>VXBO01013774.1:77166-373179 GCA_013400135.1 Rhinoptilus africanus
AAAAAAAAAAGAAAGGAAAACTACAAAAAACAACACCGAGAAATTGGTCTAACCACTAGGAAAAAAAAAAGGAGACTGAACTATTCCCTGCCTCCATCTGAGGTTGCTCATGAACAAAATGGTTCAAAGCTATTTGTTTGCGTAGTTCTCGCGAATCACTGCTGGCTGGCCCATGTGTAGCTACGACTTCAGTCTCCAGTGCTCCTTCAGTAATGACTCATTTCTTTAGCACTGTCATCCCAACACGACATTTTTATACAGCTTCCTACATTTCTGTAACTGTTACGATGAAGGCATTTCGTTTTGTTTTGTAAGTGGGCCATGTAATGTCATGTGATTCTTTATACATCCATATTCTCCTAAGAAATATTGTTCTAAAATGTACTTTAGACTGCACCCAGGAACTGGGAAAATGCCAAATCAACTTTCAGAGACAAACTTGTAACACATTTCACTCTTTGACCTTTTGGCATAATATGAGAACAACAGTAATCAAGGCAGTATTAAAAACCACAGCTGTAGGTAATACAAAGTGCATTTCCTGCATATAATACAAATATAACTTTAAGAAACTAAAGGCACAAGCTAACTAAATATGTATTACATACTAGAAATGCACAGTTCAAGGTAATTCTAATAGCTTCAAATATTTGTTTATAATGGATATTTAAAGCAGTTTGAAAATGATACCTCATTAGTGAATTGCAAAAAAGTATAATCGATTAAAATATAAGTAAAATAGACTCTAATATTGACATCTTGGATCAGTGATAAAATACATCATCACGTTTATGAATGCACTCTCTATATACAATTCATAAATTATTCTTCCATTGATTAAAAGCATATTAGAGGCTCAAGGATTTGAAGGTCCATTTTTAGGCTGGTGTGGAGGTATTCAAATTCTCCGTGATTGTATGGAAAATTACAGAAATCAGAGCTGCCGAACCTGGACGTTGTCAGCTCCCAATTCTGTACATTAGTTAATGATGAGCCCGATCAAAACGTGTATGTGCAGATTTTGGTCCACAGTTCCCCCTGGCTGGGGAGTAGAGGGTGGTTTTAGGGGCCAGGCTCTCACGCAGCCTGATCCCGCACCCCCAAAGCTGCGCTGGCTCCCAGGGGAGCGGAAGGAGTCTGGAAAGAGACGGTAATGGTGTGAGGCTGAGACCCGAGTCCAAACCCCTGGGGGGGTTCAGGTCCCAGGTGGCAGTTCAGGCTCATCTCTAACTTTGGTACAGTCTGCTCCACTTGCCCAAAAACAAGGGAAAAAAGAAAACTGGAAAGAAAGGAAGACAGACAAAGAAAGCACTTTGTTGGCTTTCGTAAATATGAGCAGAAATTGTTTCATTATATTTACTGTGTCTGTTTTGAAAGAAATGTGCAATAACATCACTGTTACGGATACATAGGCTCTATAACACGACTTCTAGCTCCCTCTGAAAGTCAGTAAAGGAAATCTGCTTACCCGACCCCCCCTCCCCGTGTGCCCTCCCTCCCCTTCCCATAAACAGGTCTTTTAAAAATGACAAACTGAAAGAAGGATCACCTACTCTGCCATGAAATAACTGCCAGCAGCGCATGATACCTTGGGAAATAAACATTTCTGCCCATGCAATATAATGCTTTTCTATGTGCTCTAGATATTGAGCTGAAAAGTGAAGAGTCATCCCCAAAATGTTCTACGTTTATCAACATATTTACTATCCACACTTAGGTTCATCAACTCCCAATCCACCAATCTTCAGACTCGAAAAAAAGGAGTAATACAACAGGATTATTAATTTGAGATGAAAAGAACGCGATGCCTAAACCCAACAACACTGCAATTTCCTAATGATCTGTGAAAAGACGAGTCCTGGCCCAACGACTGCAACGGGACTGATCCTGCAGGGCTTGTCGTTACTGCGCCGTGTGGGCCCGCCCAGCTGGGGAAGGAGGGTTGTCCCAAACCCACCAAGTTAAAGCCCAGTCTGGAGCACACCGGTGCCAGCGGAAAGACTCCTGTCAACTACAGTGCTCATAAAGCGCTCCTTTGGCCACCCCAAGGCCTGGCTAAAGGCCAGCAGTGAGGTGCCCCCCTGCAACCCGCCCGCCAGGAAGATGGGCAGCTCTAAGCATGCTGCTGGGCTCCAGTATAACCCAGTGCCGAGGGAAACCTTGGGAGAGAGGCCCTCACGTGCAAAAGGAGATGCAACGTGGTGTTCGTCACTGGGTGGCTGAGAGGTGGCTCCGGCCAAGCAAATCTAAAGGCCGTACGGGACAGCCTTTTACGCACTGTGTCCAATACACGTCCTATGTCCCAGGTTAGAAAATCCCTTAGATCATAGCTGTGAGGAATGACATGCATGGGGTTGGTGAGCAACTATGAAGTGTCCACACACGGTCTGGTTTCTGTATGCAATCCCTTGAAACTATGGGAGATCTCACTGGGATAAAAACTACCCAGGAAACACGGGTTGCAGAATCAGGCTCTGTAACCTTTTAAATAACTGGTGAACTATTAAATCGACATCAACAAAAAAGTTGTGTTTCTTTAGAAGAAGGCAGAGCCCGCTGCGCCCTCCCCTACCCCGCAGGGATGTGCGGCGTCACCCCGGGCACCTTGCGCAGGTCGCGCTGCTCAGCTGTCAGGACTCTGCTTCAGAAATTTTTGAATACTGCCACACAAGAACTAAAAATCGTCACTGTCATCTCTCAAAGAGTTAAACGAACAATATTAAAATACCATCTTCTGTCACATTTAAAGGCAGTTGGATATGTTTTTTCCTCTATATTTATATATACAGAGTTCTGATCTAGAAAAACCAATACAATAAACCATTTTACGTTTAAAAACAGGCAGTCTTTGGTGACGCAAAGGCAGAGATTTTCTTTGTTACCTTCTGCCTATTTCACTCTGTCTCATAAAGTGAATATTATTGGCACTGTCAGAAAGTTCGAGATACTGCTCCACAGATAAAACAAAATATCCATCGTAGCCTTGTACCCGCCCAGTGCTTAAAAGCTGCTGTTTTTCTCCATCTGTCCATGCCCTAATGCCTTCTTCCCCTTCCTGCAGCCGTCTCTGCTCCTTAGTCCAGGCCTGAGCCACGGCTCTCTGCCTGGCTATCTCCAAGACATGGTTCTTTTCTTCTTCCACTGTTGTTCCATACCGAACGTTAAAGCACAGTGCGCCGTGCTGGAGCTGGATGTCAGCAAAGCGTCTAGTCCTCCCGTTGATCACAGAAGTCATCTGTGACACTGTGACGTTGACACCATTCTCCAAGATGCGTCGGCCTCCGGTGTTGCCGATTAGGGTCAAATCTTCTTCCAAAGACCCCAGCTTGATGAAATAATGTGTGTCTCGGCCCTCTATGGTGAAATGCAAGTTCTCCAGATAGTGAGCGTTGTTGAGGATGGCAGCAATGCGCCGGCTGTCCTCGTTAGCCACACCTATGATGTCAGCTGTCACTATACCATCCTTTATAGCGAATTTGATGCCTTTTCCGAATACTGAAGGAATAGCTGCAAATCTCGGTTGCTTCACTCCCTCATAGCACTTGCCATCACTGTACCTGGATGTCATGGGAAGCTGATCCAAGGATATAAAGTTTCGGAGTTGCTTTTGCAGCTCACACTGAATACCAAGGATAGTCTGGAAGACAAAATACCAATAAAGTTTGCAGGAGAGACATTTTGCAGTTCATTATAGTGTCTCACAGACCCTGCTAATCTCTTAATTGCTTAGAACGGATCTTCAATTTGTTTGTAGAACATTGTGGACATCTACAGAGCTGGGGTATAGGCACTGGCTTTCTAATTGCCTAAGGTATTGCTTTCTGTCTCTTGGACTCTTTGGTTTTTAGAAAACAAATGGAAAATGTGTTTATTGCAAATGCTACTTTTGTATTTACTCTTCCTTTTTTTTCTTTCTCCCTCTATTAGTTGTTACTCAACATGGCTGGTCTTCCGAATCTTAAGCGTGAGGAAACCTGCACTCAAAGCTGTACTCTCTCACATGATTCTACGCTTAGTCTCTGTGCATCTAATTATGTCTTCTGTAAAATAGCAATAACAGTTTTTATAACCCATTCTTTAAGGAAAGCAAGCTGTGAAGGTCTCAAGACACTAGAACAATAGGAACCACACAAGTACATCAGATCTGTAGATCTTGCTTCCCATACATTCAGTTTTGGGCCCCTCACTACAANCTAAAAAACCCTCACTCCAACCATCTATTTGTCTTTTATCACTATACCTATCACTACACTTTTTCTGCTCCTTTAGTATCTCGGCGACAATTTTACATGGACACACTCTTACATCTGGAAAGAGCCCTGACCCGCCAGCCTTCTGAACTTTGTGCAGTCGTTTGTGCATGGGAAAAGAAGTGTATTAAATGCTACTAACATGAACTCACAACACTTTATACTTCCTTCTCCTGACTGCATTAGAGAAAAAGCATCTTTTCTCTCTCATCTTTGCAAAATCATATTTCTTTGTTAACAGAAGCTCATATGGTCCAATGCAAAACGTGAACACCTGCTCAGAATATCAGTAGTTGGTCCTGTTGCTAGACCCTGATAGCTGTTGCGTGGCTCTTCTTTACTGAAAATAAGCCCTGGAGCAAGGTTAAGTTCTACAGATTCCCCTACAAATCCATAGCAACATTCCTGGTTTCCTGCAATAATTACGCAGAAGTACAGACTTGTAAAGATGTTTATACTCTCAGTGACTTTGCATCTCTTGTGGCATCTTTGCAAACAAAGATGAAATACGTGGTTTTAAGTTTTTATTTCCACAATTTTTTTGGTAGCTTTTTCAGTTTTCAAACACCTTTATCCTTTTGCCTATCCTGCCTTTCAAATTTGTATGGTTTCTCTGTGAAAAGCTACAGTTCTTCACTGTGTTCCTAAAAGCTACTTAAAACTCTCCTCCACTCTGATGCCTGTACCTAATGTCATAACATTAAAGTTTCTAGCTTTGTTAGAGCATTTGCCCTGCCTCTTACGTTGAAAGGTACAGTCACATTGTTTCCTTGGTCTCCAATATTTTCTAATCAGATTCCTAATTTAGTACTAGAAGCAGCTGAACAGTTTTTGCCTACCTTTCCAGGATCCCACTCTTGAGTTTTTGTTTGAAGCTGTAGAAGTTCGTATGTTGTCTCCAAAGCTTCTATCTCTGGTTTTGGGAATCCAGGTAGTACGTTGTGCAACTGGAAACCAAACAGCTCTAGCCAACTTCCAATGTCTGCAAAACAAGAAAACAATGTTTGCAAGAAAGGATGTAAATCCTAGAAAAAGTGACGGTAGTCTGCAGAAATCCCAGCTGTGCAGAAATAATGATTTCACATCAATTTATGTTTTCAGTACTGGTTACAGCATTTATCGTAGCAAACAAATGATTTGATTACAAAGCATAGCTATATTCAAATCAATAGTGTATCTTCTATCTATTTATAATGGAAAAAAATTCAAATTAAGCTGCCTCCATTCTCCCCCTAATTTTAGCACTTAGAAAAGCAGCAGAAACAATTAATTATTTTCTTGGTTACAATAAAGGCTACAGAAAACAGAGCAAGCTCAGTAAGATGTTATCTATTAAAGAAATGACTTTAATATATTTAAGATTAGAGCCAAATAGTAACTTTGGATGTACGCAAAAGTTTTCTGGAGTCTTGAATCCCTACCAGAATTTGATCAAAAAATGTATTTTCATGAAAAACATGTTACTTTTACCTGTTGTATACTTAGCAACATCTTGGATTCTGCCAACTGGGTAATTATTTTCAAATGAGTAGAGATTAAATGGTTGTGGGACAGCATTCAGGTGTTTCCATATGTGATGATTTGGTGTCGTCCACCGACCAGCAATGACATCATAGTCCCGCTGACCCAGATGAACTAATTTAGTAAGAGAATCATAGAGCCCTCCATGAAAACCAATGATAACCTGGAAATCTGGATTAGTGTCCTGGTAGATCTCTCCATATGGGGTGTACAAAATTTCTTTTATGACTTGACCCCGACTGCTAAATACAGCTAGAGGTGTTCCAGTGTTATCACAAGCAACATAATACTCTTCTCCACTGCTTAATTCCATTGCAATGAGATGACCTTGAAGATCATAATACAGAGATGTTATTTCTGAGCTAGTATGATTGTACAAGTGAGTAACTCTTATTGGGTTGGAAAGATCAGCATAGAAGAACTGTAAATGTTGTCCTAGGCTTGATTTGCTTGCAACTCGTCTTCCAAGACCATCATAACAGTATTGCACAGTCCATCCCGACACTTTGTTGTACGCTTTGTTCAGCAGACCATTAGAGTTGTACTCAAAGATCTCATTGCCTCTTTGCCTGAGAAAACCATCTTCGTCCATTTTATATTGAATTTCTCCAAGTCTAGTAATGCGATCTCTCAGATCGTATCTCAGCGGAGTGAGGCGCGCACTGTTTCCATGGCTCAGCAAGTTGATGTTGCCATTAAGGTCATAGCTGTAGCGCCACTGGGTTTTATCATTCACAGACACAGTCTGAAGTTGACCATCAGCATCATATTCATAAAAATATCTTGTTATATTGGCATCGACACCTACACGTATATCACAGATCACCATACGGCCCATATTATCATACTGGATGGTCATCCAGTAAGCAATAGACTTGAGAATTTCATATTGTACTTCAATCACCTGACCACTGGCACTAAAAATCTTGGTATGTTTCATCACAGTGGTGGTTATAACTTGGTTTAGATCATAATTAATTACACTGAATTTGCCAAATTGTTCAGTCCTGCCAGAGACATCAACGTAACGGTACAGATCTATGGGAAGAGGCGTCTCGTTTATCATGGCCTGCATGCTTGTGACACGGAAATTGTTATAGCTGTAGTCAAATCTGGCATTTACAAGCCCTTCTTCGCTAAACCTGAAGATCTGGCGACCAATAAGTGGACCTATCCAAAACAAATAGGGGAAAGAGAAGAAGGAAGAAAAATAATGAATAATGTCCACAGTGTACTTACCCTACAGAACTAGCACAGCCAAACGATAAACTCAAACACACTCTGGAGCCTTATTGCTGAGTGTCTCAGAAATTGCCACTAACTAAGAATATGTTAGATTATTCTCTCACAAACCTTTATTAATGTTTGCTCTACGAAATATTTATATTTTATTAGCATTTGTTTAAATTAATGCTGTTTTATTCATAATTATGATTTCTATTTACTTACAAGATAATTCTAAATTAAATTTATTTTACATAGGATTTCCTTCCTCATATAAACAGTCCTTTTGAATTTATGTTATATTACAGTATAAACAGGAAAACTTGAAAATACAAATAATAAACCAACTTGATTTAGTATTTAGCAAATATCCACACAGTGGAATAAAAACAATCAAACATTATAAGAGCTATTTCATACCAAGCAATAAAAAGAAAATTGTATTTCAAATGTGACAGCTATATATGCCTATGGACACAGACATAGAGATATACACATATATTTTTCTACTGAACTATAAAATATAAGGACTTGTAGACATAAAAATAATGGAATTTCATGCCAGGTAAGTGCAGGAGCAGGGCCAAAAAGTTTAGCAAAGTAGTCACAGTTACACAAACCTGTTTGCCTGTATCTGATGGTACAGATGAAGCCATCATGCATTAAATGTATTGTTTTAATAACCCCAGAAGATTCCTCATAGGTGAACGTAACTTGAGTAGTATCATAAAGAATCTCAGAAAGTCGGGACTGTTTGGTGTATTTGTAAAGGACTCTGCGTCCTGTCCCAGGATATAATGTTTGCAGAAGCCGACCATCTCTAGTGATGTCCTGTATGAAAGCCGCATTGCTGTCCGGAGGCGTATAGATGTTGCGGTAGTAGCCGACAGACAGCATGGTTTGCAAGGCATGGCGCACCATGCTCGGCATGGTGACCGACAGCAGGTAGTCAGACTGGTCATACTCAAAGATGTAGCGGCGCTGGCTGTGCAACAGGAGCATCACAGACTGCAATCAAACAGGAATGGCAGTATAAGTGGCTGATCAAGCAAATGGTTATTCACCTAGGGAGTGCCTGAAGGTTGAGGAAATGCTGAAATAACCATCCACTCTTGTAGTTCGCTCTTACTGCCTGTACAATTCCAAGTGAAGCTTTCAGCTTCAGGAGACCTGCCCAGCAAGGTGGTACAAAACAGGAGGAGAAGAATAATAAGTCTAGAGGTAAGGACCTCCAAACTGGAAGGCAGATGTGGCTCTCAGTAGCATTTCAGCTTCATGCTGACTTGCTATGTTGCTTTGAAATATTTAGGTCATCCTCCCAGGAAGCAAAAACAGAGGGAACCTCTTCCTCGCACACAGGCAGAGCATCTGCACCAGCAGATGTTTCTAGGGGAGGTGGAAAGGGGAAACTTTCAGTGGTGTGTACAAGGTGTTTAGCTTTTATTGTCACTCTGCATATCTCGATATCACACACCTTCCTTTTTCTGTATGTCTTCTATTATGCCCCAGAAGTCACGTTATCTCCCTGCTTACTGATGGATAAAAATAGTCTACAGGTTCTTTGGTGTGACGACTTTTATATCTGCTTTTTAACATTTACAAAGACTATACTTTCTACACAGGTATTTGATATTTTCCCTTATTGGTTTATTGTGGCTGGTCAATGAAATGTGGTTTGTTTGTTTGTTTGGCAGATGAATGTGCAAGCAGGGCAGACATTTATCTGTGCAAATATAACGCTGGAGTTCTGTAAACCTTTTCACCATTCATGTGCAAAGTCAGTGTCACAGAGTACAAGCCCGCTAGTGAACAGTCACTGTGAAATATGCATCATGAAAACACAGAGTGAAAATGCACGGGAGAAATTTGTAGCCTTCTCTCAGGTCCAGTAAGTGGCTTGGCTGGACCAGAGCACTGCACATCCTTGCCACACTGTCCAAACTGAGACAAGAGCACTGACAACTGCACAGCTCTTAGCTCACAGCCCAAACCTACCAGGCACATAAACAAATTTGTCAGGCTTCTGCATGATTGAGGCATCATGCAAAACAAAGTCTTATGAGGAACAGTGTGACTGCTTTTTCACAGAGCATTGGGGAAAGAAATCAGAGAAAAAGGCTTTTTCTTCCTCTAAGCTCAAAAATCTTCTCTGGGAAGAAAACACCGAGAGCTCATCCCTGCAATGTGTTAAGTAACATTGGCCCTGAGCCACTTTGCTCTGACAACCCAAGTGCTTATTCAAAGCACCAAAGATAGGCCAAGCCTCGGCCATCCTCTCTGCATCCCTGGCCCCCCACCCTCCCGAGATGTATTTCTTCCTGCCCTTGGTGAAAGACATCTGCCACCTGTACAGAAGCCAGAGAGCGCCAACATATGCCACTCACAAGTTATCCTCTGCCAACTGGTGACAGCAGACCTTTAAACTGAGATTTTTCTGATCGCTTTATTGCTGGTCTGCCAAGCATTTCTAACACCGTGTTTATTTTGTTTTCACCTTCAGTCAAGACTCCCCAGTCTGCAGTAAACCACTGGCTGAACTCTCTCCTAGCACTGATGTGACGCCTCTCTCTATATACTGCTCCCGGGCCTGTTTTTAAGCTGTCTGCCATTGACAGAGTATGAATAACAAGATCAGAAACATCTCTAATATAACTTTAGTGCCCCTGTGTGCCATTTTTATAGCACTTTGTGGCTTTTCCACTTTTGTCCAGGATAGTAATAGGATAGACAGTACAAGGGTTGGAGACTTAGTATCCTCCCTAGCCTAGTAGAAGATACCATAAAGAAAAAAAATTAATTCCCAATTCATCCTAATAATATTACAATGGATTTTTCAACTCTTTGCACAAATTGGGTTCTAATTATTTTAAAGGATTTTGGAGGGTAGCTCATAAAACATCCAAAAAGTGGTCATTTTATAAAAGTAAGCAGAGCCTGGTCCACCACGTAATGCCTGATGTCGCTTGGTATATCGAGACAAGCAGCCAGTGGCAATTACTTGGAACTCTACTGGGAACACGCAGAAATGCTGAGCATCACCACTAGATGTCATTTCTGTCCAACATACGCGCACGGCCGCTCATCTATTTTGCCTGGTGGTTAACGGCAGGATTTTGGAAGCAAGCTTGGAGTATTCAGAAGATTTTGTAGCACCATTAACTAATTGAGGAAAGTGACCAAAACAAGAGTAACTGAATCTCATCAGTAAAAATTTTTTACAGCGCTACTATCATAGTGCTTTTTAAGACCTAAATTATGAGGGCTAATTTTGGAAGGGGAAGAGATTTTTGAAGATGTACAATTAATTCATCAAGTGCTAAGAAATTAAGAATTAAATAACTATGAATTGGGAGCGAACTACAAAATTGATTTTTTGAGAAAAGGAATCATTGGATCTTATGAGGTTTCTGACAACCTTTAGCAATCATTACATAATTAACACTATGGGTTATTGACTTTAATGGAGCCACGAAACGGTATCTCAATGTCTAATTTTGACAATGAATTTATCTTTCTTTGGCACAAGGAACTAACAGTGATGAAAGTACATTAAATAGCTGGAAGATTATGTCCATAGTGTGTATGACTCAGTAATTTTAATGACAAGTTACAACATAACCCAAGCTTGCTGCTACCCGAATCAGTAAGCTTTTGCCATGGACACTTGTGCAGAATTCCAGAATAACAGTTTTAAGTTATATGACTTTATTTACAAGCTCATCATAAACTAAGAACAGACAAAATGGTCTGGAAAGATAAGAAACACATCTTTCCAAAATTATGGTCCATTAGGCCCAAGGAAGAAATAAAAGATTCCTCCAAAAGGCACATTGCCCAAACATTTGAAAGCTCTATTAAATGCCTGTTTACTTGCAATTTGCAGAAGAGCAAACAGACAAAAGAAGCCCTAACAAATTTATCTGAACCAAACTTCTGAAGCTTCTAGGGTTTGCCAATCTTGTTAACATGTGCAAGAACCATACTGCATGCAGACAAGGAAGAAAACACATTTTAATGCGTTCCCTAGTCTAAATCATTTTTTTCCCTGGGTTAGGTTTAAGTTTTTTGAGGATCAGGCTCAAATACGTTCAAAGGAAGTACTGCAAAGTTTATCTTAAAAGTACACATTTGGAACTTTAAAATATATAAATAACTTCAAAGTGATTGGATTTCCTGCGTGTAATACCCCCTATCAGTTCTACCTCACCTGCCTCCTCCCAGCCTTTCCCAGTGGTTAAAATGTTCTGCAAACTCAGGTTATATAGGATAGACCAAGATGTTGCTATTTAAAAAAAAAAAGTTTAAAAGGACACTGTTTGAAATTGTTTTCACACTAAGTTCTTAAAGCTTTAAAAATACAGATTGGCTTTTTGGTTTTGAGAGACAAGATGATACCAAATGAGATGCTTCTACAGCTGAATGAGATGCTGCTCTTCCTTCGTCTGTACAACACCTGTTCCCCCATCTTGTCGCCACTATCTATGGACATAAATGAAAATTACAACACTCAGGCAATTTAGACACAAAGTCACTATAAAAGCAGAGCAATAACCCATTTCATATTAATATTTCCCCCCTCAAATAGCCCTCATAAATACTGAAGTAATCTCTCTCCTCACAGGACCAGTCCCTTTTTTACAGCGCAGCACTAAGTAGTTGCAGGCTTGTATTCATTGCCTCATAATTTTTGGCTAAAAAGAACTGTGTTCGTGGGGAGGAAAAAGCTCCTTTTCAGAGACTGTTATATTTTTGACTATGTTCTACAGAGTGGCAACATGTTTTTCAGCAGTGAGTGTCCTTTGTTTACGTCAATTTAAGACTGAGACGAAGGAGTCATTTCTACTTACCAATTAAGGTGCTAAAAACTTTCTTCAGATCTAAACTATGGCAGGTGTGAACCGGTGACAGGCAGGTCTAAGCACGCCCAGAGACATTTTTATCTAGTTATGTAATTGTATGCATTTTCTGTTTAAAAAGTCTTAAAATACTCTTGCAAGAGACAGTATTATAACATAGTTCACAATGTAATATCTATATCAGAACAAATATTTTTGCCTTGGTACAACAATCCACTTTTTAAACGATTTACCTTTTCTAAATATGTGTAACTCCATATTTTGCCATCTGCCCATGTTCTGGAAATTATGTTCCCACTTGGATCATACTCCATTTTCTCAGTCCAGGTTCCTCTCTGGATATAGGTGACTAATCCAGAATGTGAATAAGTGATATTGACTTCATTGTACTTGCTGATGGGTGACCATAAAATTGGGCGTCCTGTCTGGTCATACATAATACGAAGAGTGAATTTTCGATGATCATCATAAATCTTTCCTGTTCTGGTTACATGATCGAAATCAATGGAGAGCAGGTTTCTGTTGTGGGCCTAAACACAGAGATACAGTAAGGTAAGAAAGCAATGCATCTTATTTACACACAAGACAAACATTTCTGTGTCAGCTCTAATCAAAATGCACAATGGTTCAACATTATGATGGAGCATTTAGGCCTTATTAAAGACAAGAAAAAAGAAAAATATTCAGATGAGAAAGAGCAAGACCAAAAACCAAAATGCTGCTTGCATTCAGGGTTATTATGCTTTGCATTACAAGATGCTTCCTATTTCCATATGCTAAACCTTCACTTCTGCTTTCACCTTTTCCTAAGCTTTTCCTCTTTATTCTCAACTTTCAGCTCTCTGTGGATCGACTTTTTGATTCCAGCCAAAGATCTGTAGTCAACCCACAAATTAACAAAGATATCCTATCTCACGTCCTCTCTCTTCAGCCCCATTACTGTTGACAGCTCTGGGATAGCCCATGCCAGGTCACATACTGATGCTGCAAAGGGAAGAGCTGTGCTTGCAGCTTCCAAAGATCCTGCTCACCAGCTTCTTCATACTTCTTCACAAAACCACCCCACTCCCACAGCTCATGAAAGAGTGGCAGCGTTGCCTGCTGCCAGCCATATTCCTTGTTGCAGCTCTCTCACCACATTTGGGACCTGCAACATTTGTTAAACTCACTGTGTCCAACAGACCAACAGAGTGATTGTGCTACAGTCTGTTAACGTTTAAGGTCTAACAGGAAAATGCAGAGGGGCAGACCAATTCTCAATTTGAAACCAAGTTCAAAGCTGAGCCAGATTCATGAAGGCAAAATATATTTATCCGGTGCTTTCATCATCTACCTCTTACATCATTCAGTCACTGGGCAATCACTATTAAATTCCATTTAAATCAGAGACATAATTTAGGGAACCATTAGACATTGTTCACTGACTTGTCTTTTTCAGATCAATGCTCAATGCCCTTGTATTAATCTACTGCATTTTATCTAATCACTTGTATTAATCTCTTGCAATTACGAAATTCCTTACAGCAGAGATGGTGTCAGTGCAGGTGTTGGCAGAGCGCACAGCACAGCGCTGGCTCCTTACTGAGACCTGGAGGCATAGCCATAAAGTAAATGGTGAAGAATATCTGTTTAATAATTCAAGCTGGGATCATATGGTGGTAGTGATTAGAAAGAACATTTTTCTTTTCTTTCCCCTTCCTGTTTTTAGATACAAAATAATTTGAAAATCTAGAAGAAGCAGCTGTTCTTTCTTCAACTACCATTCCTGGGGTTTTATATACACACTTGTCTAACTTTAATAGTGTTCATTTACAATAGCTGTAAACTACCTATATACTCCTGTAGACTGCTGTAACTATTACAATTTATGGTCTAATGATAGTTAAGGAGCCCAAGTAAAATGTGATGTTCAGTTCAACTATATTTGCTTGTATACAGTCTGATGGATTAAGTTTATATTTCTTTGCAAACTTCTTGCAATATCTGAAAACAAACCCTCTTGGTGGTAAAATAACGGAAAAGCAAGCAGGGGATATACCCTGGCTTATATTCATCTACTGTCTATGTACGTATTTAATGTTCTTATTGCTATTATTATTATTATTGTAGAATGCAGTTAGGAAAAAGGAAAGTCTTGAATACAAATTGCTTGCAATCTAAATTTCAGGGATG
This sequence comes from Rhinoptilus africanus, assembly GCA_013400135.1. NCBI lineage: Eukaryota > Metazoa > Chordata > Aves > Charadriiformes > Glareolidae > Rhinoptilus > Rhinoptilus africanus. The sequence goes on from VXBO01013774.1 coordinate 91,190, forward strand.
ATGATACAACAAATAAGAACGAAAATGAAACAGAGGCAGAATTAGTAGAAAAATGCATAGCAGGAGTATTTGAAAGCTCATAGAGTTAAAATACGGTTCAGGTAGATGCCATTACTTCCCTTATAATCCACATTTTATGTCTCATTTGTTTACTTTCTTACATTAGATTTAAGTTAAATTTAACACCCTTCTCATGGCAAGACAGGATGATAAGTAGGTAGCAGGCCTCATTTCAACACTGTCACTGAAAAGCTGATTTCAAATTCCATTGGCTTCTTAAAGACAACTCCTCCAATGTACATACAATGTAGTGAGAAGCCCCTGTGAGGCTGGTTACAAGCCAGGGAAAAGGGTTTCTGGTTCTGGTTTCTGAAAGTAAAGTCAGGTCAGAATTTCAGGTGATGAAAATAGGGAGAAAATTCAGCTGAATTCAATAATAATGTTAATAGTGCATAAAAAAATATATTTATTATATATTTTTAAACATTTGTTGACTCTTACTTCCATTAGTTTTATAGCTAGAAATTTTGCAGTGTAAATAATCACACAAATACGCACTTCTCTTGACTCCCATTCTCAAATCTCAACAGTCTACAATCTGTAAATCAGATGAGATGATTGTATTATTTCCTTGTCTGTGTTTTGATTTGAGTCAACGTAAACTGATACACACTGGCAGAGGATTTGGTCCTATCATTAGAATTTGCTGTAAGACTGGTAAATAAACAGAGATCATTTGCTAAATGCAGTAATAAACATTGCCGTCAAAGCCTGTTTTTGCAGGACTTTTGAATTGAGGCCAGTGTGTTACTTCTTTTTTTTTGTTATTAACAAAACAAAACAAAACCAAAATAAGTAACAGTGGCCGAGCATTCAATTTTCGATTTTGTAGATATTCAGTTATAAAACCTGGACTGCATCCAAAGCCAAGTTCCTCTAAGTTATGCAAAATACAGGAGAGAACAGAGCTGCATTCTAATCAGTATATTACTATGCATCATGCTTATTGGTTTTAACAACAGCCTTTGCTTCATTTTTAGAAGTCAATTAAAATAGCAGTTCAATTGATAAAAAAGAAGTCTTGCTAGATTAAGATTGATGTTAAAATGCCTGATTGTACATAGATGCATTATTAATATAAAATGCATACATGCCTACAGACTGCTTTATGTACTTTCAGGAAGTGCCGGGGCAGGCATTTCTGCACTTAAAAAACCCCTGTGATTAATTCCTTTTCCCCACATTGATTTAGATACTGAGATAAATTTAAATGTCTGTTCTAGCATTTCAGTTAATTTACCCAATTCTGCTCTATTTCTAGAGCAGGGAATTTGCACCATGCAAAAATCCCACTTTTTAAAACACAACATTTACAGCATTTTTCAGAACGTACTAACAGTGGCCTCTTTCCAAAACTGGAAATAACACTAATAGAGCGACATGCTTTCAAGATTAAGAATTAAAAATGTTAGGACCAGGCAGAGAAGTAAAAGCTTTCTTCTCTTCAACTAGGTCATCCTTTATTTCATCCCCAGTTACCTGCCTTCTAATTTATACCTCTTAGCACTTAAAGCCGTTTGTTTCAATGATGGTATTAGCACCGATCTCAAAGTAACATCTTTAAACCTCATTTCTATGCTTTATTTTCCCCTCAGAAAACTTCCGTTGTGCTGTGTTTTTTTTTTTTTCTTCATCTGAGGGCTCCTGCAAGTCTGCTCATTTCCACTGAGAACTGGTCCAATTCCCAGAGCTTTTCTTTACATATATTTTCAAAGTTCAGCATAGTTCTTTGTGCCCTACATTGCAAGCTTTCTTACACACTTCCTATTGTGCCACTCATGGAGTATTAAGTGTTTAAAAACTTTCTTTTTAAAATCTAACTCACCAGAAGTTTTCAGAAGGTCTCACCAGACCCTCATCCAGCATAAAGGTTTCTAATCATGCCACTTTCTTTTTCTTCCCCAGCAGTACTCAAGGATCTGTCAACAGTAAGGCCCAGATGCCTTTCATTATCTGGCAAACTGCTTCAAACACACTATATGATGGTATTTTTGCTCCTGCAAATTTCCTTTAATCACCAAGAGGAGGTAGCTGTCTCCAGGTAAATTCTGCTGCTTCTTTGCCTTCCTTGTCAGCTGCACTATTCCAGCTCCTTACACCTCCTCTGACTTCCCACTTCACCAGCATCCCATGGAAACACCTCAGTGCTAAAGCTGAACTCCAGGACCCATGTACTTCACCTGCTCTCCAAAGTCCTTCTTATTGCTACTAACAGCCTCAACAGTCCACTTGTCCCTTTCTTTTTCGCCTGTTTACATGGTGTATGTGCAGAACACTTCTTTCCACTATCAAATCCTCATTTAACGTGCTATCCCACTAGATTCCCTTCAGCCTTGCCCTGACAGCCCTCAGACGGTCCTAGAGCTCAGTACAGTCAAGGAAGAGGAAAAGTTTGTAATACAGGCAGCTAACTTGTCCTTCTCAGTAGGCAGACAATCCATAAGCCCCCTTGATCTTGGGTAGGTATAAAACCACACAATTTACAGAAATAACAATGCAATGTTCAACGGTTGTGATTCTAGTGGGTATTTTTGGAAGGACAGAGAATATAAGACAGCAGCACATCAAAGTAATTCTTCCACTTCTTCAACTTCCAACCTGTCAGTGGATGAAGGCGAAGGGGGAGAAAGGAGTACAGAAGCAGTTCTATGATGAGCATTTTATGCCTTTAGCCATAATCCATTTAATCCTGAACAATTTGTGAATTTTCTCCCTTTTCTTGACCGGCAATATTAAGGATCATACAGAAGCAAGTGAAAATGAGTTAAAAGAACCTGCAATCACTTGCAACAATAGAAAATATAAACTGCATAATAGGAAAACTGTGCAGGATGAAGTACTTATATTAAATATAACTGTCATGAATAACTTGGCCCTGGCAATACAAGCAGAATAGATGACTGACTAACTATATCCTTTCCATTTAAGACTTTGATTACATACGATCCTTAAAAAAAATGTGCCACGTAGTTATTTAAGCCCAATATCACCCAGAAGTCAATTGATTAGGTACTGTGAGCCATGGAGGCCACAGTTCGGATGTAGCCATCTTAAAACGTGTTTGCCCCTGTAATAAGTTCAGCTGCCTGCCCAGAAAGGGCTATGAGGACTCACACTGTGCTAGAGAGGAGGCAGGCAGAAGATGGGCGAGAAAAAATAAATGAAGCTTTTCCCCACTTGCAAGATTCTAATAAAGTAAGAGTGACTGTCAAATCTGAAAGATGCCCTTTCAAATGGCTGTTTCACACTCAGTAGCCAGTCCGTCCAGATCATCCAAGTCTTGCATTTCTGATTGATCGGCACAGTTGAAAACCAGTCAGATGATACACTTTTAAAAAATAGGATCTCAAAAGACGATCTAGAGAATTTAATAACCATCTCTATATTTTCAGAGCTAACAGATATACCTTCAGAGATAATAGCCACTGTAGGTTGTAGTTAATAATGCAATATTTTTAAGGTCAAAATTCTCAGTCATACATACTACTGGTACAAGCATTTTAAGGAGTATTCATGTGAAAAACAGAACTGATTTCGTAAAAAACCTGTTCTGCAAGGTAGCGGTCTCTTTGAGCCTTAGTGCTACCTAATTAAATGCTGAATGTTGACCATCTGTCGTTGTAATCTGTGAGTTCTCCTCACAGATAAATATAAACCATGGATGCAATGTTAAAGTAATTCTTTATTAGCGCCACAGTGTAACCCAGCCAGAGGGAGTGAGGGCGGTCTGAGAGCGAGTGGTAGAGGGCAGAGCACTGAAATAGGGTCTGATATATTAAAACTGTAAACTAATTGAAGTAGGTGCTTAATATATTAGAACTATAAATTAGAGTAAAAGCTTAATTTAGGAGACTGGGTGCCTTAAGGCTGTACAAAGAGCAGATGCAACAGTTGTAGTACTAAATGTTAGAACTTATCTCCTATTTCTTTAAGAAAGAGTGTTTTAGGACAATATAACCTTGTAGTAGAAGCTTATCTCTCAAAATAAGGGGCCCAGGATTGCTGAGGAATGCAGAGACTAGTCAAAGCTAATGCTTTTGATGCCTCAGCAAGAATGAAGAAATAGAGAAAAGGCTGCAGTTCACCCAGAAGGTCACAATGATGAAGAGGAGTGGAGGAAGTGAACGACCACCAGATGCCTCTGAAGACCACCGAGAGACTCTAATGCGCATGCGGGACTGGGCAGTAACCTGTAATAATGACTTAATGAATAGGTAATAATTTCTTGGAAAATTAGTGAATATGCATACATAGTATGTATTTAAACTGTCCATCTAAATCAGTCAGGGCGCACATTCAGCGGATCAATCCCCTGGGCGCCCGGTGCTGCAATAAAGAATACCTGCTTAATAGTCACCAAGGCTATTGAGTCTTAACTTCGGCATTTCACGGCATCAGTACCCAGCCTGTCTGCACACATGGGGAGGCTCTATATCACTCTGGCTTGGAGGAAACGCAGTGGCCATGACACCCAAGGTGTGCCCTGTGAGACCCCCTGCCCCAGGCAGAGGCTGGCGCCTCTTATTTCCCCAGAAGAAACTAAGTCGATATATCCGAGAGGGGCAGAATGCAGCTCCGACTCTGATGCTGTGCCAGAGTAACTACGCATAGTCCTTTGCTCACAGCTTCTTCCAAAGCCGTAATTAAGTCCTCAGTTGAAAAAGAAGAGGAAGAAAATAAGTAATTATGTCTTGAGGTCAGATCTCACAACCAAAATCAAACAGAGATCAAACATCCCTGTGACTGTCAGAGAAGTTTGATTTTGAAATTCATGGCTGGGGCCCACCATTGATACAAACTTTCCATTGCTCCTCTTACAAAGTAGAACATTTCAAAATGATTTTAGTTCAATGGCTTTCAAAGGAACACTGCATTTCACACAAGAGGAAGCCTTACCCTTAGCCTTCTCTCAAACGTGGAGATATTGCCTTTGGTCTGCTCTCTCCTTTGCCTCCATTCAATGAGATTTGAGTTATGCTCTCCAGGAAGGGAGATATTGCACTTCCCTAAAGTGGGGCTGACAACCCCTGCTAGAATATGAGGCTCCGTGTTAAGCGTGATTTCCATTCCGCTGGCAAAAGTGACTCTGAGAGACCCATCTGGGCTGACCCGGTATATACTCTGCGTGTTATCTGTCAAAAAAAAAAAAACCCAATCAAAAACCAGGAACAGAGCAAAGTTCAGATCTCCACATTTTTGAAGCAAATGTTAGGTGCAATAGTGCTTGCTTTGTCCCCAGCTTACAGACAGCTGAACATACACCAACTGCAGTGTGATTTTTTGCAACCTGTAACCTCCAGGCATTCCCATGTCAAAAACCTTTTTATTACATTTGGTCTGTTGATTTCCATTGTGAAGGTTTCCTGCAACAGGAATAAAGAGTTTTTGCTTCCAGCCTAAAAGTACATAAACCCACAGGCTGGGTTTTGAGCACCAATATTCTGATGATTTTATCACATTGGGATCTGTAAACAGAATAGTGTACTGCTTGAATGACTGCAATGAGTATCTAAGGTCAAGCATGAAAGCTGTTTTAAAAATGTCTTGGATGATGGCTACTCTCCCATTCTGTCCCTTTGGCCTGTGTCACCGTACTAAAACACACTCCTCTTCCCCATCAGCAGCAGGACCCTGGGGTAGAGGACAGTGATGGTCAGCCATGAGCCTGAAGTCTGGTGCAAGAGACCCACCGGGAAGTGGTTGTTGGCAGAAAAATGCATGGGTCAGCAATGGTGGCACAGCAAGCAGCTCCAGAGGCTCAGGACTGTGCTGCGGAGGGCTGTTGAGTGCAGCTGGGATGACCTGGCACAGCCTCCTCCCCCTCCCCAAAACTGCCAGAAGCACGCAGAGCGTCCAGAGCAGGTCTCCACTGAAAGGACACAAAGGCATAGAGCCACTGCATGTTTCCTTCTTCTTGCCTGTGCCCTGTGATTCCTCCACTCCAGGAAGAGCTGTGCCACATTGCCTGGCATCTGGTCAGTCTAAGGACATGCACGCAGGAGGTGACTGAGGCTCAGCTGTCAGGGGACAATTCGATCACGAGCCTGAATGTTTAGTGCTAAAAGACAAAGTGAAAGTCTCACCCTTAAAATACCAGCTAGGGACTGTGAAAAATATCTTTTTTTTTTTAAGCTGGTCCACACAGAGGTAACTGGTCCAGCTCCTGAGATGTGAATATGTAGAGAATAGTTGTTTATGTCAGAAAGTGAAAATAATAGGCATTACATTGAAAGAGACTTTGTGACTCAGATGTTAGGATACCATGTCTGAATGGTTGTTCACAGGGTGTTTTGTGATAGTTTCAGAGAAACATGGAAATAAGCAAATTATATGAATTCATAAATATGATACCTATAATAATAACTACAGCTGTTCATTTCTGGCACTACCCATTGTGTGCTATCGATTTCCTTAGATAGAATCTGGTAACACACCAACTCTGAGGAGTTTCAGATTTAAAAGGACAGACATGCAATCAGGCAGTCAGTAGATGATGCAAGAGAGCAGACGGGTCACTCGGACAAGTCTAACAGGTGATATGACAATATAATACAATTATTTCCACTCATTCAGTGCTGTCTCTGCAACGCAATAGTGAAGAGGAATGAGTGAATATCTTGTGAGGTGATTTCTTCCTATTTTTTTCTTATAGATCAAAAGCTGAGAAAAGTTCTGTGATTTGCTCAGAGTTACAAAGTTTTCTATAGCACACCAGAAATCAGGGCGTTATTTCCCAGCATCTGTTCTCTCAAAGCCTGAACAATCCACTGACAACAAAAAAAAATCAACAAGGAGAAAAAACCACAGATCAATTAAACTATATCAAACCAGAACTTTGGTGATGAATCTGCAAAATCTGGAGGAGAACACTGGGACACTTCCATTAGGCAGAAAGTAAATTCTTCTCGAGAGACATGATATTGTCAGGGAAATCCTGTGGTGTCTACAGGGGTTGAGTCCAAATCTCATCCCCAAAGCAGTCACCAGCAGAGGTGGGTCATGCTTTCCTCCTTTATACAAGCGCTGTCACCAGGACACAGCACTACCAGAAAGAAGTCACTGCATTGGCCAAACAAGGCATTTCAGTGCTAAAACATCAGTCAAGTATGTCATTCTTCTGGGGAATATTTCTCAGAATAACAAAGCTCAATGTATTACAGGTCAGTCTAAGTCCTCCAGGTACTGAAGCAGAAAGTAACACGTGAAGCCTGGAGACATCAGAGATTTCAATAACTAGAATCCATCTGTAGGACTCTCCTAGGAGGAAAAGAAACCACTTGTGGTTTGTTTCTAGTTGGTGCCCCAGAAGAATTACAATTGTAGCTAGCTATTTGTACCGAAGCAAGGAAGAAACAAATGAACTCATTCTAATGTCTCTTTTGGCAAACAGTTAAGAATGCAATAATGTCTAGGCTTTGAGACATAATAATTAGGGAAGAAACAACAGAAACGCTTTAATCACCTTGTTTTAAAGTATATATCGTAGAGGTAGCTGAGAAGTTTGTGGCTGTGATCACATTCTCTCTGTTTGAAGTATCAAGTTCTACTCGCGTCAGTTTTTCAACATCGCTGTGGAAACTGCTGACTTCCCCAGTCGGAAAGGTTGCGTTGGTCAGATGGCCATCAACATCATACCTGCAAGACATGATGTTAAAGAGCCATGAAAATACATCAGTATTGTCTTGCAGATACCCCTAAAAGGAAAAAAAAAAAAAAAGGGAAAAAGTAAGAAGCATTGTCAACACTCTGCAATAAGTAAAAATGTAAGAATTGGCCCATTTATTGACTCAAAATGCATCCATTCCCTAATTTGAATTCCCTCTTAGACTCTTTTTTAGTGGTGCTGGATAAAATACAACCAGGAATAGTATAAGATGCTCCCTACATCATCCAGCTTCTGCCAGAGGTTTCAGCGCTGTGCGCGTACTGTCGGGGTTTAACCCGCTGGGCTGTGATACGGGAGGGCTGCCGCTGGAGGTCACTCGGCATTCAGGCAACCAACTCGCCCCCAAAAGGCGGGTTTTTTTTACCCATAAGTTTAAATAAAACCAATTCCTAGATCCTGCAACACTCAAAATCTCCCTTTTGTTGCTGGTGTGTGAAGTACATAATATGAATGGTGAATTTAAAAAGGGGACTTAAAGCGTAACAATAGCGATAAAATTAGATTGAAATCTGCAGCAATTAAGTTGCCTACATGGTTTTTACTCTTGTGTTACGCTTCCCATGGGCCTACTCAAATCAGCAGGAACTTCTCATCGCAAGTAATGGCACCAGAATCCAGAGCACCACATTTTAGTTCACCTAAATTTCATCAATGCTAAAGAAACTCTTTTTGTTTAAGGTACTTTATGTGAATTGGGCCATGTTATGAAAAAGTCAATAATTAATTCAAAAGCTCTGGAGTGGTGCTTCTAACAGGTCTTTTCAGTTCTGCAGATATATTTGTTCTTTCTGATGGTTCACATGGAAAACAATGCACAGCATTGCTTGGTGCTGGATACTGCTTCATATTAATGCCTTCCTTCTTAAAAACCTTATAGATGCTAACGCATTTTTATTTACCCAAGACACCTCACTGATACTGCAGATGTATTTGCCTGAGTAAATCCAACCCGTGTTTATAAAACAGCAGCCTATTTGTGCAGGTAGGAAGGTATAATTAAGTTTTCATGATCTATTAACTGTCATCTGTCTTTCACAAAATATATCCTCAGATGGTGTATCAACAGGCAAAGCTCCGCTGTCTCCAATGGAGCTCTTCCAATTCACATCAACAGAAGATCTGGCTATGTCCTTCACTTTCATGTGCTGGCATCATTTCCTTAGGATCTTTATTTCCCCCTAATTATTCAGACAAAATCTATATATCATAAGAAGTATTGCTGAAAAAATCAGGATTTTTTCTCTTCCCCCTAATATAAAAAAGAAAAAATTGAGCGGCTGTTCTTTTTCAAACAAAACACTGCAGAATGAAATAGTGACCATCTTGTGTTTTTTGACAAATAAATTAATCAAATGTTAAATACAGAATAATCTCTCTCTCGCTTTCACCTCCTACTGCCCTCACATACATCATGCAACTTATTAACATTCCACCCTTACACTGCTTCAGTGTAAATTGACTGGATGCCACACCCAGCCATTAAAATTGACTCAGATCACTACTTTTCATCATTAGAAAACTCTGTGGACATTGGGCAGTTATATTTCATTTACCACTTGATCAAACAGACATGACATCTTACTAGGTTATTTGGATTTTGTACTGTACCATAGAAAAATCCCCAAATCATGTATTTTTTATGGCATAAACGCAGACAGTTTATTGGAAGGTACTTGTGTGCAAGACTCAGGATCCATCATTGCTAAGGATCCAGTTTTGCTGCTGATAGTGCTGACGATGAACTACAAACAAATCCCTGTGCAGCCGAAAATGGGGTAAACTTACCGGATGGCTGGCCAGATACAGTATGGAATTATAATGAGGCTAGAGGACATGCCAACAGACTCATGTAGATAGTCCCACTGACTTCAAGAAGAACATGCAGATTAGTGTCTCAGTAACAGTTCCACAGTGTGACCATCTTACAGGTTTTTCTTATTCCAGATTGCTCCAAGAAACCCAGCCCTCCAAGGTTCTGCCACCTTTCACATGATGAATAGTAGCACACTGGGACTCAGTTCCTGCAGAGCAATGTCCTACCCATACTAATAGGGGCAGAGTCACGACATATTTCTTAATGTTAATTTGGGGTCCAGTTATGCCACTGTTAATCATGTCAGTGACCATTTAATCATGCAAATAATTGCATTGATTTCAGTACTCACATGAGAAAGTGCTCACCAATATTTGAAATGCACACTTGGGGATATAGCTTCACAATCCATTTGCATTTCTATGTGTAGGACAGTTAAGAGTTATATCATTTCAAAGGGAAAGTGGTCTAATTAATTTTTTCAGGGAGAGTTGTTTCTTGCAGGTGTTTTCTTGTCCTTGATTTAATAGAGGCCCAGTGCTCCCCCTCCCCTTTTACAGCTTTAATGATACAATATTAAAAAAATCTAGATGACTGAAAATTGTACATTAGCTATAATTTTATGCAAGAGCTCTTTCAGTACTTCCATTCCATCAGATTAGAGTAGATGGATGACAAGTACTTTTGTAGGTGGTTTTCTACCTCTTAATAATTTCCCTCTGTGAATGAATCTGACATATAGGTAGATGTTCTGAACAGTTCATTATCTTTGCTCATATTCCCAAGTATGTGTGATATGTGTTGTTAAACAAATTCATCCCTATTTCAGCTTGACAGTGCCATGGGTTGAACTTTTGGATGTGAATGCTTAAATAGAGAAGATGATTCCAAGCAATTTGAAAGCTGCTCGTATGATAATTCTCTTAGCTTCAATACTATGTTCATATAGGACTCAGAAGCAATTCACATATAAGTAACCCCTTCAAAAAGTTGTAATTTTCAAACTGAAATCAGGTGTCAGTTCAGAATATGATCTGTCTGGAAAATAATATCTGGTTGAAGGATGACTATGGACCATGACGCCCCATGACCTATTTATAGCAGAAGGTGAGCAGCACCTCCTGGAAGCACATCTACTCAGCACAGCACTGATTACAGTCAACTGCCCCTCCGACTGCAGCAGATTGGGCAATGAGTATCAGTCATTCAGAAATTTGGAACATATTACGAAGTTGACTTAAAATATTGGACTGAACATAAATATTAATGACATGATGTCACTATTTAATTCTGCTGTTGTTTTTGCAATGCTAGCAGCTGTAATTCTGTTAATTTCTACTGACTGATCTGGACTGGCAGAACTGCACAGTTGTGCAAACCCTGGGCAGTGCGAAGCATCAGTGACAACAGTGCTACCTGCAGTTAAAACTGTGAAAGTATGAAAATTTGCTTAACTTTGCAAAATTTCTGTGTGGCAATTATATACATAATATCAATCCTTTCAAGGCACAGCTATCTCTTTGAGAAGAAATCTGTATTACATACCATGGGAGGCACTTGTAAGTGATCCTTGTAAAAGATCCACTTGTAAAAGATCCTAATATTATTGAGATTTACTTTAACGACTTTCCAGAAGACAACAGGAAGAAGCAATAATCGTGCGAAATGGTTTACACTCGATGTCAATGGGACAGAGTAAGAATACTGAGATTTAGAAGCACGTGACTAAAAATAATCTGCTCTTAACGTGCTCTAACAACCAAGGCCCTGCAACAATGCATAGTGTTCAGCATTTTGAGAAGTAATAGGCATGACTTGGAGATACTGTCAAAGCTTTTTGAAAGTGTCATTGGTCCGTGGTCTGGATTGATGCCATGTTCAAGTAGGGATTTAAACAGATCACTCTCGGTGTTGAAATTATTACAAAGCAGCATATATTTTAAGTCAGTTCTGCTTATAAAAGCTAACACTCAGATCAGTGTTTAAACAGCACCGGGACAACAACAAGCTTTGTCTTGTTGCAAGATAATTTAAATTCATATCAATAGATTTCTGATAAGAAGTGAACCAGGAAGGCCCTGTATGGTTTTGTTTTCCCACATATTGTTAAAAATGGCCTCTCTAATGGTTTATACTTATGCCCACTCTATCAATTTAGTCTTTGGCAGAATAACAGAGGGCAGGGTTGAAAAACATCCCCTTGAATAAAAAATCCCATACACTAGGCAGCAGTTTTCTCTGTTTTTATCCTGCTTCCATTTCAAGAAAATATAAGTCTAAAAATCTGTAATGACGGTGACTCAACTACCTCTCCAGGTGACTTATGCAGTAACTGAATTCTCCTCAATGTGTATTCTGTTCATCTCTCACCTGGATGGCTTTTCATTTTAGTTTTTGACCATGAACTCCTATGCTCTACAGAAAGCAGGCATTATTATCTTCCTTGAAGACTCTGAACTAATACTACAATGTTAACATATGATTTCCATCCATCACTCACACCCTCAAACAGGGATTATGACAATTAACTATAAATAATGAGAAATCCTGATACATCGCACCTCTTTAAAAATCAAAAATGAACTTTCTCTTGGGTTGTTCTCTCTCTGGGATGAGAATGGGATGTTCTGACTGTGTCTTTAACTGTCTTGTCCTGCTCTTTAGAAGTCCCATCAAAGGTCTCCTGAACATCTTGTTTACAACGCTGTTCCTATTCCCCTTATATGTAGCCTTTTGCTACTACACGTCCTTTTGTTATTATATACACTCTTCCTCTGCTGATAGAGACAAGTCCACTCTTGTCTTTGAATACTTTCCACTGAGATTCTCAATTTCCTCTGCAACACTCCCTTCTCTGATGAGTATGCTAATTTTTCCCCTTTTGCCTTCCTCGGGAATTTTGCAAATTCCTTATTCATATCACAACTTGCCTCTACTTCTTTAGTTACAAAAAATTCCACAATCATATTTTCATTTAGAGAAACAGATTCACGATAACAAAGTGTAAATGAAATATGATTTCAGGCAGTTTCTGTGACACTTAATGAACACTATGTACAGAGCTTTTACATATAACAGGCTTTGGCACTTAAGAAACGGTTGTGTTTCATTGTAAAAGCTTGTGCAACAGTGCTAGTTGTCCTTTCTCATGCAGTGTTAGTAGCAGGGTGTCTTTTAAACTTACTAGAACTGACTAAAAAGATGTCAATGTTCATATAAAATACGGTTCCTTACATCATGCATTTAATATCACGGACTTACTCATACACAGTCGTCCATCCATTTTCATCGCTTTTGGTTGCTAAAAGCCCCGTGTTTCCAGGATATGTCATCAGAGCTAGGTTGTAGCCTTGGGCATAAACTCTTTTCAGAACCCCATTGCTGCTTATTGTCAGCCAGTACACCTGGCCTCCTGGCACCACGACCCACAGGGGCAGCCCACTTGTGTCTCTGCGGATGTGAACGGAATTCCCATTGCTGCTGGTGATGGTGCCAAGATCCCCTTCCCCGCTGTAGGTGAAATTGTAAATGTAGTCCCTCGTGATGAGGTTCAGTGTGTGCAGGTGGGTGCCGTTGATGGTGAACTGATACAGTTCTTGGTCTGCTGGCGATGCAATCTCATACATATTTGTGTCACTGAGGTGAGCCTTGTTTCGGCTGACTGCACGGATGCGAACATTGCCAAGGTCGGCTACGTACAGTGTGTCATCAGGAGAGACTGCTAGAGAAGAAGGTGCTTTCAGCTTTGCATCTTTGGCATATCCACCATCACCTGGAAGAGAAATGGTAATTTTAGTAATCTGTAATGTCCATATTTAAGCTCATCCCCACAGCCTGACACACTGCTTCTCCTCAGTATTATTTACAGGTCAATAAAACAGTATCTTCTTCCAACTAATTAAATCCATATTATCTAAGGTTGGTGCAATTCTAAATCAGTCTCAGTGAAGACAAACAAGAATATAAATTATCTAATTTACACCATTTTTTCTAAAGCCAAAAGCCTGCTGCTCAGCAAAGCATTAATGGCAAAATTGTGAAAGAAAAATGGACACCTGAAGTCACATTCCTATTTGTCTGTTGGCATGTAGTTAAAGTAGAATCGTGTTGAAAATAAAACAGAGAAAATAAAATCTACCAATTCAGCTAAAATGGCACTGAAGCAAAGATTAGTTTATACTTATTAAAAACTCAACACTACATGAAAACTACACAAAAATAAGTCAGAAAGAGCCTTGAAAAACCACCTCTTCCAGTATTACTTGATAATTTATTTGGTTTGTGTGTTTTAAGGTTTGAGAAGGCTATTCGCATTATTATGGGCTGCATGTGCATATCAAAATGAATTTACATGATCAGGATTTTCTGTAACTAGCAAGAAAGCATATTAAACCTCACTCTTTGAGAAAAACGTATTACTGTTTGTATTGCTCCCGTTCTCCTGACTGAGAAATTAAATGTGCTGGCGATTTTGAGCATACCGTGTGCTTCCTTGGAGATGGACAAATTAGCTGGTCTTCTGACCCTGCCTTTCTCCAACCCAGCCCTGGCACAATCATTCGATTTGCCAGAGTTTTAAATTTTTCAGCAGTGAGGGTACTTTCCCTTAATAAGAACCCTGAACAGGATCCTTTTCAGCACTGGTCTACCATAGCTGTAACTGAAGCTGGCAGCCCTTGGCAGCGCACATGAGGCTTTGATTATGATTACAATGCTGGGTCAGCAGACCACCTTCTCTGGAAGACCTTTTACATTTTTTTCTCTCCATTCTTGACAACTTAATGTCTTCTTGTCAGTAATTAACCTTTTACTTGAAATGGGAGGCTTAAGAATTATGATGACACTATGAAGCCGAACACAGTGGTTCTTAGAGATGACAAGAGGACAACATACTGCACACCTCTCTATATGGGAATACTGTCCTTTGCCCTGTCATGAAACATGTTTTTATGAAAAAAGCACCACAATTTCTTTTGGTGCATGCAGGGGGGAGGAGCAGTGTTGCTGAGATTGTCCAGTGGTGCAGTGTGGGCCTGGCGCCGGCAGTTCCAGTTTAAAATACACAAAGAAGAAATCCTGAACACTATGTGTTTGCATCATTTTGCTGCTTACGCAGAGCGACACAAGTGATCATAAGGCATAAGATAGTGCTTTTCACTGGCTATGGAACACCTTGGTACTCCTCTTAGTGAGAAGGGCTGCCACATCCAGTAGCATTTACGTGCAACCTGGACTGGGGCTTGTACCATCTTCAACATGGGCAAACATAGCTGACATAGAAAGGCAGACTTGGAGCTAATTTTGAATGATGTGTAATCTCTGTATGAAAAGAGGAAAAGCTAAGACCGTGCTGAGGTTCCTCCAGTGCCAGACGGAAGACTCACATCTCTACATCCAATGGATTAAATCCACAAAGAGCTGCTGATAAGGTTTTTGTCTTTCCAAGGAAGCTGAATCATTGCTCCCCTTTCCTTCCCCTTGTACAAGACTTTGCTGGTCTGTAGCTGTGCCAAGGGATCTCAACAGATAAGAGACAATAAATAAGTAGCATTGCCTTACCTGAAAAACAGTCACAATTAGGATCAATCTTGCAGTCACAATCTGATGGGGCTCCAGCGATTATAGAGATCTCACCGTTGGTTGTGACCTGTTGAATACGGTTGATCTTTCTTTCATCTGTCTCTGCAATGTAGAGTATCCCGCTGTGAGATACAGCGATCGCTCTGGCTGACTCCAGGGTTGAATGGATGGCCACCTTGCTGACAATGAAGTGGTCAATGCCTGGCACCTGGCAGTGAATGGGGCGCCCTGCAATAATTCGCACACGCCTGTTCTCAGAGATCTGCAGAACAATGTTGTTATCCAGGACATACAGTGAATTGTCTAGAGGGTTCACTGTGAGGTCTGTTGGCCACTCTAACCGCACCTGGAAAAAAAAAATGTAAGGGGAAGGAAGGGAAAAAAAAAGAAAAAAGAATGATTAAGACATTGAGGCGGTTTCATTCAACCATCTCTGATCGCCATGCCATCAAGGCACTTGGTGGATTCACCCAGCACTGCTTCTCTAGTATGTACCTTTAATTGGGTTTGGCACAAACAGTTTCAACAATAATATGCTTTTCTGAGGTCCAGGTCCAGTGCGGAACAAAACTTGATTTGAAAAGTAACTTACCACCCTCTGAGAGGTACTTGCACAAGTCCATTAAGGTGGGACCTTTATTATACCTATGCAGTCATGCAAATGAAAACACACACTTCATGTCATGCAACATCAGCCAGAAAATTTTACAAGTCTGAATGTTATTGTTTCAAGGTTGCAGTCAACACTGGCAGAGTGGAAAGCAGTTAGAGGTTGTCAATGTCCTAACACTTTAATTGACTGTTAGTACAAAAGGAAAATGACATACTGGAAGAGTACAACACATTTCCACAATTTATTTATTAAGTAAGAATTGTTAATACGACTTTTATGCCATAAGAAATATAAGCTCGTTAATTCTTTGTAACATAATAATACACCAATATATCACATGTCACATGATACAATACCCAAGCTGTAATTACTTATAATGATTTTGCTTTGTGAATTCAGTATTTCAGTCACGGATTAAGTAAATTCTTCATATTTAAGGTTAGCTTTTTGCCTTTTTCCAATACAGGTGGGAATGCCAACCAAGCAAAGTCTCCAAACCATGCTGGAGGAAATGCTAGAAGAATGACCTCACTCGTCTGATACCTGTTGCTTCAGTTTCTGGAGGAATTAAACATGCTCCCAATTGAAGGTGGGGCAGCCTGTCAACCTGAAAGACAACCAGTATGTAGGCTGCCGATTGCAGCATATACTGGCCAGACCTTCAAACTCCTCCTGTTGAGAAAGCTCAATAGGCAATGCGGGACTGCTGAACTGGGAAACAACAACATAGTAGAGCAGTCCCTCTCCCCAGCTAATGGCCAGCGGAGGATTTGGACTGCAGCTTGTGTATGGAAAGGTCAGAGAACAGCTGAGCCACAGAGACTACAAGACAGCCTATTTTTGTCTGTCTTGGGATGCTCTGTTTGTTATCCTTTGTGAAGAGATGGCTGCTCTTATCTGAGTGGAATTTTTCTGGACTAAATATTCAATCATCAGAAGAGAATAAATACCAGGCTAAAATGCAATGGTTCTATATGCTTTACATGTCACAGAAGCTTCTATTATTTAATTTACTGATTTTGTTGCTGTTTTTGCTCATTTTTCCACTGTGCTAATTAAAAGATCTATGATTTTAGAGACTGCAGATGCTGATACAATGCTCAGCACTGAGAAATAACATATGGTGGAGCGTGTGGCCATAGCAAGCCACCTGCTCGCCTGGGGTCAGCTCAGGAACCAGGCTGGAGGCCAAGTCTCTCCCTTTATCAAGCATCAGTATTTCCTGAATAATCTCATTTCTAGAAGTACATTGCTGGTTTGATAATTGACGTTTTAATAAAGCGAGGGCATTGTGGCTACCGTGTCTCGCCCTGCATGGTTACGTGGTGCACCACACAATTATTAAGGCTCAAGGAGTAATCGAATTCCTCCTTGTGCCCAGTCCATTTTACTAGACAGCATAGTAACTGGCATTAAGACTAATGCTGTTGGGTTCAAGATGTCTTTTGAACCAGCTGGTAGAGTCCTTCCAAATGATGATAAATGTGGTGAAACAGTTGGAAACAGATTCATCCCGTAAAGGTGCTGATTTCTGTGTGTGTGTGAGACTGCTCGGATTCCATCCGCTGTGCTAGGGCTGGTTTACACACTGCTGTTAGCTCATGCTTCAACTGAGAGTTCACTGGGACATCAAATAAAACTCTTTAGTTAGCATAAGAATCTCTACAAGGCTATCTTCAGGAAACTTGGAAAACCCCCATATTTGCAAGTCACCTTTAATGAGGAACATTTGATTGTTCTATCAAAGTAAATGGATTATTTTTAATGGGAAACAGACACCTTCAACTTTAAAGTCCTCCTTCACAGATCACTCTGCTGTAAAAATAATCTTTGATTAACTGTAACTAGATTATTAGTGATAAAAATTTTGGGCTGAAACTGTCTGGTTTTGCCATAATGACTTTGCATAGGACCTGCCATGTCTTAATAGCTGTTCTTCCCTCGTGGACCTGCCACATTGCCTTTGCCCAGTGAATTATTTGAATTCCTCCCACTGTGTGGGTATGCTTGGAGTCTTGCAGATAAACAGGGACTGGTATGGGCCAAAACAACTTTTCCTCTGGTTTGAAGCTGATTTGGTTTATTGAGATAGAATAAACTTTTATGCAACTGTCCACATCACTTGCAGCAATGTTCCTAAAGCTTATTCTTAACAGCTGTTAACAGCAAGCACATTTGCTTCCGTACTGGTCACATCCGTAAATTTAGCTGCATTATGGTAAAAATAACTCAATTTTTAGTTGGGAACATCTAAACAATTTTGGTTACTATGCCAGAACCTTTGCCTAGCTCTCTGCTCTGCAAAGCTCACAGAAGGTATGGCTACAGCTTCCCCTCCTGGGTTTAAAGCGGTCGTGGATGTATTAATGGCTTAATCCCAGGTGAAATATTAAAGCTAGCATGCACCTGCCTGGAGACTGCAGCACAGAACCCAGCTGATGCTCACCGCAAGCTTATGCTAGTGCAACTAGAGGGGAAAAAAGGTGAAACAGGCCTATTAAAATCAAACATACGTACAAACACAACCCCCTGAGCACTCCTAATCTGAAGAAGAATTTCACAGATTTAGAAAAAAAATTGCACTGTTCTTGTCAGGATGAGACTTCATGGCATCTTAAACTGGTGTAAGCTGGGGCTGCTGCAGTCCCACTCCATCCCTTCTCCCAGTGCAGCCCCTAGCAGCAAGGCCGGTGTTTATGTCCTCCTACAGAGAGCAGGTTCAGGGCAGTTTGATGGCTAAAAACTAATCACCTAAATCAGCTTAAACTGAAGTGTAACTGTACCCTCAGGTTCACTGTTACCTTGAAAAGTCATCGGTTGTTTCTTTTCTTTTAAAGCAAGCTGCCCTCTGGCAGATTTCTGTGACCAAACCATCAGTTGTGCTCCATTCAGAGCCAATAAACATATTACACAGAAGCACTTCAATTCTCATCTGATATGACTGTGGCTATTAAAAAGTTTTTCCAGACAAAACCTCAGTTAGGATTAGAATATTAAATCAGTTAATACACTTCTTAATTTGAAGCAGTACTTCACAAGCCTCTGTAAAAAGTCCTCTCCTGTATGTGTATATTCTTTCTTATAACTCAAAATTGGGCCAATTGCAAGTATTTTTTCATATATTTAATAGATTCTCTTTTTGAGAGGTGTACAGAAATGGCATTGCTGATTATCCCATTATGAACAAAAAGGCAAGTTTTTTTCAGTATCAGTCAGTACCTCATACTCTTCACAGACTGAAATTTTCAGGTGCCAATTCTGGTTTTGTTCACAGAAGACTGAGCATATGCAATGAAAATCACTGCCGAAACAAGCAAACCCTTGAGCAATGAGACCTTTTGCATATAAGTATTAACATGTCAACTTTTCTGGGAATTCAGCATTTAACTGTCAACATAAAGGCTCCAGCTATATCTAATAATCAATCTCTGGTTTGAGAAGTGCAAAATTAACACCTACTGGTCTGACTTTCTAATACATTTTTTCATGTCAAGTGCTCTCAAAAACAGAAAGTGCACTAAGGTGGTTTCAGTTTAAATGAATTTTTACCAGGAGATCTACATTTAGGTAGTTAAATAGCTCTCAGACCCATTTCTTCCTTCCAAACTATACACATACTTCTATAACTATCTACCTACCTACCTATCTGGTTTTGAAAGACTTTTAAATATATTTCTCACAGCAAAGCTTTACAACTAAATAACTTAAGATTTTTTGCAAAGTAGCACTGATAGAAGAGACAGCACTCAAATACTTCTAAAACATACACGCCCGCACACATACTCACATTTAAGTGTTAGTTTGTGAAGAGTACTCTTTCACTTTTGGTTTTGACCATATGGCTAAAACTTTCTGCATGTTTTGCATGACATTTTACGGCTGTGGCATTTTTGGTACTATTTTAAACAAATCAGATCAAACAAATTCTACTGTTCATATTTAAGTAAGAAAAGTAAAGAGGGAAAAATTTATCCTTGTCTGCAGATGCCGGTTTCAAGAGCTTAACTGTTTGGTGGTGGGGGTAAATTTCACTGGGATAAGTTTCATTTATCATGGATTAAAAGAAGCTGCATAAATCCCTAAAAAGGCTTCACCATTGCTTTGATTTCTTGCCATGCATTGCTTGTATATTTTGATTCAATTTCATGTAGTAGCATGAAATTTATGCCAAAATTTCTCTGACAGTCCTGACTGATGGATTACTTCCTATCTGTACTGCTCAGCTTCAAGCACTTCTGTTTATGCTACCTTTGCCTTTATTCAGCTCTACGATATGCATTTGCGGACTTGATCACAGCCTCTTGCATATTTCTCTTTTGCTGCTAACTTCCTTTTTTCCTCTCCTCCTGTTTATACTCACTTCAGCTGTTGTTTCCAGGCCAAACCCTTTTACTCATCACAACGTCCTTCTAAACAGCATGTTTTTCTCTTCCTGCTCAAACCCTTCTTCATGTAGACAGTCCATTAGGAGTGAGTGTGCAGTTTACAAGGCTGAAGGGGACCAGTTCTGCTTCCCTGAACTTTTTACAGGATGTCTCACTACATTTATTTCTCTCTGTTTTCTCACACTTGACAACCACAGATATTTTTTTATCATTTTCTGTCAGTTTGCTCTCACTTCTGGACTCTTTCTTTCATTGATACTGACACTGTCAGCTCCTCTCAGCAGCTTAGCTTCTTTCTTAATGGCACACAGAGCCACAATTCAGCTCCTGCAGTCTGACACCAGGGAACCCTTCCTGCGGTGGGATTACAGCCTCCTCCCACGCTGCAGGAGCCTTTGTTTCTCATGCTCCTGATATTGCATATTATAAAATTCAGAATTATACAGTTCAGCTGTAGCAGTCCCTGCTCTAAACTTCACAAATGTTGCACTCTCTAAATTCATTGTTCCCCAGTGAAAAACCCAAAGAAATGAGTTTTGGAGCGTAACGACTGCTGTTTCTACCGTGGGCTGGGAAAACAGCTGTGGCACATTTACAGAAGCAGCTCAGAGGTCGGAGGCCACCAGTTCTCTGGGATCACGGCTTGGGTAGTCTCCCTGCCAACCTGCCTTTGCCATCGATTATTTCCAGTGGATAAGGGACCCAGTGCAGGAAAATGAAGGCAAGGCACCACTCCAGTGGTTTTCACTGCTTGTCTTCGCTTCGCCTGCCACAGCTTGGCTGTGCTCTTACTTTCCAGCTCTCTTCTTGTTTCATAATGTCTTTTTTATGATTTCTTTTCTGCTTCACAACTTCAAAGACCATATGAGGAAACTTGGGTCTACTAAATCGACAGAAAGTTGATTTCTATGGGGACAGGTTTCACACTGTCTTTATTTAATAATAGAGGGAATATTATCCAGAATCATATAAGCCCATTGACTATGAAAATCAATGGAACTTAGATTCCTAAGCCATTTAAGTCTGTTTAAACATGGTACCCATGGTTTATACAGGCTATGAAAGAAATACTTTGTGAAATGCCCAGAAGGATTTACAAAGTATTTTGAGCAGGCTGGTACCTCTGAGAGGAGCAATCTTAGGCTCTTCAATTAAAATATCTGAAAATAGACCATGAATTTGAATCTAACCCAAACACGTCTCCAGTGCTGGAGTGGGAATAGATGTCCTCCAAACATACTGTTGCAGTTAATTTGATTGCATGGCCAAAAGGAAGGAGCAAGACCAGGTGGAAATCTAGCTAACAACAGGACTGCTTCCATTTTGCCTCTCTTTCTAACTTGCGTTTCCAGGTCCCGTGCTTGTCCGACGAGACAGTACAAAAGTAAGGTTGCATAAATCTTAATAAATCTCTCACTAGTTTTTGGCCTCATCTTTCTGTTTTGGGCTCAGAAATTCTGGATACAGAAAGCCAGCATGCTGCCAATGCAGAAAAGGTGGGAGGAAGATTTTGAAAAGCTTTAATTGAGACAGCAATTACAAGCTGTTTGAGAACAGTGAGAGGATGGAGCTAGTACGTTAACGGTGTCTTTTGCTTCCAATAACTACTACGCCATATAAGCATCTGGCCTGAAAACTGAGAGGAAGACAGGATACATAGAAATGAAATTTCCAAAACTGAAAAAAGAAAGTGAAATCCCTGCCTTTGAGCAACACCAGCCACTGTGAATATACCCGCCAAATATTCTGACTCTGCCCTGAATCCTGAATCAAAATTTAAACTAAATTCTTGAAATTAAAACTTCCTACAGATTTATGCCCAGAAAACTGTCTCTCCAAAATCATGATTTCTGACAACAGAACTGCTCCTCAGGGCAGTGCTTCTTTGACGCCAGGGCTGAGACTGGGGAAGCAAAGGACAAGGAGCTGCTGCCAGGAGGCTGACAGTTGGGTGTGCGTGAGCCATAACTGCCTCCTCACTTGGATCAGAGCTACAAAACGCATTCCTGCAAGGATCAGAACAAACACGAACTCCACCATTTTCACAAGAAATGCCAATTCACTTCTGTGGTTTGAGCTTCCCCTTAAGAGTTACACCATTAAACTCACAAACACAACTTCTGCAAGTGGAAGAAAAAAGTATGGCAAAAATAGATATTCTGCAATTCATGTTTATGGCAGGGCATCTTCTATGTCCAACTCCTACAACGATACACAATTCAACAGTAATAGCTTTTTTTAATCCATTGTAAGAGCAAATTAATTCTTTACTAAACTGTAGCAAAAAAAGAGTTAAAGCAAAACAACCACTGAAAAGTTTGATTTTTATCTTTATATTTTTTTCACATGCATGTAAAAAATTCTAGGCAGAAAAAGCAGCTGAAGTAATTTAAGTCCTTACTTTTGCAGAATTTAGCACCAAGATTAATTGTTATCACAACATGATTTTCTGCAACTGATTTTTCACAAGCATTTACACAATAGTTATTTTAAGTGAGCAAAATGAATGTAATCTAACTAGCTGCCACGCTGCATTGAAAGCAAACACATGCTCCTGTTAGACTTCAAATAGCTAATAAAAAAATTTGGCTTGCATTTTGCAGAACAAACAAGACAACTGCATTCCACGCAGCAACCTTTCTATGTAAGTATTTATACTGATTAGATACTTGCAAGAAAAGGCACTGAAGAGTGTTTGATTCTAGTCTGAGACTGTAAGCAGGCACTCTGCTTTAAATTTCTGACAGCTAAGGGCATCAGTTACTGCTGTGATACATATTCAGATTATCAGACTGGGCGAGAAAAGCTTACAACGATAAAGTTTAGGACCCATGTTTTTTCAAGCAAAATTCAAGAAATATCACTCAACTATATAATGTATCTCAAGCTTGGGGTGGATACAACCTGGATGTAGAAGGAGAGGCATTTGGTTTTCTTACATTCCAAAAAGGCTCTAGACAAAGACTGTAAAAGTGCACCAAAGATTAGGTTTCCAACAGGTTCCTAACTAGATAGCTAAATAAAGTTTTTGATTTTCAGTAGGTGAGCTCTAGATCTAGAAAGGCATAGAAAGGCTCCAGACCTAGCAGGGATCAGGAAAGCTCTACAAAGCCTCTTGAAAAAAAAAAAAAGAAAAAAAAAAAGAAGAAAAAAAGAGTGGTGGGGGACTGGGATATGCAGGAGGCCCAAGAAGGGATCCCTGGAAAGTTCTATATTCAGAAAGGGCCCATAAGGGTGCTGGATCTAGAAAAGCCTGCTGAGCTAGAAAGGGCTGCAGAAGCGCTCCAGAGAAGTGCTAGGTAGGCTCTGAGAAAAAGCTGTAAAAGGCTTCCAAACCATCCCAGGAAAAAGAGTCTCTAGACATGTTCCAGAAACTATGCATGCCCTCCCTGCTCCAAAAGGCTCTAAATCTAGAAAGGCCCCAGATCTACAAAGGTGCTAGATGTCTTCAGAATGGGTCTCGACATCTCCAGCAAAGTTGTAAATCTCTGGATCTCAGGCTTTTAGTAATTCCTAGATCTAGGAAGCAACATGAATCTCTAGACAGTCCTAAATCTAGAAACATCCTTTTAAAGCATCTTCTTTTCTTTATGCCTTCAAACAAAACCCCAAAAGATCGAAGGAAATAACATAAGTTATAAATCCTTCTGGATGGGAGCATACAAACATCATTTCACAATGAAATTACTTCCTTATGACTAGGCTATTAATACGGAGTTTGAATCATGTGACGTCTCCCGATTCCCCAAATTTTTGTCATACCTTTCATGAGCCACCCAAAATACTTATTATAGTTCATGGTAGTAATAGCAAAAAAACCACGTTGGTTTTGTTGTCACTATTGATGTGGATGCAGATATATAACACCAAACTGGCATGAAAAATAGAAGAAAAAAGAAATACATACTGATGGAGGACCCACAGGGTTTTACATTGTATCATGACTTTTCCCAGTTCTCACCAGAGACAGCTACACGCTGCTCAGTTTCCCATTTTGCTTTGAGCACTTGATTGAATGGCTATTGAGTGATGTTCAGACATTTATGATTTTCCTGCAATGTGACCTACATTGCTAAACTTCATAAATTTATTCTCCAAGGCAGTGTATCATTTTGCATGCCATACCCATCCCAAAGGAACCTATCAGCAGGAGATGAGGCCCAGTTTGTAAAAGCTGAATGTCCTTCAGACATTTTCAGCTAATTTGTTTGTAAATGTGAGTGTTATTGTCAGAGTAACATACTGCATAAAATGGTGCTCTCTATCATTCTGTTCCTGTCTCTCTCTGTGGCCTAAACTTTATAATGCGCAGCTATAAATGTAACCTCTGTGTGGCAGGCTACATATGGATACAACCCATTTCTGTCCTGACATTTGCGGTTTTTTTTCCCTCCATGGACATAGTGTCTTTTCATTATTTTTTTTTCCTCCCTTGGTACAAACAAGGGTAGAAAAGATGCTGAAGCAAACACGGTATCACGAAGAGGGGAAATCAGGCATTCTTAGCTGTCATTGCCCAGGCTGCAGCTCCTGCCACATTACTTTCTGTGGTTGTCACAGCTTAATTTCATTTGACTTGTGAGCAGCTTGTGAGCATAACTCAAGGCAAAATTAGTCCTAATAATAATAATCCTGGAGATATCACTGATACCTCCAAAGCAATACTTCTTTGTACCAAAACCTTTTCAGTCTTTGTTTATAACCAGCTGTGAGACCCAAGAAGTACCCAGACAGCAAGGGAACAATACCCCCTAGAGTTCCCCCGTGCTGACATGCTTCAAACTCCTGCCCTTTGTAAGCTGTTATTCTTACAGTGCTGTTTTGACAGGATTGGCAGACCTTTCAGGTTCTCCTTAGCACCTGGAACAATTTGCAGGCCAGAAATATCTCTGTGCTGGCTTTTTTGACCCCTCTTCTGCTGGTTCTTGCGGTGCAATGATTTCAGTCATGCAGCTATACCTACGCTGTCTTTTACAGCTTTCAAATGCAGCAGTTTGCAGCTATATAAAACTTCAATGACCTGATGATAGAATTATATGCCTATATCACTTTTTTTAACTTACACTGGTTTTATGCCTTTACTTCTGTAAGCTCTCTCCAGATCTGCGCTGTCATGAAGACCTGGAGTCCTCACTCCTCCAAGATGTAGGACAACCTTCCTCTGACCTAGTCAAAGCAACAATTTCTATCCCAGCAGCATGTGACATCTCTGCAGGATGGACACCACCACCACTGCTGACTGCTGGCCTCAAACCTGCCCTGTACTCAAACTCCACACTTTTGCCAGCCCATTTGGTCTCCCACCCACTAATGCCATGCAACATTTCCAAATGCCCAAACCGGGATACGCGGAGCAATGTGAAAGGCTTGGAATAGAGGCAGTAAAGACAGCTCCATGGAAAGCTCAATTATGACTGTTATTCACCTTATAACACACAAAACCTGTCAGATCTGTGGGAGGTCCTTTGCCCCATAGATTTGTGAAGGGCTGGTTGGTGAGAAGAAGAGAGCAACATACACACAGTACCAACCTGACAGTCTTAAAAAAAACCGGCTAATGTAGGAGTTGCCTCCATCAAAGCAGGTATTTCTTAAATCACAGGCAGGCCTTGCTATTAGTGGATGCAGACGAACAACTGGATTTAAAGAAAAGGAGGAGCATTGTCTGCTCTGCCTGCCTCTGTATGCTCCCATCAACATCTACATTCCCTTCTCAGCAGACCTTCCTTGGGCTTCAAGTCCAGAATGTCAGGGACCAGCTCTCACTATCCAATTACTTATGACAGCTCTGCAGTATATGTAGAAACCACATATATGTATATTTATATAGACATAGTTATATATACATATATAAGTATATTTTATGTGTGTATATATATTCTTCATGCATACATTTTGTACACAATGTCTCCTCAACAGATTAAAAAAGTCAGATGTAGTAACCAGTATATGCCAACCCATTGCAGATTCCCACAAGTCTGGCGAAGCTGTGCTAAACATTTTCAGCAGCATAATTCATCACAGAAGATACAAGGCCTCTGCCACAAATAACTCATCAGTTAGACTCCACCCTACTGAAACCATATTTAAATGAGAGACAATCACAGACTACTCACGCATAAGGAATAAGAAGCGAAGCAACCAGATAAGTTGGAGAGCCTCAAAACAAGCCAGGCTTCTCAGCTGGGAACCCATTCCCTGGAGAGTTAAAAGAGGACCAGATATTTGAGAAGCTGGGTGGTGTGTTAGGTCTTGGCCATGCGAGGACAGTGGGTGAGCTGGAGGAAGCCTGGGGGTGGCAAGGCAGCTTGGATGAGTTGGAATTGTTGCGTGGATATGTTTGAGGGCTTTGTGCCCACGCAGGCAGGATTTGGTGAGTGTGGAGGTTTCTGTTAGTTGGGAAAGTGCACCTGAGAGCATCTAGACTCAGGGCTACCTCCTTGCCATCCATCCAGTTCTTACAGAGGTTTCTTCCTTCTTGCAAATTCTCATTAGAAACAAATAATTAAAAAACTAATTTAAATCTGGCTCTGTATAGCAAAAAGTAAGAGAAAAGTCATGAGCTGAGGCCTGTCAGGTCTCCTTCACTTCATCGTCAAGTGCCTAACACTCCCTGCCTCAACAATCAAAGAAAAGGATGCAATCGCTGGAAGAGTTGATTAAAATGTACATAGTCTTTTACTGAGTAGTAATGCATTATTTATGGCAGATAATTGAAATAAATTGCTGGTTTGCAGGTGACCAATACAAAAAGAGCAACTGGGCTTTAAGGAAGAAATTGCAGTGTGACTTCATCGCACGGTACCTTGCTTCTATAACTAATATTTAAAATTCAGTGACAGAATAATTTGATTAGAATATAAATCAGCTGTGATGAAACCATCCTGCTTACTGTTTGAGATTCTAAAAATCACATTATACACCTACAAGCCTGATTCATGAGCTCTCACAGACTTTTTTCCACCTGAGGTCCTAATCCTATGAACCTCTTTTCTCTCAGTTCCTGTTAAAGAGAGGCTACTTAACCTCTCCCCCACCCCTGGGAAAAGACTATTTTATCTTCTACCTGAAGATCTTTTTTTAAAAAGGCTTTGAGCTTGATTTTGCTTCAGAGTACGGATACTAGTGACCGCTTGTTCCTGCATATGCTATTATGGCTGGAATTATTTCGTATGGCCTTATGGTTTCCAAAGACTAACACTTAATAATTGAGGGGGACTGGCTCATGTTTGAAAAGGTTTGAAAATGCCTCGGTAAAGGCTCTGGCCACTACCTGTTTTTGGTTTATTTTTCAGAAGCACATACATTCTCTTAGGACACAGTTGTCCCTTGTTACACGCTCGCCACTCACTACCCTTTCAATTAAGCTTGGAAGCTTGGAAAAGCACCCAGTGAGAAGCCCCAGTTCCACTGAAGTCATTGTCAAAACAGTTGCTGATTTTGCTGGGGCTGCAACTTCCACTCTATTTAGCTTCTCTGGTACTCCAGCAAAGCCAGAGAAGAAAGAGCATGAAATTAATCAGCAAAGTAAATAGAATCAGAGAATAAGACAACTTTTTACTGGGGAAAACCCACAGCTTTTCTGGGCTTCTTCATGCAGCAAAAATTAGAAAAAAACAATAATAAAGATCTTTTCTAGAAAGAAAAAAAGCTCTGAAAATCTTCTGTAAGGAAGACAACAAATAAAAATTAAAGGATCTATAAATCATCATTTCTTCTATGTGTGCTTTTCATTCAGCGATTTCATGAATACACATAAAAAATGTTTCTGCAAAGCACTGAAAAACACAGTTCAGAAATCTGGAATATTTGCGATGCATTAATTACACATTAGCAGAACAGTGTATAAAAAGCCTCACACAGGTAGAGGACTAAAAGTAAATCAAGAGCAGGCCTAGTTTTACTATACTTTGCTACAGTGAAAGCAAAGTTGATGCTTTTTGATGGCATGCAGCTCTAACACGATTAGAGTATTATGTACCTACTGTTTAAAAAAGCCAGTGAGGAAGTGTTTTGTGCTTCCTGCTTTTACAAGACTGCAGTATGTAGAGAAACACCTAAAGGGATACCATGTCTTCCTCTGACCTGCAATACTAATTGTCTCCATGTAATCCCGCAGTTGCTTTATGATATCCTGCTCTCAACCTGGGTTGAAAGTACTTCAGCCTAGAATCAATCTGGTTTTATGCTGGCAGCTCGCTCCCCCTGTTACTCACCCATTCCTTAGATCATATTTTCGCCTTTCACATTTTCCTTTGCTCCAAACATACCCAGTGAAAAGTTCTGTTCAGGCTGTGCTTGCTCCAATGAGCAGACCCTCATTGCTGCTTTCAACCGAGGTCATCATGTCCTGGGAGCTTTTTGTTCTGCTCAAAAGGCTTCCACAATGCCACTGAAGCATATTGTGCCTGTGCAAGCGCTGGTGGGGAGTGCCTGCAGCACTTGTGACTGCAGGAGCAACATCAGCGTTTGCATTTTTGAGATACATACTACATCTTCAAGCAATTTTGCTCATCTTTACTCCTGCTTTCTCCAGCATTCTGTCTCTTACTTCACTATTTTAAGTAAGTCATCAACAGCGTTACTTACTGATCTCTCCCCTCTTCTCCATCATTCAAAGCAGGCTGTCCAGGACATGGCATTCTTGCCATGTGTGGGTCGCCTTTAAACCCTGTTCCAGAAATCTGCCTTTTAATTTGACCCATGCAAGCAAATTGCCCACGTAAGTAACACTGTCACATTTTTATAAGGCAGCAAAACATTTTGCGGTGTCACTGAAGTTTATGTGAAGCCACACAATATAGATGGTTCCCTCACATGGAGAACTGCTGAACAAAGGGTGATGAAGTGCAAATGTCAAGAAAAAGTCTTCAAACCAGACCTTTCATTTTGGAACACAGCAGTGACAGTTATTAACACCATCAATCAGGCTGGAGCTATTGCTTTGGCACAGACTCATGCCTAGTGGGACTGACATCAGCACGAGAACAAGGCCACGGTTACAGGCTACGAGAAAGCTCTTGGGATTCATTTTCTGTTGCCTGGCAAATTTTTGGTTTCTGTATTTGAAGGGACCGTGCTCGAGATTGGTTTAAACAGTTCCCCAATACTAGCTGCTACCACTCGCACAGATATAAATGACTTGAGATTCAGAGTGTTGGAAATTCAGCCCATATATTTCTCATGGGAGGAAAGATACATGATGAAATTGCAAGATGGTAGAAATATCTGCTAATTCTCTCCTCAGCTTTCACCACAGCAACGGAGGCAGAAGAGAAGCGAAGCTTATCACTCAAGCTGAGCTGAAGTGTTTTTACTTTCACGCAAAACCTCCCACAACGTCAATATAACTTCTGTGAGCACTGGATCTAATGGAGTTTGGTTTCCTAAGGACTTCTGTCTCATGGCTGACTGATTTGGGAATTTAATAAGATCCAAGCACCAAGTGAGGCTTTTCCTGTGAATGGAACATTTATTAGATCCTGAGTGGAATCTCTAGAGTTTAATAAAAGAAAGCTCATGCTGCAATATTTCCTTTTGGAAGGGCACTTCAGGTCTCTCTCCTCCAACTGGATTAATATTTTTTTATGGAACGTGTAGGAATTTAATTGCTGTGAAGGCTGGTGTTCCTCTACAAATTTGTCTGAAATTGGCCCAAGATTTTGATTTACTGTGAGGAAAAGAATACTAACAGACACACAGACAAACTCACACAATGTGCTCTCATTTGCTATCAATAAGCAGGCTAAACATTTTCTGTTTACCCTAGGGATACAGCAAGACTACGAGAGTGTGCACATTTGAGAAAAAGAGCAACCTAGAGATGCCTCTGATCTAGATCAGGATCAAGCCCAAATTCATCAGGCAGTGAAACAGAATCATTTCTGTTTTCCTCTCTCTTTTCCTTCTTTTCTCCTCTTTTCCTTCTTTTTCTCCTCTCTTTTCCTTCCTTTGCTCTCCACCCCAGTCTCGTTCCTTAGCACTTCTGTTGCAGCTCATGTCCAGGAGGCCCTGCCACAGGTCCTGTTGTGGGGTGGTCCCCCCAGCCAGCCCACTGCTGGTGCAAGTTTGGAGGGCAGTCACCAGTGCAGCAATTCAAGAAGTCAGTAAAGTATTTCAGACCAAAGCTTATGTCCCTGATTTAGAGTACCTACAACAGGCGTCTTATCCAAAGGGTATGGGGAAGGTAGGAGATGCAGCAGGTAACTGCTCTCTTCAGCTGGGCTTCAATTTGACCGAAGGAGTTATTCAGTAGACCATACAGCTGGGGAGATCAGTTAACGCATTCCATGGGGCCTCCAGCTCTGATGCAAAAGTATAAGGTTCAACACTGGTTTATTATTCATTTGATTAACCTGCAACAAAACAGCTTCCAAAGAAGAAATGAAGAATGGGAGTCTGACCTACAAGAAGCCAAAGACCAAGCAGCAGGGGCACTCATCTGAAAAGTCTATCATTCTGATTCTGGGTGCTGTAGATTAGTGAGGTGAATAACATCACAGCAGAAATGAAGACCAACACCACTTTGTGATATTCTTGAAAAATTTTTGCCTTTACAATTTAGGTCTTGTCATGTTCTAGCATTCAGGGTTTCAGAGCCAGCATTTTCAAAAAATATGACCAGCTCTATCAGAATGAAAGATACTGGAATAAGAGAATTTAATGTAGGTGTCTAGATAAAATCCTGGCACCAATGGTGAGTGTTGCGTATATATACATATATAGTCATAAACCTAGCTCTGAAGAGCCATTTTCTTTAGATTTACTCCTTATTAAGCAATTGAAGAACACTAAAATCATCTGTGTTGAGAAGAAAAGTCACCCAAATTTTGTACATGCTGAAACACTGCTGAGAACTCTGGCATACGTTACAAACACCTCAACCAAAAGCATTTTCCTTCTAAATTCAGATTAACATCCTCACAGTGAAGTATGAGATCAAAGTAATTAGTCAGAGTTTGGTGGTTTATTTGCCACAACATATAATCTTTTCAACCCCAGCTGTCCTCCCTCCCCGTTATGAATGCAGAATAGTATGCTTAAGAATGAGAAGGTAGTGAATAACAAACACAGAATGATTAATAAGAAGTGTTTCCATCAAAACTGATATTGGAATAAATGATTAAACCCTTTCATAATCAACTCATTTATTAAAGTGAATGCCTTAAAGTGAAAGCTTGTCAGTTACGGTAGTTTTCGCAATGGGCAGTTATTCCATGTGTTTACTTCAAGAGTACATTTTTGTACTTTGGTAAATCAAGAAATATTGATTTTGCGCAAGTAGTTGATTTTATTGTCAGAACAAATTTAGCTTTGAGAATTGATTTTACTAACCTATTTCATAAGTCCCTCTAAACACACAATTTGTGAGCAACCTACATTCTCTTGATGTAAATGCCATTTGTAATTTAGCCAAAAAACAATTTAAGTGGAGATGGGCCAAATTCATTTTTCATTTATGTTTATGCCATTCTGGAATAAACCCAGCAGTCTTGCAGGGATATACAATTGCTTCTGACTAAGTGAAAATATCATGCCCTTATTTTCATTGATATAATTTCAGATTAACATGATTGACTTCAAGGGGATGTGATTATTTCATAGAGTTTTCTCAATATCAGCAACAATTTTGGAAGAAGACTTGAGCAAATTACATATAGTTACTTTTCAGAACCTGCATTCTTGGCATTTATTTTGTTTATGTTTCACTGCATATGTAAAAAACCTCAAAAGCATGGATTTTGTGAAAAATTGCAGTAAGTAGATTCACTTAAACCCCCACAAAACAAATCCTCCAAATAAGAAATACTTCCAAAAGTTGTATGTACATCTGTACTGCAGATTGTCAACAACGTGACTTCACCTATCAGTGACAGGAAATTATACAGTAAATATTATTATACTTAGACTTAGAAATGAGACTGGACACTTTTTAGGGACACTTTAATACGCCGTGATTTATTATGTTGTTTAGAATATTTACTGGCATGTATGCACAATTTATCTGAAGATTATCTCAATGTATGTGGTAAGAACATATCTT
Organism: Rhinoptilus africanus; assembly: GCA_013400135.1. Classification (NCBI taxonomy): domain Eukaryota; kingdom Metazoa; phylum Chordata; class Aves; order Charadriiformes; family Glareolidae; genus Rhinoptilus; species Rhinoptilus africanus. The sequence continues at coordinate 123,350 of VXBO01013774.1, forward strand.
GATTTCCCAGAATGATGAAAAATTTGCAAAAATTTGGAGAAATGTGAAGTAATAGTTTCCTGTAGGTGCTGCAGCATGGAAACATCTGGATTGTTCATGGCAAAAAAAATATTTAATTTCTGTTTCTATGAAAAGAAGAGCCTACCCGACCTAAATGCTGATATCCTGTGAGCAATATGAAGAATTTGCTCTATGACATGCTTTTTCTTATCTATGATTCTGACGAAGCCCTTTCTCCATGCATTGGAACTATGTTGTAGAGTAAGGTAAACTAAACCTGTTTCTAGCACGTAGTCAACCTTCCAAAAAATAGGATTTTAGGGCTATTTAAATCTATTTACAAATTTAGCATATTTGATTTCAGTCCAAAAATTTTACCTTCTAAATTTTATTTTACTTTAAAAAACAAAATCGTTTTATTTCTGCATTTGCCAAACTCCCTGATGCAACTTATTTGCTAAAGGGTATCTGCATTTTTTAAAAGGAATTGAAACCCATCAAAACTCACCATTTCGGATTTAGTGAGACATTTTGCTACTGAGCAAAATGAGCAAAGATTTGAACATAAATACGCAGCCACACATTATACAGCCAGTAAAGCAATTATTGGCACAGCCCGAGATGCAGATTACAAGGAGAAGGCAGGGAGCAGACGTGGCACCTGGCACCATTCCCTGCACCTCAGAAATCTCTAATCTGGTTACTGATGCCCCAGGCAGTTGTTCCGTGTGTCCAAGAAGCAAGCAAATGTGCTTCAGGCAGCTTTAAGTTCCAGGAAGCACGGCTCCTGCCCGCTGGTATGCAGCGATGGAGCGGAGAGTCAGTGCCTCCAGCTGAGCAGCACTGACTGCTGCAGTGAGCTTCCTGCCCATCATCTGCAGGACTGGTGATCCTGCAAGAAGAGGTGCCAGAGCAGAAGCCAAGGTGCCCAGAAGCCATACGATCTTAAGACAATTACCAGGCTAGTTTAAGCTTGGGTTTAGCACAACTAAGCCAGCTGACCCTGTCCGGCTTTACATGGAATAATGTCTACTGGGCCAGAGAGAATACAAAGGCTTGTCCATCCCAGAGTTGTGAAGGGGGAAGCTGAGGTTTTCCTCCCCACATTTGCAAACACCTAGGGTGTAGTGACATGTGAAATGGAACACAGACACATTTTTTCTGTTTTGACTCTAGTTATAAAATCCCCAAGTGCTTCTGTGACAGCAGCATTAGATTGCATCATTTGTCCCTGTGAAATTTTATAAGAACTACCCAAAACATCGATCCCACATTCTTCATGTGTGCGAATACAAGATTACAGTCACTTCCTATTACTCAAAGTTTACTTAGAAACGAGGGACAAGCTCTTACCATTGTTATGCAGTGTATTTTAACTATGATTTTCCAATTGTGAAGGACTGAGGAACGGGCAGGGAGAAAATGAAATGCAAAATTAACTGGATCCTGGTTGTTATCTTACACATTCCATAACATAACTTTAGTACATTAGTAGAATGCCTCGAGATTTTTGTCAAGTACAGCTTTTCTCCCATTTTGAAGCTGATTATTTCAAGTATTTTTGGCAAAGGCCAATTCCTTCCTTGGTCTATCTGTAAGCGTGGCTCACTGACTAGTTAAGAGTACCATTTGTATTTCTTCATGCTTATCTATATATCTTTTTTAGCATGAAGCATCACATAGAGATGTGATAAGTCTTTTAGTCCCATTTCTTTTACGCTGCTCTTCAAATAAGAAATGAAAAGCACTTTGAGAAATGTATTGAAATGCAGTAGCTTCACTACAATACTGCTGTTGTATAATTGCTTACTGTAATGCTCCTCTATGATTTAGAACAGGCTGAGATATAAACAGAATATATATTTTTTCCATTTAGTAGTTCAAGAAAATCAGTCTGAATGCTGGACTAAAGCAAAGCACTCTAAACTTCTGATAAATTCCTTGGAAGATCTATCTCAGTGTAGCAAGCAACACTCTAAAACATTATGTATTCTTTATATAAGCCTCTCTACACATTCATGATGGCATCTTCTGGAAAAAAACCCCCAAGCCTATAGTTTTGCATTTATATGGTTCACCTTGTAATAATCGTGTGAATGAAAGATCCACTCCATACTGTGCAGTCCCGAATTATTTGATTCATCCAGCATATTCTGACATACAATCTTTGTACAAAAACCTAAGTTATCTGTCTCCACAATGTGTAGAAAAGTGACAATACATGAAAAAAAGGTGTCTACCTGAGTGATGTCCATTCCAGAGTCACAGCTCAATGGCTGGGTTGATGTGAGGCCGTTCGAACCTATTATTGTTGTGATCACACCGTTCTCATCAATTTTCCGAATCATGGTACCGTCAACGAAGTAAATAAATCCGTGCTTATCTACAGTGATACCTGGACGAAGGGAAAGGGTAAAAAAGAGTGTTAATACTGACATTATCTAGATTAAAAAGTATAAGCTTAAAATGTTTCCTCTCCTCTTAGACTCTGAAAATGGGCTGATTAAAAAAAGTATGACTTTTTTTTCCTCCTCATTACTTATTTGAGGTTTATACAAACTGTATATGGAAAGATCATACCCATACATCAGTCTGACGTACAGAGAAAGAGGGAAGATATGAGGAAGAAAAAGAATATAACAGCAGAGGCTTTGCTTGCAATGTAATTCTATACACATAGAATTAGGCGCTTTAATAATTTTACTTCATGTCCATCACAAAATAGCACTCGCTTCTTTAAAAACTTATAGTTGATTTTTCTTCATTTTCACTTTCTTAATTCTCATGCAGAGGAAATTATTTTTGTTACTGTGCTGTCTGAGTTACCAGAGTATCTGAGAAAAGAAGAAGCACCCACAGAAAGCGAGAGAGACTTTTGTCATGGTATGGGCTATACATACAAATGGTGCAAACCAGGCTCTGCTTAGCAGGTAGAAGGAGTATCTGTGCTGCAGAATATACTGCAGTGCCCAAGATGACGGTCAGGTACTGGAACCAGCCTCATGACAACACTGGGCTTCAGCAGGAGCTAGTGCAGTTCTCCCAGCTCCAGATCTGCAATAGCTTTAGCACCACTGCACTGCACAGGAGAGATGGGCCCTGAAACAAATGCGAGGGCTATGCAAACGAAAGGCCACGGTCTTTCAGTGGGGAAACTGAGGAACGGAGGGCGTGCTGTGTCCCACCAGCAGTGTATGGTACAGTCGTGTCACAACTCATGCCCAGCCCTGGTCTGTCCCAGTCAAACACTTTTTCCTCAGTTCTTCCCACATACAATTTGTCAGACTTTTCTATATTGCATGAACTGTAAGTAAGATCTTTTTCCCCTGAATGTTGAAGATATAGCTAGAAAAGCACTTCTATTCATGTTAAGTTCGTGAAATCCTTTCTACCAAAACTGCTCAATTTCTTGCTTTAAACCAGCCGCCTCTCCAGAAACAAAGGTTAGGTGTGCAACGCAAACTGCAAAATCTCTTCTGATAGAACCGAGCTGCTAAAACATCCACCCTAAAACCCCAACTGAAGCAAAAAGAACTCCCACCTGGCTATTAATGACCACATAAATCTGAGGAGCTTTTCCAAACATTCTGAGAGAAGGCCCATGGCAGAAGGCAACAGAGCAAACCCCGCTGAAAGGACCGTGCCTCCCCTGGTGCAGGTAAAAGCCTGCAGAGGCTTTCATGACAGCGGTTCCCTAAGGGCCAAGTCATGATCTCGGTTTAGCTCGTACGTGAAAACATCTTCTCTTCAGCAACCAGGAAGGGCGGTGCTGACTCCGCCAGCGCCGAGCAGGAGGAGCCGGCCTCTGAGGCAGCTCCGGCTGGTCCCCCCGGGAATCTCAGGGGTTCCTGCCCTCCCACCTGGGCTCTGCTCAGCTTTATGCTATACAGCTCAGGCATGCGAAGAGACTATTAGTAAATGGAAAAGCTGCTAAGAAAATGTTCTAGGTTTTTTCTTCAGGGATGTGTGAAGGTTGGAGACAGAAGTGTCTTCAGTCTCAGCCTCCTACTACTTTCTTGGGAGTCTCTTCAAGACTCCTTTTCAGAAGAAAAAGCCTTGCTGGAAGAGGTGAGGAGCAAGGACCACCATATGTGACTGTTGTGGTGTGCATGCAGCCATGATTGTTGGGAATGTTTTTAACCTTACCAATATTGCATCGTGGAGCAATATTAGACGGGATTTGATTTGCTTTCCAGTCTGCCTTCGCAGAGGGGTAGTGCTGCATGGTAAGAAGGAGCTGAGCTTCTCACCTGTTAGCGCAGCCCTGGATCCGATCCATGCCATGGATAACACAAGGCCGGGATCTATTGCTAGGGCAAGCGCATCTTCTGTTTTACGCAATTTCCCTGTGAACAGATGGCTGTGTTGGCTGCAAACCATCCATTATATAAAAATCAAAAATTATGCTGCAATGAAATAAAGCTACTCAGCTGTGTTGCTGGATGGATTTCAAACACTGAGCATATAAGAAAAAAAGAAGAAAACCAAAGGTCCTTTAACATTACAAGTGTACATTTTGCTCTCCAGCCATTGCTGGAAAGCTATCTATCTCTAAGGGAAGTACATATGCCAGTGTGATGGCATAAACAAGCCCATGTCTTCAGCGTATGTACTAAAGATAATAAATTTCTGGTATTTCCTAATAAGCCCAGTTCTTCAAGTACCGGTGCATATGTTCAACAATGAACTACTGCTTGCAGTACTTACTTTGTATACTAAAGCAACGACTTTACTCCTTTGAAAAAATGACTTATGCATTTAAATCCTGTTGACAAATACTCTATCTAAGGCATCCATTGGAAAACAAAATACACATTTGTGGCTAAACTGTCCCAATTTATTCATTATTTGAGTTGGATTCATTAACGCTCCTGTCACATCTTGCATGATGCTTCACATAATCTGTACTCCAAGAGCTTATTTTTAATCCTTTTCTGACGTACAGTGTAATGCAGAATCAAATCACACGCAGCACTTCAATCGTGCTTTAATCACTGAGGAACTCGGAGAGGAAGCACGCACATGCTGAGTGTAATGAACTGCACTGAGGGCAACGAGGAACACAGCTCACTCCACGAGTGAGTAAAAAAGGTTGGGTTTAGGTATCTTTTCTTTGAATAGAGAATGAGATGCAGCTTGTATTAGGCTCTTGGTCTGATTCTGTTTTTTTAAGGAACTGTAGCACCAAACTGTATGCCCAACTGACACTGCCTTCGGGCACAAATGGGACCTTACTGCACAACTGACAAACTTACCTGCCTTGGATATGGGACTCCTCGTTAAACACTGATGTCTGAGTAAGGACAAAATAAACTTGTGCAAGGATTTAGTCTTCTTCTGTGACTCAGGGCTGAGCACAATCTATTCATCTAAGTAACATGCTTGTACTGAACAACTGGTTTTAGTTGTGTGTAGTCAATGGGACAAAATCTAGTCCTTTTTAAGATGGTATTTGATGTAAAACACTAGCTCTTATGAACATCTGTCTCCAGTAGATTTATGTGCAAAAATCTTGGAACAATATTTATAACAGTTAGAGGTCTTTTAATCAGTACCATTTAAATTCTGTTAAGTAACATTAAAAATGAATTGCTGCTAGTGCAAACACACATGGCTACCAAGTATGATCACTACAAAGACTCTGCAGAAAAAGTTTTGCTCTTTATAATTGTTTTTAGCACAAAATAGTACTTAGTAGATGGGCTGAGTACAACCACGATAAACACAGAAGGCTGACTATAACCTCTCCTGTTATATGCTCCCAGAGAAGTGATTCTGGTTAAAGGGTTATTTCCCTTGACAGATCTGACTTAGTGCACATATGTACATGACTACAAATGCAAATAACGCTTTGAAAGCAAACGGATCCCTTTTGTGTGTAGTTCTCATAGGTATAAATTCAAAATACATATGATTATTATATATATGAACTTTCAGTCTACAAATTTTGGCATTTCAACATTAATGGAGCTAAGCTTACAGTGCTAAAAATATGGATTAAAAGTAACATGGTAAATTCTCCATTGAGATATTTTCTTTTCTTCCCGCCCACCCCTCTACATCATAGCCCACACTTGCGTTCTAAGAGACTCTTTTTGGGAACAAATCGTTTTTGAACACATCCATAAGCAGCAGCTAGAGCTGCTGAGAAGTTGCTCACTTCTGGAAATTATACTTTACACTTTCTGCTCAGCTAAAACTTTGCAAATGAGCATTTTACGTTGAAAAGTTCTAATTAAACTTCTGAAGAATTTCAAAAAGAACATCTAAAACTACTGGTGAGGACTGATAAAAGAGAATGCCACCTTCTGCTGAAGAAAAACTGTATTTAGAGGGAACTTGCGATTCTCATAAAACTTTTAATAGGAAGAAGTGAATCAAATTGGTTAATTACCATTTTATGGTTGGTAAAAGGGCAAATTACATGCCATCCATTTCTAAACTTCTAAATGTCTCCGGTGCTTTTAATTAAAGCTGCCATCTAGAAGCTACTAAAGCAATTTTATGCAATTAGTTATTTATAGGTTACCATAATACACCACTCAAAATATGATTCAAGTGATTTACAGTCTGTTGCATTGTGATCTTTGTCATCTTTACTTCATTACTGTCTCAGTACTAGCGACAAAATATTCAGCAGTCCTTTGTCAGCTGGAATATGACTTCAGTACTTGCACTTGAGTGTTGCTCTCTTTCGATGCCTAACAGCAGAGTTGGAGCAAACAGCATTTTTAACTACTAACTGTGAATGAAAACATCCTGCTTCCAGTCGGAGACATGATGGCTGGGGTCATACTTACTGCTGACAGTGATTAGCAGAAAAGTGAGTAACTTATGCATTCAGATGAAGGTCGGATGAAATTTAGGAAAACTTGCTGTCCAAAAAGTTTACCTTATGTATTCTACAAGATTCCCACACTTCTGAAATCACAGGGAGCTAATACTACTGAAGAGAGAAATGAGGAATAAATTTTGCTGAATCAAAAAAGGCATGAGATGAATTTTTTGCTGGTTCTATGATGCATGCATGACAATGATTTGAGTCTGCGTCTACTTCTTACTTTAGATATTGCTAATGGAACATCTCATCGCATTCTGGTTTTCATTTTGAATTGTATGGAAGCATTGAAAAGCTCTTAGAAATTTATAGAATAGCAAAGATTGCTGAATAAATAGTATTGATCATTACCTGTGACAAGGAGGTCTTGTTTTCACAAGAGGCTACATTAGGAATCTGGTCTGCATCTTACTGAAGGTAACGGGAATCTTTTAGCTGAGCAGGAACAGGCCCTAAATGGGCTACTGTCATTTGACAAATGTAAAGGTTTAATCTGAGCAGTTGTTCTTACAGCTTTATTTACTTTAGAAAGTATTGCTGCAGATGGTGAGCAACAAGACTGATTATTTCAGGATGTAAGCTACTGGGGTGAACACATTTTCAAAACCATGATTTTTTTTTTTTAGAAGTATTTCTTCAGCAAAGTAATTTCAAGCAAAATGAATAAAACTAGAATGCAGAACTGATTTTTAATTTAAGCTTTCATTAGCATTGCTAGTTCATGGCCATGGGTCTGACTGAAAAAGGTTCTTTGCTACAGCTGTGTATAAGATATTTTTATGTCCAACCTTTTACATTTCCCTGGTGCTTACTTTGAGGTCACTGCATCTGTAGGGAGCTCACTGCACTGCACTGAAGTACTCTGATCTCAGGGTGCAGCTTCTAATTTCTTGAGGCACTGACTGTACACTAGCTTGCACAGACAGTGTGTGCATCTGCCTTCTAGTTCTGGAGTGTGGCCTGAACCCAGGACTCAAAAAGCAGACACTGTAAGACCTTAGATGCTTAATCTTTGGATTTAGTGCTTAGGCTTCCAAATGTTGCAAATCACTTCTGATGCTTAGGGTTCAGTCATTGGAGTGACTTAACTGTTTTCACAGAAGTTACTTAATTTGTGTTTCCACCACAGCTGTCCTGAGTGAATGCTCTGAGGTGGCCACAAATACAAGGTAATTGAAATCAGATGTTAATCCAAGACACTTACTGTACTGACTGGGAGACACTGTAGTTCGGCAAAAATGTGGTAACTTGATTGTCTCAGCCTCTCACTGTCTCTGTCAATTAAGCTTGGAAAGTCAAATCTATTTACACCTCTAAAGTCTACTGAATTCAGAAGGGCAGGATAGGTAAGTGTTTAATGCCTTTCATCCAGGCATTGGCTTTGCAGTGCTAAGTAGAACAACTCTCAGGTATTTCTATTAATTTTAGTGCTTCTTAATGCTACAGTACTCAATGACAAATCCAGTTAAAATCAGGACACAATCCCTTAGTGCCTTATTATAAATACTAATCCAGACTGTTTAAATTATAGTGTTGGTGACTAGATGTGCCAGAAATACTTTTTATCAAAAAATCCCCAAACCCACCAAACAGAATTCCCCACCCCCAAATTAAAATCTGTTACTTGGCAAAGTTCAACTGATTGGAATTCAGACAATGATGAGTATCTTGTGTAGTTACTTCTTCATTTTCAATATCTTCTTGCGTAATAAATGTGTTCAGCTTGTCACAGATCTTATTTTATGTCCCTACCTTGTATCATTTCACATTCTACTTAAGTACTTGGTCATCTATTACATGACTCATTAGTCTGAGATCTCTAAAGAATTAAAGAAAGTTGCAGTAAAAATAATATATTGAAGTTCAAATTTCGACTACATCACCCATGCATGTTTAAAAGCATCTTTCAAAGTCAGCTCAAGATACAACAGTGCAAGATTAATGTTCACTAAGCTCCATCTCTAGTCCTTCACAGAGAAGTGGGAACAGACTGAGCAAAGCTACATGTGTTTGCTACCTGCAAAACAAAAATTGTGGAAAGCAGATCAAATCATAATTGGTTAGTGTGACTTGATGATGTTTTTCTGTCTGCCATTTAATTTCTGGGGAGAGGCAGTCTTGCCAAATAAAGATAATGGGAGATAAAAGCTGACGAAATGGTGATCATTAAATATAATCCAGGACTCCTAAAACCTGCCTGCATGCATACTGAAGCTGGAAAATGATTATGAGTTTGAAAAAGTTAAAACAGCATTTGAAGCAACTTTCATTCAGAAAAGTAAGTAAGAAAGAGTATTTGAATTTCCACTTATTTACAAATAAGTATTTACAAATATGTATTTTAATAAATATTTGCAAATGGGTAACTGAGTCATATAGACAAGCCCTTATTCAGAGTCACGAGCAACCAGTAGCAAAAATGAGCTGTAACTAACCAAAGTCTGATGGCCACTAAATAGAGTTCTTTCTCAGACATTACCTTTCTACCAAGTGAGAGGTATTTTCCATTTATAACAGGAAAAAAGGAATACTCAAGACAAAAATAAGGCAGCAAATGGGCAAAAAAAAAAGTAGCTAAAACTTTTTCTATATCAGCTTAAAAAATAAATGCTATTCTTGCCTGGTCATTGAGTAACGCAAATGATTATATTTGATAATATCTAGGCAATTACTCTGTATTTATCTGCATTAGCAGGTACCTATTTTTGCATTGTGAAAAATAGGGATAAGATATTGGTCAGTCTGTGGACTCACCAAAATTTTTGTTGGTGTTTCCTGCCTCCTGGAAAGAGTATTTTTGTGCATACTGTTTCAGTGTTATTTCGGTAGAAACGTGACATCTTCTGACTTGAAAATTATTCCAATAACAAGCAAAATAAGTGATGCAAAAGAATCTCAAACTGTATTTGAGCACTTGAGACTTTTAGGTTTCTTAATAAATAATAGATTTATGGGTACCAGGCAAGTGCTTCCTAGTACTTTCCAAGGTTATTCAACTTCTTACCGTTTAGAGGAAAACAAGGACATGCACTTATAATATGCTATTATGATAATACCCAGTTCATACTGTGCTGGTGACTACAGGTTGATGCTGCATTTTGCTAGGCCCTGTACAAATGGGCCGTGTGGTAGTCCATAGTTCCTTAAGATTAAATCCAAACCATAACCAATCTGACAATTTCAAGATAATGTAATTTAGAGTAGATGCATAAATCAAAAGCAGACAAGCCACTTTGCTAACAGTTAACTTTTTAAAAATTTGCTGGCTGTCCCAGAATTCATGTATGGTATTCTTAATTTCTCTGTGAGTAGAGTCTTCTGTTAAGGAAGCCATCTATGCATGGGTATTTTTAGAGTAAATAGCATATTACAAATTTTCACCAACATACTTCCCCAATAAGAAAATAAGATGGAACAACTAATTGTATTGTAATTAGATATAGTCAATTGCAATCAGCAATAAAACATTGAAATTTTTCATGCTAAAGGATCTGCAAACCTTTGTTTTCTACTATTTTTAGAATTGATTCATTACATTAATTAGCTGTCTGAAGATTAACATTTATTTGTACTTACCTCACACTTCCCTTCTATCATTAAAGACGTGTTAAAGTCACTCTATAATTACAATGTGTCTCTTGCTAAGCCTTAAACCAGCATTATTTGCTTGTCTTAAAGACTTTTCTACCTGGGTATACTTCTAATTTCCTACTGATATACAGTCTTCCTTTGTTAGCTCACAAAAAATAACCAAACTCCTTAGATCTAGGCATTAGGAGTGCTACAGGAGAAGCAAGCTAAAAGCCCACTCAGGGCTCAGCCACGGGAGCTACTGAGTACCCTTTGTTCCAGGGATTTCAGTGGGAGTTGAGGGTGTTCAGCTGCTTTACAGCACCAAATCCAGAGACTTTATCACAATTCTAATGCACACTGCAAGGGGATTAATTGTGGCACTGGTGGGGATTTGAGGCTTCACACGCATACAGGATGTACAGGAAGGTTGCAACAAAATGCTTATGTCATGCGCAGTAGGTGATATGCTCGTACTTTGCAAAGTGCATTTAATGAGGAAGGACAAATTAGAGTTCCAAATAAACTTGATTTTGCTGGCTGTCTGCTTTGAACGGCTCTAACCTAATGTGTATGAGTAAGCTCCATTAACATTAAAAGAGTATCCTGAATGCATAAAATATAAAAAAATGCATTTACCATATTATTTACTTAAAAGTTAGATATAATTAAATGCTGCTGCTGTGCAATAGAAAGGTAATAAAAGAGGAGTGTTGTCACACAAGAAAAAAGCGTTTCAGAGGATGCAAGCTGGAGCCTGCTGCTTATGCTACTCCCTTATAAAGGCCTCATTGCATTAAAAACATGAATGATCTTTATGAAAAGATTTGGGCTTGCTTATAATTGGTTAAGTCATCACTTCAGACCCATTTTTGTACATCCAGTTGCATCTGAGTTTCTAAATAATGGGGGGAAATGACAGATGATCACCACCAAGTACTTCAGACGTGCTCTTTTCTTACCTCTTGGACTGTTGAGAGAGGCCTCGGAAGCCTTTCCACCATCTCCACAGTGACTCTGGTCAAATGGAAGGCACTGATCACCTGTTCCTGCCACCACATCTGCATTTTTTGCCAGATCCTTTGTTTCAATGAGAGACTTTGCTTTGTAGACTTTTCTGGTGTTGGTATCTGACAGGTAAAGGGATTCTGACACTGGATCAACAGCCAAGTAATATTTATGTGCAGGGCTTGTACTAAAACAGAAGAGAAGAGCATCAAACTTAAATTGGTTTTCTTTTTAATCACTGTTCATGGTAGCATAACACTTCTGAAGACATCTGTTTAATGACTTGGAGATGACAAAGGCATAAGTGAGCCCAGCTTTAATGAAGCTCATGGAAGCACCACTGCTGAGAAGGAAGGAACCAGTACTAGCTGCAGAGCCCGACCACCAGCTATGTACCAGGTAGTGACCTTATGCAGAGAGTGCTATTGGTGGAGTTAGCGTCCATTAGTACCAAACCACCCAACATAAAGCTAGCTGCAGTGACTTCAGCTTGGCTATAATTATTACTACCAAAATCAAGGTCATTTTTCTATACCTGCAAGTCCTAGTATTCTTGGCACTGAAAACAAATCTACGACTTGCAGCAAAGTGAATCACAGACTGTTCTGCGTGGGCACAAATATCCACTCTCGGTTATTTTTATCTGTTTTTAAACCTTAGGAAATATGAAGGTGTGAAATATGGTGTCTGTATTGTAAGGAGCAAGGCAGAAGGCCAAGCACTGTCAGTGCAACTAGGCATGAATTAATGCACCATAATTCATGCACTGAAGCGCCTTACTGAGATTATAAAATGTTATTTAAAAAAATATTTACATATGTTAATTAAATGGTGAGGATCATAAATTCTAATCAAAGAACTGGGCTGCATCTTATTAACCAGTAAGGCTTTTTGTTTCTTTTCGACTAGAAAGTTAATTTCTAGTTTGAGGAAATTGTCTAAGCACACGGCACACTACGCCAGTGTCCTGAGGCTGGTGGGACTGCAGTGTAGTCCTGGTTATAAAATAAAATAGGTGTAGATCCTTGTTGGTTACTGAAATGGTGGGAGACAGGCACGGGCAGAGTGGTGGCCAATGCCTGGCAGAGCATTTCGGTGCTCAGACAGTATTTTCACCAGTGCCATGTTTCTCCGGCGGGAGGAGGAGATTTCTGACAGGTGGCTGGACAAGACACTGACCTGCCACATCCCCTGTAACTCTACATGGGACTTTCCTACCTGCTTTGCAGATTAAAAAGACTGTCAAATTTCTTTTGTTTTGCTTTTAAACATAATGAACATTGGTACAATTAACTAGTGCAAGATTGCTGCAACAAAGTTAGGAAATGAGTTGCTCCTCTGAGCTTTGTCAGTTGTGTTTGTGGCGGGTCTGACAATGCTTGGTGCGCAGCTCCCGCAAGGCTAGGATCCCATGCCACAACAAACCAGGAACGGAAGAATCTAGATAAAATAAAACTGCAAAACTGGCAGAGGTTCCAGGACAGATATGTAATATCTGAGATGATACTGACTTATTTTACTGGTTCATTTTCAGGTTGATGAAGCCTCTGTAAATACGAAGTTTTTGCTTGGCTGAGGTAGATACTAAGCTTTATTAATCATCTATTAGACAGTTCTACCTTATTGAGCAATGTTGCAAAACAATGTAAAAATTACCTACCAATATCTTTTATTGTAGCAATGTACTGAGTACTCAATATATTACTAAGAAACTAATAACAGATGATCAGTTGAAATCTTATTTCCATTTATAAGGGATAAAGATAATTAATGTGGTACCATGTTAAATGTGATAGAGCTTGGGCCTATTTCTCTCAGTTCTCATTCTCTATCCAAAAAGGGCCAGAAGCTACTTGGCATCTCTGAGGTCTGGACCACAAACTAGACTAGATTAAATCTGCCCTTAGCCACTAACATCTATAAAAGACAGAAGGGGGAAAGATAAGGAAAGAGATATTCCCGCCGTTGGGGAACAGATGCGAAACCCAGTCCAAGGAAACACAGTGAATGAGAGGACAGTGGTATGATGAAAGATGAGTAAGATGATGAGCTAAAAGCAATTAATGCCAAGTTATGTATCACCAGTATTACAAAATTTTGTTTGTTGAAAACATTAAGAATCATTTGTGTTCTCTGGAATGAGCTCAGACGAGACTGGCCAGCCAAAAGATGACATTTTAATAAAATACTTCTGTGGAAAAAGTTGTAAGAATTCTAGATGTTAAATAAAAATATTGTTCATCATGCAGAAACTGCAGAGAACGAGAGGTCATTATATACTCTCCTTGTAGAGAGATTTTCTGTCATCCTTGTCGCTACATTTAATAGACCAGCTGTTAGAAAAGTCTTGATGTTTATGCTAAAGTCTTGCATACTAAAATGTTTAAAAAATATTAGTAAAATATGGAACAATATCAAATACTTGCTATCTTTGCTGAAGTTGACAATCAAATCTGAATTTATTTAAATTAGCCTAATAAAAATTCTCAAGTAGGCTAGGATTTACAATGGATCTTTCCAGAACAGGTTATTACTATCCTGTAGTAAAATTTTTCCCTGTAACCTCAAAGCCTAGTTTCCATTTTTACCAGTTATTAAATTGGTTTGTTATTTCTTATTAAAATCTTGATAACAAGAAAAACAAATGGGATAAATTGCTTTTAAACAGTCAAAAATAAGATCAGTGGCCTTCTCCTGTTTACAGGTCTCCAAACTCCATCCCTTTTTACATAGTATTTTCTTTGTCTCAGTAAAAATAACCCTTTTTCCTGCTTTTTTGGAGCGTAAAAGTTGTGTTGAGGAACTGGATTTTGAAGTCTTCTCCTGCTTGGACTGTCATGACACCTCTGAAACCTTTTAGTTGTTGCTTCCACATGCTTCTTTGAGCATCCTAGAATTTTCCACTCTGACTATGGCCTTTACAGCCTCAAGAGAACGGCTTACAGCAGACTGCTGTGTATGCACCCATAACCTCAAAGACGACATTAACTTCAAGTGATTTGCTCCAATTTTCCACAGATTTCACTCGGACAGAATACCGGCAGAGGCAATTATTATTGTAATTAATAGGACCGGGTACTTGAGTATTGTCACAACTTTTTTTAAATACCGTTTAAGTTCACCTCAAGAAACTAAAGAAACTAGTACTACTTCCAACGTATTAACAAAAATTCACTTTACAAAAGAAACCCGACTCATGTTCTGAATGCATTACAGAGTAAATAAGTTCAATTTGCCTTTTTTCCTTAAGTTTACAAAGATACTGGACAGTTCAGCATGAAGGCAAATGGAAGTAATTCTTTAGTTAAAAAATAGAACCTTGCACTTATCAACTCTGAATTATTCTTTAAGTTTCCATTGTAAAATGTATGAGAAGTGACATTGTGTGTAAGTAGGCTGGCAAATAATCTATAATACACAAGAGCATTCTTATGGCTAAAGCGAGTAATTCCAACCAGTACTCTCATCCTGCAAACGTGTTAAGTCCACACCCCACTTCTTACTATGCCATGAAGTTATCCGCTTAGGTTGTACTACTCCCGGCTTATTTATCTCATTAAAGTATTGAAATGCTAAGAAGTTTGTTTCTAAGGATACAGAGTGCCTTGCTATCTCTTTCTGGCCTGCAATGTCACTTCTGCAGCTGGATTGTTATAACCAACTCCCTCACCGTCTGTCGCAGATGCCTAATGTGCAACGTTCATTCTTTTAAGGAAATGCCTACATTGCAATGCCAAATGCTAACTGGAAAGGGGGGAAGCCACTTGCTTTTGCTTTAGCTGGAGAAGCAAGGACTGAGCTGTGACACAGCGCCCTTGGTTCTGGGGCCTGCTGTGCACCCTCTAATTTTAAAGTTTGCAGCAGACCTGCTAAAGCACAGTCCTCTTGTGTGACTCTGAAGCCTTGTTTATTATTTCTTTGTTGCTAAAACTCCAGCTTTCTTGGCTGGCTGCATCTATGATCATTCAAACACCACGTGAAATGCATATGACAGCTATGAAATGCATTCCCAGCTTTCGAGTTTAAACCTCTCCATCTCTGCTTAGTGATCAGCAAACTGGTTTTTAGAGGGAGACTTCATGCCTTCAATGGGAACAAATCAAGCCTACTTTACTATAAACAAAGGTGAATTTGATTAACAGTAGTATTTATTAAATTCAGAGTATTTCTCTACAGCCAGACTCCTAAAAGGACTTTTGGCAAGACTTCTTCCTTGCACATGGTTCACGTATTACTGTTACTGTGCTTTACTTACCTGTGCCTTGTGTCTCTATTCCTAGTAAGATAGATCAGTTCAGGTTTAAAAAAAAAAAAAAAGAAAAAGACAAGAAATGTTAGTCCTCAACAAAACTGTATTCTTCGCCTAACAGCTCACAGAGCTGTATGTGAATAACAAAACATTGTTTATTTGTTTATCCTGTTACTCAGTATTATTTCTTTCTCTGCCTTTCTACTGCCTGCATATTGTCAAGTTAATTCTGGACAATCAGCACACAACATCATCACCAGCAATGTCAGCTAGTTGGGAGATTCATGGGTGTTAAGTAAAAGGAATTTAATGTGTTGGTGTCAAAATCTTTCCTGCCTTCCCCTCTGGCTCTGAAAGGGAAAGGAAAGCTGGACTCATATTACAGGGGAGTCGTTAATGGTGGCACAGCCCAGCCTGACACATGCCAGTCTGCAATACCAGCTTTGCTGTCGTCTGCTTAAACTCAAGTCATATCCTCTGTTACAGATGAGGAACAATTAATTTGTTTACTTGTATTAATTAAAAAGTGTATTCATTTTAAACATGGTAAGTCTATCTCCAGCTTCATAATTCCACGACCTGATGTGATACTGCACATATTTGCTATTGAATTATGGGGTTTTCTTCAAAAATACACTTCATGGAATATTTAAACTTTTTTGAGAAAATGTATGAAAAATCTCACAGGAAGAAAAATTAGCTCTATTAATTCTGCACTTTGTACCAATTCATTACATAAAACCTGTTCTAGAGGCCACTTTAGATGCCCTTTTTAACGGATGACTTTAAAGTAAGTGTAAGTTTTCTGACGAATTTGTTCAACAGTCGATGAGACGTATGCTCACGAGGCAACTAAATGTGGCTGCTTCTTTAAGTCACAAGTGAAAAAAGGCTCACCATAGTTTCCATAGGCATATCGCAGCCAGGATAATGAACACTAGTCAGAGAAAGCGAATTATTTTTTTACCTTAATTCTAATATACCAATTGAGTTTCCAGAGGGAAAGATCCGTCTGACAAAATTGAAGTCACCAATATACACACTACCATCAGGCCCAGAAGCAAGAGCAACCGGGGCAAAGAGTTTGCTGTTGAGTGCAAGGCCGTTGCAGTTGGAGCAGGAGACACTCCTCTGGTGTCCGTTGCCCATCACGGTTGAGATGACCGGCGGCTGCTGGGAAATGAACATGTTTTCACCATTTCCTTTGTGTACAATTCCTAAGGGAAGGGGAGGCAGAAAACAGAAACAAAAAAAGCAAATGTATATCATTTAAACTATTCCACAGTTCTGGATTATGCAATCCTCTAGAAAATGAGGTTACCAAAACCGCAACAAACTTCGGATCTTTTAAAGACTGTCACAGGTTCCACTAATCTCTTCCAATTTTGTTCAGTCCCAAGCTTCACCATCACCATTTTGTCGATCAGTGGTTAGTGGCTATTTTAAAAGCCAACATCATGAGGAAAACTCATGGTTGGTTAATGCTCTAACAAATTGACTGTTAATTGCAGTGCTATCTGATTTCTTGGGGATTACTACTTTAATATTCATTTTATTCATAAATTTTTATTAGGTAGCAGAGGAATTTCTTAGGCAGTTTGAATATTTAATTAAAGAAGATTAATAGCAGGACTACTATGCATTTTTCACAACAGAGCACTGAGTGGCAGTACAAAATCAATACTCAAATTTAAATGCGAGCCCTTCATGGTATATAAAAATGGTGCCAAGTGCAGCAAAGCCAAGTCAAGGAATAATTCTGAGGCACAAGTGAATTTCTTACCAGCAAGAATATATTAAGTTCTGCCATAAAGTTCAAAACAACTTTCCAGTCTGTCAGTATTTTAGCAATGCTCTGCCGCATACATTGTTGGAAGTCTTCCCAATTACTAGGCTGGTGATACCACGACCAGTATAAATGTGTATTTTATCAAGCTGATCGCTGTGGTGTTGTTTTTTGGTTTTTTAATGACAACGTGTTAATATAGTTAAGAAGTAAAATTACATGTTATTGTAAAATTTAGTCTATTTCTGAATGGAAGATAGGTATTCTTCTAGACCACAGTTCAAAATCTCTTTTTCCCTTGGAAACCCAATACTCCATTAGAAAAGTGGCACAGTTGAAGGAACAAACACAAGGGAATACACTTTCTGGAAGACTCTTAACTGGGAAATAAGCTTATTTAGCTTTAAAGACATGTCCAGATTTTCCCAAAGTATGGCAAATGTATTTATGTGCTGTCTCTACCAACTTTTGCTGAACTATTTTTTTGTAGCTTTCAGGTAAGTCCAAAGCCAAAATTCTCCTTGAAATCACTGAGTGTTGCCATAGCTATTTTGAAGGGTATTATAATTTTAAAACTTTATTTCTGAAGAATGACGAACAGAATACATATATTTGCTTGAACATTGGCTTAAAAAAAAGCATCTTGGAAATACGCCAGCAAAATTAATGGCAATATCCTCCCTTACACACCAGATAAAAATACTACTAAATTAAGATGCTGCCCTTTGTCTGAAATTAACAATGTAAAGGTAATACTTCAACTGCCTCATACAAATGCCAGTAAATAATTAGGGCTCTGGAGAATATGTTTTGCTGTCAATAAATGTAAGCATGTGCTCAATTTCAGGCTTTCGAGCTGCTGCTTTAATTTTAGTTGGTGCTGTGTTGCACTGGGGCTGAAATTACCGTAAAGCATAAAGTCCCTGTAAAATTACCCCTCCTCTCCCCAGATAAATAAAAATGGAATCAATACACTTGCCCATCAGAAGGAAAATCTAATTCAAAGAATACCCTGAAAAATCGGTTAATAGCACATTCATTTGTATTCATGAGATATAGGTGTCTTTAAAAGGACTCTATACAGGAAACAGTATTTGTAGTATGTGTTCTCTTCTTGATTATGAGAAATGTCCTGAAGATCTTCCAAACTCACCAAAACCTTTGTGTTAGAAAACATTAATCTCTACTCATGTCACAAATTAGAAGTGATTGAACCTCTAAACTGGAGGGGGGGAAAAAAAGTGGGGAAAGAACAGCTTAGTCAGCAGAGAACAGGATGCGATCCTGTGTTAACCTAACAGTCATACTGATGCAAAACCATACACATTTATAAAGCTTGAGTTTCCAGTGACAACCGCATTGGAACAATATATATTATTTCACACCTATGCGTCCGGAATCAGACAAATTTTTTCACTTTCTTTTTTTCAAGATACGTACATCTGGCAATAGAACACTATTTGTTCTTGCTATGGTTTCTGCATGTCAATACTTGTCCCTCCACAGCTTCGACTGTGCTATGAAGTGCAATCCTGTAAAATTGCATCTATGTATTTCCACAACTTTTCTGTTGTACTTAGTTTATTTTGTAACATCTCTGAAATGAATAGCCTTTACGGGGAGGGAGGTAAGCACATCCACCCGGTCTCTGAGCAGGAACGGTGTGCGCAGCAGCAGACCTGCTGGAAGACAAGGCTTAGCAGATGAAGTTAGATATAAGCTCCGCAGGACTAGTTAACTAACAAGGCAAAGTACTTCTAGTTCTAGTTTGAAAACAAAAGTGTAATTTGCAATGGAGAATTTTTAGAAAGACATTTATGTTACATTCCAATGCTATTTCTGTAGTTAATCCAGTGACAGTGTTTCAAAAACAGATGCAAGTTTCATGCTTCTAAAAAGAGCAGCTCTTCATACATACAGACAGAATGCTTTAATTAAAAGTGAAAAATCTTAATATATTCATACTCAAGAAGGCTACTCATGCTTTTCATTTCACTCACGGTGGCATGGAGATAAGTCTGAAATGTATACTTCTAAGTTTGAATCACATTCCTGTCCTTATTTACAGTACATTTTATGTATCTGAAATGGAAGACTTGTTTCTTGATAAGACCAGAAGAATACTTGTTATTTTTATCCTTTTGGTTAACACAGTTATTTATAACTGTTATAACACATTAATTGGTTTTGTGGCTTTCCAGGCTGCTCTGTTAGGTGTGCACAAGCACAATGACCACAGTAATTTCTTTTCTGCTGCTGCTTTTCTAGCTCCTATGTATGAGCCAGGTGTGCATGCTCAAAGCCCATTATAACCATGAGGAACATCTGAGACACCACGGAGCTCTGGCTGGGCTTTGTCATCCTTGCTGGAGGTGCTCTCACATGAGAGGGTGACAGAAGGGACCCACTGATTTCAAGTCAGTGCTTATACCCTTCCCTCCCCAGATTGTGTCTCTGTAAGTAATGGATGACATTTAGCAGCTTCCCCCGGCCTTCAGCACAGTGAGAACACGTGAGGAAGAGGAGTGGGGGTAAGGAGCTGCCTGTTCCCCATCCTTGTTCCTGGGCTGGGATAGCAGGCACTGCCTGCATGATTTCAGAGGAGGTGGCTGTGGCTGACAGGTCAGTGCTCTCTGGTGTTCTCAACCACACGGCTGAGACGGCGCCAGGAAGCAATTTAGCACCATATAGCCTGTGCTCAGGAAAGCAATGATTTAGCCCCACTCTGATTATAATTGTGTACTTTCCGAAATCTAAGAACACGTTAGTGCCTATGGGGTGGACTGTAGTAGCAACCACTACAGTTAGCAGATAGGCATATAAATTGGAGTTACTGCTAGCAATTTAGTCTTGAAATTAAACTATGCAAGTGGTAAATTGGCACTAAGGAGTAGACTATGGGGCTCACAGTTGGGGGCTGAGCTGACTGAGGTCAGATTTCTCTTTGTGTTAAATGTCAATAGCTGGCATTTAAAAGAGACAATCTATACAAACCAATAAGACAGGGTATGAAAGAACCGCTGTTTAAAATGTCAAACTATTTTAAATCAAAACAGAAATCCAGATAATTTACAAACTAAATCTGACCTTTTGTATGTGGAATATTTATACTGTAGCTGCGCATTCAACAACAGAACTTGTAAAAACCTGACAGTCATACATCTGTGCATGAATCTTCATTAACAGAAGTTTGCAGATGGAGATAGATTTTAGTGGACAGACTCTCAGCTGGAGCAAATTGAAAGAACTTTACTGAAGCCAATACTCTGCTGATTTATAGGTGCCGAAATCTGACCCCAAGTTTCTCTTCTGCCGGACAGTGAGATATCTGTTTATTGGCAAAACCATATTTTTCTAGTTACCATAATTTGTCTACAACTCTTGTTTTAATAATTTAATCCCAGTAATTCCTGACTATAGATAGTAAGGGAGGAAAAGAAACCCCCCCAGGAATAAAACACAAGCAATAAGAAAACCAATTTAAGTCTCCATGCTTGAAGAATCTCTGTGCAGGGTTAAGACACCAAAAGCATTTGCATTTTTTTTTCCCTAATACTTCAAAAGGTTCTGGATTGTTTATCTTGAAGAGTAACATACTGTGCTTCTCCATAAAGCGGGTGGTCACAAAAGCTTCTGCATATCGGCCTGGTGGCGCGGCGGCGCAAGTGCTACCTCTCACTCCGCCTGTCTGTTTTCCCGCATGGTTTGTCTCCCTGGTGCTGTGATGCTACTAACCAATATTAGTCATGGGATGATTTAGGGGTGTAGACACTTTACTAAGAATATAACACACTAAAAACTGACCTAAAAGGTGGTAATACCAACAGTGTGAGAACGAACCTGAATTAGTATGCCCATTTTTCCATCCAAATGACCAAAACGTGTTAGCGATCACAAGTTAGTGATATTAGTGTTCAATACCTGGGAGCTAGAACATTAAAAATATCCTTTCAGATGGCATTTACAGTTCAGTTCTCAATAAACGAGGGTGCACATTCAAGCAAAGAGGATTACATATTAGGAAGTGTAATGCTTAAAATCTGAACAATTAATTCCTTTAAAATTTGTGTTCTTCTTCTGCATGGCCAGTTAATAAAGGAAGGACTTACCACTTTGTGGATTTAATACATGGTGTTTGTTTATAGACCAGCCTCCCAGATTCGAAGCATCCATTTCAAAGCCTTGAAGGATTACTGTTCTCTTCTCCCATAGAATAAAATCAGGACATGTTTCATATTCATATCCCACCGACACTGCAAACAAACAATTAAAGATCTATTAGTCTACCTTTTCCTCTGTGAACTACTAGGTAATTTTTCATTCCAGGTTTTGATATTCATCTGTCAAGTAATGATGCCACTAATTTTCCTCTGCCTGATTGCTATTGTTGAATAGCATTTTTTTTTAAAAAAGGGTTTTAAGAGATTAGTATGTTATTACAGCTACACAGTTACTACATTTTCAAAGGATAAAATTTTGTTGTATTGGTTACGGATTTCTTAAGAGTACAAAACTCCTCCAATGACTTCTGACTTGATTGTTTATTGCACTTCTGCTAATTACCTGAATAACAGCTTAAATAGAAAAAAAAAATCCACGTTAAAACAAACTGGGTTGAATTTGTTTGCTAATTGTAAAAACTGTAGCTAGGCAGAAATGGATTCCTAAGCTGAAAATTTCTAGAATTAAACTTTTATCTTAATGGGCTTTTTTTTTTGGACTTATTTTAACATCACAGGGCTCCCCTCTACATCTGGCTGAAATACCTGCTGAAAATCTTGTATTTCCCTAGGGATGGTGGTTTTGGGGGGCACTCAAATCTTCCCTTTAGTACTTCAGTAAAACAAAAAAAACCTCTTCAAAATTTATTTTTGGTGTCTCTAATATAACAACTTTTTTTTTTTTTAAGTTATTCATCTCCTCTAGTTAATCATTTTAGACTTCACTGCAACTCATTGATAAAGGAAGAATGTTATTTTGACACCAAATCCCAAAATTTGATCTAGAAAATATTGAAAGCCATATATATGAGCCTTTCCAAAATAAAAATGTCTTTAAAATATTTTAATAGACAAAATAAAATTTAAAACCCCAGTTTTCAGACATGTTTGATATTTTCTCCTCACTTTTTCCAAGTAGCTGCTTTAGGTACATTTTACTAGAACCATAAATAGTTTTAATACCATCTAAGTTCCATTACTGGATGTCATCAAAGTATTTTGACCAGCTATAGCAGGGAGAATTTGTGTTTGTAAGATAAATGTTTTATGGCAAACTGAAAGCTGTTCCTTACAGCAAATTCACTTTGAGCTGCTTCATTCTTTTAGCAGAAAGAACCTGTCTTCGCAGCTAAACTCTGACTTGTAAAAATCACATCTCCTTAAGTACTGTAAATATTGTATGTTTCAAACATTATAGCTTTCAGTCTGATGGGCCAGCAACCACTTCTTCCAATTTTTCTGTTACAGGAGCTCTTGTGACTAAGATCAGCAGTGTTTCTGGGTAACTCCCTGGGCTTACTGCCTGACTCTGGGCATGGAGCTTCTTCCAGAGCAGCCACATCCTGTGCCGAGATGAGCCATCACGGTTCAGTAACCGGACATGCTGTTTTCGAGGTGTTAATGCAGAGAGAAGATAAAGGGCAGATTTTTCCTATGAAGCAACCTCACACTTGCCACCTACACGTTACCGTCTTTTACTCCATTCATGCACTTAACGCGTTCAATCCTGGGTCAGATGTGTATACTTGAAAAGAGTAAAGACCTGTAATACGAAGTCACTCAGCTGTCCTCAGTGAACCATTACAGACCCACAGGACAGTTCACCAGCTGCTGGAAGGTACTGTGCTGGCATCTGGGTCAACGGAGGTATAACAATTTACACCATCTGAGAATCTGTGCCAATGGATCCGCAGTGGCACATTTACCAGGACTTCAGCTAACACTGTAAAGTGTCTGCTATTCCCTGCCTATAGCTGATGTTTCTGAGCCGCCAAATACCCTCTAGAGGTTATCATCCCCTTTCTTAGAAGTTCACTGTTCTCTGCTCTCGTAATTATTCTGTGTAGCTGTCTTTTTGTCCCTTCTCATCAGTGAGAGACACGTGGACATACGCTTGCTCTGTGTATGTCTATAACCATGTTTCGGTGTATACTTACACATAGTTATGAAAGAAGTCTATGCTCCAAAAAGGAATATCTTTGTAATCTTAAGCAGGGCCTCCTGAAACATCTAACTGGAGGTACTGATGTACCATCCAGAAAATTTCCTATCAATCGTTTTGCATGCAAAGCAATCAAAGCAAAGCATAACAATTGTAAAGTCAACCAATCGACTGCAGCGCCACTTGAAAAAGAAGTACTTTGTTACTGGTAGGTTTTGCAAAATGTAATTTTGGAAATGAAATGACAATCTCATTCAGCAGAACCCCATTGTAGGGTGTTATTTTCTAGTCAAATTAATTTATAGCCCTCTTCTGAGGTGACTGAGATTTTACTGCATGAAGGAGAATGGTAGTGACTATGTTTTTTGGACAGCAAGTATGGTTCTTTGCAGCCTCAAAATGCATTTCCAAAAGATTCATCTGTATCAAAAATCTATTCTTTTCATACAACTATTTCGAAGAATGAAAAATAACTCGTTAGTAGTGACAGGATATCCCAGATTAAGGACTGCTGCCAAAATACAGGTAAAAATAAAAGACATGATTAAACAGGACAGTAATCTCTACTCAACCTCTCCTGAAATATTTGTACTCATCAACATCTTACTTCTTCGAACAATGGATATAATGAACCCAATCGAACTAACGAGTAATAAACAGAGAAGATCTAAGACTGTTGTGCTTGAGAACTGGTTTATGTTTGCACCCAGAAGGGTTAACCCTTGCACACCACTTCATGCTGCTGTGTGGGCTGCAGGGGCTTGCAGGAGTAAGATTGAGTACGTATGGAGTTATAAAGGAGCATTTATTGAGGTTTCTACTGAAATCCTTCCTTTTCCTATGTTAAATTACAAGGGTACATAGACTTTGCCACCAAGGTTTTGTGTGTCAACCTCCACATGATGCTTTTTTATTCAGAATAAAGAACGTTACGTTATCATCTCAGCTGTTACTCTGAGAAGAGAAAATGGCCTCTTGTTAGGGACTTGGGGACTAGACAAACACCAGCAAACATTTTTCCAACAAATTTAAACAGAACCACTTGTGTGTGGAAATATGCTCAGAAAGTCGTCTTTCGGTAACTGGTTATGTGATCACTGCTGTCAATAACTCTGAAGAAAAATAAAGATGTTTATAGTATTTATAAAACCAAAAGCAGATGGTTACATTCCTGAGTTCCAGGACTTCAACTTGCTGCAATTTAATTTAATTAAAATGAAAACTCAACAGAAGGCATTATTAAATATTGGTAATATACTGGCAGAGGAAATTATTTTGACAAAAATTCATATAATGGATGCATATAAAGGTCCCTGAGTACTACAGTGTGTCAAATTAAATAAAGTTTTATTGGAATCTAACAAAGCATGCTAACAATACACTTAAAATAGAAAGGTTTTTGCTTCTATTTTGCAAGAAGCATAATTAAACTAAACTTTAAGTAAAAGAAAAAAAATTAAGCACCAATTAAATAATTTAAAAGTTGTTATCCAGCACTATTGCGTAAGCTTTATTCATATTTAAACATATTATGCTCATCTACTTCTAATTTGGGGATCTGTAACTACAGCATCATTTCATAAGATGTTATATATTTGATTTAAATTGTTTTAAAGTCCAGATACATAATGGACTTCGTGATCATCAGAAGACTCTTAAATGATGCAGAGGGAGCAGGAGGCATACTCAGCTGTCCCTTCTCAAACACAGCAGTGTCACTGTGCAGTGACAGACTGAATATAAGGCACAGGTAGCCATCTCAAGGAAAGCCCCAGGTGGCACCCGTGACCCGTCTGGTCCTGCCTGACCACCCACAGGAGTGCCAAAGGGCACACTGGAATTTTTGGCCATTTCTATGTTTTCACAAATATGTGTAAGTGACTCTAATACCCTCCCTTATTGCAAAACACCATCAGGAATCTATATCTGCAATGCACTAGGGTTGATTTTCCCCCCTAATAAGGAGGCTTCACGAAGACAGACGGGCCAAAAAGGGGACCACGCGCCATACCCAGGATGTTCAGAGCCCTCTCTGGTGTCAGTGCCAGCACCTGACCGACCCCTTCGAAAAGCTGTCTGCCCTCCTGCAGATGTGAGCCAGATGTGGCAGACCAGATGCAGATACACAGCAGCTCAGGACACCTTGCGCTAAGGGTGGAGTTTTGATCGCTTCAGGCCAATGTAATGTGTGAGCTGTGGTGGGAATGAGAAGACCTGTGCTTCTGCACTAGCATTCATAGCAGATCAGGAAACTAATGAAGCTGAAAATTTATCACTTATTTTCTGGTTGCTTCAGTTTTCAGCTGAATTTGTTCCTGATCTGGCTCATTTCATGATCAAATGAATGTGAGTGGTGGCCCAGGGGTAAGGAAAGAACGTGGGAATGTCCCTTCTGGCAGCAGCCTGCAGTTGTATCTGTTGAAGTAGACTGTGGGACAACAGCCCTGGAATAAGCTCCCTGTTTTCTCATATATTCCTAAGTGCATTGCATGATGTAAATCATACTCCATATTTTGGTCTCATAAGCCTTTGTGGACACCAGTGGCTATGTCTGCATCATTCTGTAAGGAGAAATGACTAGGAAAGTGCTATAATCCTCCTTTCTCCCATCGCCTCTCCAGGCAGCTGCCTCACAGACCACCTGGCTGGGAGCGCACGATAACACAGTCACGCACTGGATGCTCTGGGAGTTGCAGGGCTTGCATGGCCAGGATGGCTCCTTCTGCCTTTGCACGGGACAATTTGCAGGCACACTGCTCGTATGGACAGTGCAGCAGGCCCTGAAGAGAGCTTCTGGCTGCCCCTCCGAACAGCATTTTAATATATGGAATGAGGCATATTCCTCACAAAGGTAAATGGCTCTATGTAGCCCTCGCTATTCTTGTTTTACAGCCTGATCCTGCCAACGCTGCTTGCTATGATTCCCCTGACTCAAAAAGCAAAGCACAACTGCTGAGGAAGTGAATAGGGCTTATTCACAATACTAAGCTTGGCTGGTAAGGTAAATAATCTTCATGGTAAGTATCTGTAAGATTAGTCCATTAAGCAACATAACTCCAAATTCAATTAAAAAAATAGCAAGACTTTTAAAAACCAAATAATGAAATTAATGAAAAAAATGGCTGGCTAAATAAAATCTGTTTGCACAGACAGCACTTCCGCAGCAATTCTCAGAATAGCCGCTTGTGCTGCTTGGTAAAGAAAGCCTACGAAACATTATGAATTTTGTATAAACATCTTTAAACAACAAATCAAGAAGTTTTAACCATTGGGAACATGAAATGTAGTAAGAAAGGATGCCTAAAAGTTAGAATTTTGTAAACCCCAAGTGGAAATGACATTTTAAATGTCATAGCCAAAAAATGACAGAAACAATGACACACCAAAGGTCATATTCAAAGTAACATTCAAAACCAAAGACAGCTGAATATAATGCCGTTAGTACATAACCATTCTCCAAGGGAAAAGGGATTTTCAAATTGATTAAATTAGAAAGATGACATTGGAAGAACAAGAAAATAAATGTTCTTAGAAAATCATACAAGTCACTTTAGCTAAAGAGGCATTTGATTTAAAAGAATGTAAACACAGCAACAAAATTTATAAGCTGTATTTTTCTGGCTTGATGTTTGTGAGCACTTCTAGTTACATCAAGGTGATTCTACATACCCATAGCCTCGGCCAGACCAGAAACCTTCTGTCCATAGATATCTGTCTTATTCCAGGCAAACGTGTAGACCAAATTGGCAGCAGCAGGAAACCATTTCTGAAGCAGACGTCCTTCAACAGCAACTATCAAATGGACTTTTGTCATTCCAGAAGGGATGGTTGTGTGTGTCAAAATAATGCGCAGCAAAGTTTTATACCCTGGTGTTCGACTGCTGAGATAACTCAGCTTCAAGAAACTTGAAGGAATTGGGATTTCCTCTTGGACCACCTTGGAAAAAACCACATCATTATATGTATAGCCAAGAAAAATGCAAAATTATAATGATAACAGCAGCTGCCTATTTTACATTTCACAATCATGATGTGAACACAGTACCACTTGCAACACTGATGGTCTTCTGTGCTTATTTCAGCAATGCAGTAGCCAGGCACATTACAAAATGTCTAACACCAGAAACTGTTTGGTCAACTTACCGGCTGGTGGTCTCTCATTTTGACAAAAGGCCTCTTCCTCCAATGCTTTACTCTTATCTATCACGGGGCAAATACCTCCTCTGTGGACATATTCACACGAGAGCTCTACAGCTTTACCTTGGCTTTATTATTTAGTTTACTTAACGCGTGTTCTTAACCAGAATACAATTAAAAACTGTTTTAAATGCGCACACTCTTTATGCATTACATTATGATTTGAAGATACTATCCTGCTTTGGAGGTAATAACTCTAACATGGGGAGAGCTAAAAAAGAAAACAAATCGTCCTCCTACACCATCTTCTGTGTAGGAATGCTGGCGGTAAGGTCAGGCTCCGGCAAGAAGGGCCATGGCATAGGAAGGCACGGTGTAAGGAACATAACAAGCTAGCTGGGGACACGCGTCAGGGAAGATGAAACAGTCTGGGTGTCCGAGTAAGTCCCCAGAGTTCACATCCCACGGCACCGCTGTCAAAGCCGCTGCCCGAGTCACCTGGATAAAAGCCGGCTTGGATATGCCCACCGTGGGGTAGTATTGATTCCTGGCTGCAATGAAGATAAGCCCTCAGCAACTAGAAGGACTGCAAAGACTGTGAGCTTGTGAGGGGGAAAAAAAAAAGAGACTTGGCTGTGACCTTTTGAATGATGTGGGCCTTCGAGCTACGAACAGAGATTTGGCTCTTGTGATCTCCTGAGAGAGAGGAGCTCTCCTGGGATAGGCTGTGAGGAAGAGCAGGCAAGGGAAGAGAGCAGCTTCCTGGAGGATGCCACCGCAACCATACAAAAGCCACGGAAAACTAGACCGTGCTTAATAAAGGTAATGATTTTAGTGCATTTCTGTAACAACAAGC
This sequence comes from Rhinoptilus africanus, assembly GCA_013400135.1. Lineage (NCBI taxonomy): Eukaryota > Metazoa > Chordata > Aves > Charadriiformes > Glareolidae > Rhinoptilus > Rhinoptilus africanus. Next base: position 151,956 of record VXBO01013774.1, read on the forward strand.
CAACCTGTCACAATGTTAAATTTGTCAAGTTTGGAAAAATACAAACTGTTTTGTTTATATTCCCCCGTTTTTCAATTTTTCTTGTTTAACAAGAGATCACTTCACTTTCAAAACAATTTTATTTACACATTGCAACAGTATCACTGTCATAGGATTGCTGCAGTACAGCTGGAGGCCTGCCAGCACTTGTCGTTTCGACATATGAAATGTAGTGTTGCCAAGGAAATCCTGCTCCCTTTATTGTTCTGATTTGCAGTGTTCCCCTTCCTTCCTGCTGACATCCCAGCTGCCCCCTCTGTCATACATCTGACACCTCTTCTCCTTTTTTAATAGAAAAGCAGGAAGAAATATTCATGCATTAATGCATGCTAATATATCTGCTTCTCCTATTATTCTGGGTTGCTTTTTGTTCATTTCTCAGTATTCTACAATGGAACTTCACACTCTAAGGACCCTCCAGTGGCAAAAAAGGACTGGAGGCAGTTTCTCTCCAAGTAGGCGGAATGTTTGGGTACCTCGCTGCTTAAAGAAGACACAGGAAGACCTCACATGGAGTAAGGTGACCCAGTTTTTTCTTACTAGTGTGCATCAGTTACTCTTAATTTATTTTCATTAGTTTCACTTAGTACACTCTGTGAAACAACACTATGGCCATCAGCTGGCTGAAACACGATAACGTTTTTAATAGTTATGGAGATGTTTAGACACAATTGAGTTCAATCCAAGGTCTTCTACATGTAGAATAAAGGCCCTCAATCAGTAGCAACACTTTTAAGAGAAAAAGAGAAGAGGTTGGAAATATTAATGTCCACGGGTAGCCTTTAAATATCTTCCAGACTTGCTCAGTGAAATTTAAAGACAACTCAAAAAAGGCCTTATTACTTGAACTCTAACTGATCAAAAAACATACTAAAACTATGGAGGTTAACACGCCCTGAAACATGTGCAGTTGTATTTTGTTGTGCATTTGACTCATACAATTTCTTTTAAGTCCTAAATAAAAGAACAGTTAAATACAAAGTTAATTAGAAATTGCTTCTGAACACTTAAGGGAGTGTCAAGGAAAAAGACATTTAAATAAAAACAATACTAAAGATCATGTTAAAATTGCTCTACCATGGAAAGTAATAAAAAAGAAGAAGCTAAAATATAGCTGGAGATGTCATCGTAAAGAACTAGCAGATGTGAATGGATGAAACATCCCCAGGAGTCTTCAAAGCATCTTGGGTCGTGTCTCACATTGATGTATGGGGAAGTTGTACTGTTTATCTGTAACTGAGGAATGGTTTTGTGCATCACCATAAATAAATCGGCATTTCAATCACAAATCATGTTAGGACTCCCTACTTTCTTCTACTTGGAGGTAAGAAATAAAGCACCTTAAAATATTAACAAAAAAGAAAGACAAACAAGAAAAAAGCATCTTGTGAAAGAGTACTAAAGAGATATGCATTGGTGTCATTCTGACAAGTGAATAACATCACAGTAGTTAATTGTTCACTATTTGGTATCTCTTCTAAAATTGTCTAGAACTTGTTCTGCAACAGAACTGAAAGTCTTTTCATTACCTGTAGCTCTGGAATAACGGTTCCTCTTTCAGGACAGGACCCTCCAAATGCTGTCAAGGGTGAAGGGAGTACAATCGGATTAGGGCTGACAAAACTACTGATGTCACAAGATGGTGTGTCTGATTCTGTTCTTTGCATTACAACTTTGTCTACGATGATAAATCTATTCCAAGGCAACCAAAGTGTCCTTTTTTCAGATATGAAAGGAGATCTGTCAAAAATTAGAGTGACAGAGATGCCTCCAACAGCCACAAGGTCAAAACTGGAAAAGAGAAAACAAAATGCTTTGTTTCTTTTTGTTTTATCATCATATTACCTTAACTTTCAATGCATCACAAACATAAACTTTACGTTGCTCATTACAGACCTGGATTTACTACGTGAAATTATTCAAGTATACTTTTTGGCATCACTTTGGTATTCACGAAGGAGCTTTACTTCTCTACGCTCTCTCCCTCTATACATCAATAGCAAGGCAGAGTACATCACTGTTACTTGACCTATATCCCCTCTATTTATCAACTAGAATCAATACTAACGAGTCATCTGTAACAAAAGCATGGACCCAGTTACTTTGGTTTGTATGAAAAGAAATTCCTAGCCCAGGAATGGGATGCTACTCATAATCTATGCAGGTACAGCATGCAGAATAAGAAGTCTCAAAGCATGTTAGGCCTTTTCTCTATTAGCATATCCTGTTCCCTTTTTCTCAAAGCAGCAGGGGAAAAGGTTGAGTACACTGAGCAGGAGACACCTGCGTGCAGGATATGAATTTTTTGGGAAAGATGGCTATTAATTGCACTGAGAACTGAATGAGCTCTTGTACATAAGGCAGGTGATCCTCTGGGAGCTGTTGTGAAGAACCTTTGGCACATCTGGGCTGCAAAACAGTGGGACATAGAAGGCACGATACACAGAGCCTCGATTTTCTGAGTTTCTGACATCCATAGTCAGGCAACATAAGGTAATATGTAAATAGATACTTCACCCTCTGTATTATTGAATGCATCTATTACAGAGGCTTTTGATGGTAACAAACTGTGATAAGAAGTCAGACTTAATTATGCATATCTCATCACATTTCCCAAATGACACCAATTACATTCACAGTGAAATACAGGTAGCATATTTTAATGCAACAACTTTATCCAGGCTAGTGTAAAGAGGAAATGATAATTACTAACTTTCAGCAGTGTGATTTGAAAGTCAATAAACTAAGGTAAAATAAATATGCCTGCTCGTTACTTTTATAAATTAACAAAGCCAAACAAAAAATAATAATTGTGGAAATAGTGACAAATTACACTCTTTCTCTGTTTGAAGATAGCTTCTGATTCCTTGTCATTCATGACACAGCCAAGGAAGACGAAGTCTTAAACTGCCCTTAGCAGCTTAATTCAAGCTCAGGAGCAAATCCTGACCCTACTGCAAATGAATGGCCAACCCTGGAGTGCAATATAGAATATATAGGAACTTCATCTCTCTGAGAACTGAACTCCACCCTACGAGGCTGGGAAAGAGAGGGAAGCCAGCATTGTCCCGGGCTAGTTATGGAAGAGCAATTTAACCATTTTGGCTGTGGAAAGTGTCTGTTCTCATTTTACTTTTGTGGCTCAGGTGATGAGGTAAAGGAGTTAACTGACACCTCAGTAAACTACTTGGAAGATTCAGTTAACAACAGGAAAAAAAAAAGATAGGGATTTCTCTGGAAAACCTGACTAGTGACAATATTCAAATGTCAAGAATGTGCTGTTATAGCAGTACTGTCACATTTTGACTCCAGTTGTTTGAATACCACTGTAACCTTGTTGCTGATCAGGTTTTTTCTTCTTTTTTTTCTTCTTTGGTCCCTTTACCAGAGAGCTCTAACTAATTGTGCTCCCAGAGCAGAGGGCCAGATGCCATCCTCCATCCACACTATGAACAGTGATGTCTATGAAAATTTTGTACATGAATAGAAGGTGGTAGATGGCCCTAACTACGCAAACGCTGAAAGACCATACATGAAAGTCTGACCTTCCATCTTGTCGACTGATGGTGTATCCGTACTCATTGTGGTGCAGAAAACTGACATTCACTCCAACCAAAGGTGTTCCGTCTATTGCTACCACCTGGCCTCGAATGACACATGCCCGTCTGTAAGAAAACGAGTAGAAGGCAACAAGTTACACATATCAGGAGGGTGAGAAGGGCATTGATTTCAGAAACCGTGCTTTACTTCTGTCCCAGACAGTCAGAACTACTCTGACACCATTGTGACTGTTGATTTTGAATGAAAATTCAAACAAGCCCAAAAGATTTATTTGAGAAACCATTATCTCATGAAGATGACACACAGACTCTCCCATGAACTGCTGGTGTATCGAGAATATATTTCCATTTCCGGCTATATTTCAGGATACCATTTGTGCTGCCATTGAATAGCACTGCAAAGGCTTCACTGATAGCGTGATTTAGCGTGTTGCAGCTCTAGGGGGTGATGATTTGTGAAAGGGGAGAATGAAACTTCATTTCCTGCTGCTGAGAATAGGGCATTGCTGTCCATTAGAAAAAAGCTGAACTAATGTGATAAGGCAGCAGTGAGACACACAGTCTCCACCAAACTTCAGAAAGTTATACAGGTAAATTCAGAGAGTGCCTAATCAAGCGTAACGTACATTTTTCTCAGTGCCCTATCACATGTTATGCCCTTTTAAATTCCCGCTGGGATGTGTTGGACTTGCACTCACTTTCCTGCATAAAAATTCTCCTATTCCAGTAAAGGGATTCCAATATGGCAGCACAGCAGAATGCATCGAAGTCAACAGACAGGAAAGTGAACTCATTATTAAGTGGGTCTAATCAGAGGATAATAGGATCACAAAATCATAGAAAATGAGAGCTGAAAGGAAATACAAGACTTTATCTTGTCCATTCCTTTGCCTCAGGTAAGATCAACTATACCTACATTACTCCAGACAGATGCTTGTCTAACTCCATAACCTCACCACGCAACCCGTTCCAATGCTTCTGCACCAGTGCGTTACCCATGGCAAGTTTTTTCTACAGTCTAATTTCAGTCTCCACTGCCGTCCTTTAAGACCATTACTTTCACCCTAGCCACAGAAACGGTGAAGAAATGTCTCTCTTTTTTGGCTTTAGCCATTTACATATTTGAAGACTGAAAGAGAACAGAGACAAGTCTCACCAAGGGTGAGGAATAAGATGTAAAATACCCTCATGGTGCTGATTAGGGCCTAGTGGGATTTTTCTAAGGGCTTACATAGCTACATTCCACGGAAACTCCTTTCAGTGTATGCAGAAGTCTTTTGATGACGTTAAGACATTTAGGGTCAAAACCAATAGAATAGTTATAAACGTAACCATCATTAATTACTCAATATAAACAAGAAGTATAAATTTAGACATTGTTATGTTTCTCTCGATTTGAAAGCTCATGGTAGACCTCAACAGACACATCCTACCTTTGCACAGTGAATACGTAATCTAAGGAAAAATTTAATAGCTCCTCAGATGAAAGTTATTTAAGATTCTATATATGAATTTAAAAAATATCCGTTGAGAGTAATTGATCATGATCCACAGAATTCACATGCACAAATTGGAGACCATAAATTTCTGAAAATTCTGACTTGTTTCATAAGATTCCACTCTCTAAAGCCACTTGACAGGACACTAATTTATCACTATGATATCATCAAACCCGACTGACTATGACCTGAGAAAATGCAACTGGTAAAAATTAACCCCTTTGCGAGTACTCCATTCCCCACAGTTGCTAATATGAATTCCATGCTCCCAGGACGCAGAAAGATGCCGATTTTTAGCAAAGATGCTGATAAATCCAAGAGGAACAGGAGAGGCTGCATTACTGACAGTATGCAAAACAGAGTTCTGATTTACCACCTTTCCGTTTTCTAGATAAATTGGTTGTGGTCTTATTTTTGGGCAAAACCTGCTGCTCCACTGAAGACAAGCTCTTGTGTGTCTCAACAGACTCCCAAGACCCACTCAACAGAACAACCAGGTTCAATTATTCTTTGATTTATTAGAGCAGAAAATACCAGTTTCTATTGTTTTTTCATATTTCTAACATCAACAGACCTGCCTTTCCTTTTCTAATCCCTTTATTAGTGCATACCATATATTTACAATACACATTGGTGAGAGAGAGAGAGACCCCTCTGAGCCATCATTATTCAGTACATTATTCTCATACTCCTGTTTGTTCATTCCACACAGACCTGTCTTCTGACTCTACTCTGTCCTCATATTTTACCAAGCACACAGATTTGTGTGATAAAAACTCATCAAAGTCTTCATTATTTCATACATAGTCTTTCTTTCCTCTACTCATTCCCTTTAGTTCTCATTACTCATAAATAATATTAAGAAACTTATCTTTCAACTTTCTTGCTCCTTTTTTTGTCATATTTTACAAGCCACATACATTTACAGTATGTGATAGAGAGTCATAAACCTCATTATTCTACATATATCTGTACTGAACTGTCTTTGCAGTCTTTTAGATTTTAAATGTTCTAAGCCTGCCTCTGTGTCGCTACATTTGTCCTCATTATTTACTGTCTTTTTATTACCTTCTCCAAGTTGAAGAGTCTTCTATTCTCTGACCTCTTCTTGAATTACCAGCACCTACTAAATCTCTGACTAAGCGTTTGATCAGAATTAGTTTTAATTTTTGCATTTACTGCAGGTATGAAAACAATTTTCAGTTCCTTTATGACCAGCACTAATGTCAAAGGCTCGGGGAGGTAACAAAGCGGACCACCATGCCCGGAGGCACGCTGGCATGCAGGTTCCCTGCAGCTTTGCTGCCTGCAGAAGACCTCACTTAATTCCTTTCCTTCCCAGAGCTTTTAGAGCACGTTCCCTGCAGTGATGCCACTTCATACTCAACTGCCACTTCACGCTTCCTTGCTTCAACATTCACCCTCTTTCCAGATGAGCTGTGGACCTTGCTACCACTCACTGCTTTTCTAAATTTTAACAGAGAAACCCCTAAAGATCATTATGCCTCTGCAATGTGCTGCATGTCCCTCTTCTATTCTCAGCCTCTAAGATTTATTCTACACACTGGTGACTGGCCTGCTTTTCTTTCTCATGGGGGGATAATAACTCTTACTACCTGTCCAACAGCCACCTACTTGCAACGACTGCATAATCTTGGACTAAGGCTGTCCAAGTTATTTTAACTTGAAAGTAAGTGCAAAAAATGTCTTTTCTAATTTGGAGGAGCTGGGAAGCAACACATCCCTGATAAGCTGCCTTAGTGTTTTCAAATGCATTAGAAACATTTCTAGTTCCCTGGCAAGCTGTACTAAATCTGCAACTCCAGAGGGAGCAGTTGGCTTTTTGAGAGAAAGCAGAGATTCCCGCGGGTTGCAGGTGGCCTAAAAGAAGTAGGATTCCTCTGTTACTGCTTCATGGGTCATTCCACGTGCAACTAAGGATTCCAGCTCTGTGAGTTTCAGCTCTCTACCACCAGGCAGTTTGTTTGACATCTCTAATTTAAAATATAAATAGAATTTTAAAATTCTGGATTCCACAACTCGTAAAGCATTTTATTATTCCACTGCCATTCTGCCTTCCTCTACTACTGCTTATCTGCTATTTTTTTCTGCTTTTGTTTTGTGCATTAAGTTGTCAATATTCTCTGAGCAAGTGAGGCTGAGACATTAGGCTCAGAGGTGGAACCCTATCAAGCAGATTGTGAATTCACAAGTGTCACATTACCAGAAAATGTCATTTACTGTATTACATTTCTGATTAAAATCTTCAATGAGAGAAATTAAGCTGAAGGCTAGTACGGCACATTCATTTCTTCCTGCTGACAATGTTGCTGTAAGCAGCCTTTGAAGGGTAATTAATTCAGTACCATACACTGGACCCTTTTCGTAGGCAATTTGCAACGAGTCACGTAGCTTGCCAGCAGTATGCATTAAAAATATTCGGCAAAGAAACTAGCTAAAAACCTTCCTGAGACCAGAAGTTGATACAAACATTTTAATCTGCTACACCCTGTACATGCTGTAGGTCAAAACCGTTCCTGAGGTAAGCAAGTATATTTCCATTTATGCAGAATATGTCTAATCTGCCTTTCAGCATGTCACAGTTTAAGTTTGGAGTTTGTAAAAAGCCCGTACAAATGACATAGCTTTGACACACTAAAAAGCAAAATACGTTTAAAAAACATTTAGCTCCTTAACATTAATTCTGATGTAGTATTTAGCCATGGCTCAATGCAACACCCTGACTGCATTTTAGCAGCCAAATATCAAAAAATTAGATCTCAGCTAAAGTTTAAGATGGAAATGCGAAAGGATGGATGTCCCAGCAGGTGTCAGAGCAACCAATTTTAGTATTTCAGATGACGTTGAAAATGCCAGGATATGGCAAAGACAAAAACTTTCAGTCTGGAGGACAGAGATAATCTTTTAACAGATAGGGCTTCACAAAATTTGAGCACGAGTGGGAATGGGTGCCAGTGCTCTGAAATGCCACTATTTCATCCAGTCCTTCCGATATTTCTTGTTGAACCACTAATGCTATAAAATAAGTGGCATCACAGGCAGCCATGACTTAATATCACCTGCCTGGACACAACCTTGTCAGCACGAGCCAAAAGGAGATTAAAAACCCCCACGTATTCTTTGGTCTGTACCAGATAGGCAGGAATACAGATTTCTGATTTTTTTTCTGCAGTAACGGTTGTCTTTCTGTATTTTTTCTGTCATCTTAGTTCCCAGGAGAAGACCAGACACTAGATGACAGTCAGACTGACAACATCAGAGGAAGATTTCTGAACAGAGGCAGGACAGCTAAGCTGTTGCCTCCTTCCAAGATCTGTCATCCTGGAGGAGAATTCTGGCAGTTTTTAATAATATTTGACTTATGGATGAGCAATTTTTCAACAGCCTGGAAGACTGGAGGATCAAGCAAAGTGTGGACCGATGAACTCCTCGGGGTGCGCAGCACATTGCAGATTACTGTTGACAAAACCCAGGAGACATGGCACAATGCAAGTCTCCAGGCACTGCCCTGATTCCAAAGATACAGCCAGCCTCATCTGAATCCCAACGATCTTCTCACCAAACTAACTAGTAATTTCTTTACAGTGGGATTGTGAAAAATGCACCAATGCAAGAACAAGTTGTATTCCTTCGTGGTATAAAGTACCAACCCATGGTGAGGGTGGGCTGCTGCTTACACGCAAGCCTTCACTGCTCTTCGTTCTTCAAAGGCACGTCAGATATCAGGGTAAAGAAACGAAATACTCAGAAAAAGCTTTTAAATCCAAGTTAAATCCCATCAATGATAGCTTTAAAAGATCAGTTCCTTATATCTATAAAAGCACGTTGATGGGATTATGTGCAATCTGGCTGCTAACACTTGCAGTGCCACAGAACACTGTACAGGCGGCTTGAATGCTCACCTCCTCTCTGAAAACACTCACCGCGAGGCATTTTGATGAGGAAAATCTTTCAGTGGTGACTTTTGGTTTAAACTGTGTAGAGCCCACTAAGGACCTTGTACCAGGTGCAATGGCACCGTTCCATCAGTGAGCCCTGCCGTTGGCAGGTGGGTGCTTTTCATGGAGTTCATTTTCATGCCCTATTGTTCTACATATTTATAACAACCTGCTACATTATTAATAGTGATTATATGTTTAGGTATTTCAGATCAATAAAGACTCTGTTTACATATTTACTTTATTAAAAATTAATAAGTTACAAAGAGAAAGTGCACTGAATTTGTACGCAGCTATGGAATGAAGTCCAGGTTGTAACCTAAGTGCTATGTACTGTACTGTGAAGATAAAAAATTTCTTATGCCCTTATTACTGGAACATGGTTTATCTAATGTATAGGCTTAGCTGACAGGGTAATAGTTAGGTGATGTGGATGATTTATGGATCTCTTTGTCAGCATGTAAGTTATAGCTTCCCAGGTGAACTACAGCATAAAAACTTACGTGCCCCTATATTTCAAATGTTCAAGAAAATATGTGTTACCAGGTTTTCTGAGCAAATAAGTGCCCCTTTCCCATTGCACAGTCTTTTCCTGTTAAAGGGCAAGCCAATCTCACGAACACTCAGAGATCACGCTACTGTTTGCCCGGAGAGTAGCACACAGCACAAAATGGTAAACTCCACGCTGGTCTGGCAAGAGGTAATGAAACCCAAAAAGTTTGTTAATTAGCTGGATTATACGTAAGTGACACGTGTTAAATTTATTACACTTTAAATACCAGTCAAATTCCATTGGTCAGAAAGGTGACAGAATACAGTGCATATGAATCCAACTTGTCCTGCTTCCTGCCATTGCACGTATCTACAGTGAAAGGGCTGAACTTCCCCCCACTCACTTTGTAAGTACGAGATCGCTTACCTTCCACGACAGCCAAAGTCTTGTTAATAAGAGTAGTAGAGTTTGTTGCTGTGACACTTTTATGAACTAGATAGGTAGTAATGAGAATCTGATAAAGAAGATCCTCAGCTGTTGGGACTTAAACATTTGCTATCCTTTTAAGTACTTTTTGATCACCAGCGAAGAATTCTCAGCTCTCCAGTTATCACTGTTTTTTCCTGGTTAAATAATTTAATTGCAGTTCTCGATATTCAGAAAAGTCTTTTGTCTAAAAGAAAACTCACCTGCTCTCAAATGAGACGTCTCCTGGGATGACATGAGTGCTTTCCTTCCCAATAAGGAATCTGATTCGATCGTAGAAGAGCCTTGGAGGATGCTGGGAGAAAGGCGGTTGGCTGTGCTGAATAAGGTCAAGGGGATCAGGCGAACCCTGGCAGAGAGGACTTGCGTAACAATTGCTCTGCTGACAGCAGTCAGGGTCCACACAGTCCGTCAGGCCATCTAAAACGAAGGGAACGGAAAGTTCAGGAAATTGAGTGGTTCTGAGAACAAAGCACCGTGTTTACTACTGGAGAGCACTGGAGGTATTTAATCAATTGGAAGGCATGCTGATTATGACACGTTCAAATTCAACAAAGCATTAACGTACATGCTTAGTCCAGGAGGGGTATTTCTCTCTAGTCTTTAACAATGTCTCACCCCATAAAATCCCCACATGACAATGAGAAAACAGAATCCACAAAATAAGTGAATAGGGAAGAGCAGGACTGTGTTTGCTGCAGAACGGGCAGAAGAAGAAAATGACTACACAATACTTGTTAGTCCAATGGGTACATGATCCACACTGTGCAGCTGATATCTCTAATAGTGCTTTATTGTCACTACTGTCTGCTCACACCGGTGAAGAACACACACTTGCTACTCAGTCTACAATAAAGAAGTCTGAAATGTTACCTAACTCTCACAAGCATCCTCACTACAATAGTAAAAAAAGGTACTTGTTACAGTTGTCTGACTTGTATTTTAAATCCTACAATAGTTTTATTAGTGCTTTAGGATGTTTACTTCTCATTTATTGGTTGCAATACTAGAATAGTCCAAAAAGGGCAGAATTACAACTATGCTCCTTTTGTAGCTGTGTGTACAAATACACACCCTGATGCAGGCTCTATCCCAGTGACCTGCAGATACAGTCTTCTCCATAGCTGTTTGCACCAGGAAAGCAAATCTGGAAAGTGAAAATAAACCTATTCCTCCTCCCTCCATTTTCATGTATGAAAAATAGGAGAAATGATTGATTTTTTTCAAAAATATACATTTCCCCATGGACAAGCTTGCAACAAAATTTGTGGGTAAAATTCATTTACTTAAATGTCCAAAGCATATGATGAAAAGTGAAGCACTGAAGTGCATCCAAATTAACTACCTAAATAAAAGTTAAAATTGGGCTATTGGCATTTAATTGCTTCTATCAGCAGCTTAGATGTCCAAATTGTCTAAATTACATACTCAACCAGAAACAGATTTAATAAGGTACGGTAAAATGTCCAACTATCTTCTTTAACATCCATTTTATGACTTAGCAGTTGCTAACTTGCTTGGATTGACAAGAACACAAACGCATATAAAGCACGATTAAGGCATTGTGTCCTTCAACAAAGACACCTCTTTGTATTTTTCACAAGGTCAGTCTGAATAAATGTGGAGTCATCATAGCACTGTATGGATTTCCCTTGTGTTAAAATCGGAATGCTATAGGATCAACATACTGTCAGATATTTTTCACTCCATGCTTTGACTTTTCATGCTCTGCTCATACCAGTGCTTTGGTGCCTATAAAACCGTAACTCCTCAGGGCAAACTGCGCTATCCGGGAAGCTGCTGTAGTTTTGTCATTGACTTTAATGGGTGTGAGACCAACCCTCAGCCATCTTTGCTCTTTTCTCAGTAGAGCACACTGCACTGTGTGAATGCTCAGTAAATAACAGCATAAAATATTCACTTCGAAAAGAAAGCAAAAGCCCTTCTACAGAACAAACAAGTATAATGAAATGGGCTTTCCTGGAATCTGAAAATCCTTGCCTGACCTTGAGCAAGGTAATTGCTTGGCTAGGCAAAAAAATATTAACAAATCTATCCTACTGCAGATGGGAAATCAGACAGAGAAAGCTAGTTTTTGTGATAATGAGCCAAGGGCAACTGTGGATAGCTAGCAACAATAATCTAAGACCCTTGGATCCAGCAAAACTGGCATAGCTACAGGTCAGTGTGTGCTTTCAGTTCTTTCCACATCCCCCAAGTCCTGGAGACAACAGGCATTTGCCAGTGGTGGGAGAAGAACTTCACAGGGCAACGCTGAGTTTATTGACTTTGAGTGTAGCAGTCACTTTATATTCAGGAAAACCTAGAAAGCTACATTCAGAAACCCGCTAGGAAATCAGGAAGCTGAAACAGTAAGGGGCCTGAAGTCTAAACAAAACCACACAGAAATGGATGGAGGAACTCATGGTATGAACCAGACAGGGTTTCGTTGTGTTCTGATATGAAAAAAAAAAGAAAAAAAAGAGAGCTTTTTTGGGTTGAAACCTGAAGAGCAGGCTTGGACCTGCAAGGAACAAGTATCTCCCCTTATTGTTTCCTCTTTTTTGTCCAAGGAATAAAACTCTCTATATTCTTAATAGGTGGACTGAAAAGCATCAAGTTACTAGTAGCCTCTCCAAAACTGCAAATATTTAAGAATTCTACTAGACTTGGAAAGGTGATGAAGAAATTGAAATCTCTTGCTTTTGCTTCATACTGGTGAAGGTCCCTGCAGAGGGCACTTGAAGTGGTGAGGCATAGCCATTCGGGGCTGGTCTCTGCCAGTGGAAGGGTTATGGCAGTGACAGGTCTTGTTCAGGGAGTCAGGGTACTTTCTGGAAGGCAGTAATTTCTACAAGCTAACTGTTGTTTACCTGGGAAACTTGACAAATATTGGTCTGGCAGAATAAGTACTAATCAGAAAAAAGACACACTTATTTCACAATAACAGTATCCGTGGGGAAGCTATTTTGGAGTAATTTATTCCACAGTAGCTATTCTGATTAAATTTTTCCTTGTCAACAAGCCATTAGATGTGGGAACTGAGCTGACCTGATTCTCTCATTTATGTAAGAAATAAAAGTGAAGATTCACAGAAATATTTGAATATGAAGATTTGCTTAGAAAAGAAATAGCTATAGAAATAACAATTAAACACTTTGCTTTCTCTGATAGAGTCCTCATTCTTCTTCTTCAGTCAACAGCTTACATACCTGGCAACACACGCTGTGCATGCATGCTGTACACAAAAAGAAACCAAGTAAAGGGAAAGCAGTTTTCCATCTTCCAGTCAGACTCAATTTTCAGCTTTTCTTTGCAGTTTACTTGTCAGCAGAGTGACTATCTTATACACTCTTCCAAGTTCTGCTAAGGGAGTTACTTTGGTTTGAATTTCTCGCACCTCTCCAGGGTCCCAGGGCTACAGAAGGCTGGGTTTTCCATTAGCAGGGCTGTGGAGTCCCAGAAGATTATCAGAATAACCCATGGGGAGAATGGTGTTTGTCCTGACAGCACATGGATGTAGGAAGCACTGGATACACCATGTACATCTTATGGCCTTGGGAACAAAGGCTACAAAGTGGTCAGAGGAAGAAATTGCTAACCAAAATCTAAATGTTAATCCAAAGTAGAGTCTTCTAGGTTACAGATTAGCATAGAATCATAGAATTGCCGAGGTTGGAAGGGACCTTTCAGATCTTTCATGGCTTCTCTCTCTCTCTCATGTTGCATTTTTTTTTTTGCATTTTTTAAAATCTTGCCACTGTTTAGGTAACAATTCATTTCAATCTCTCCTCTCAAGCATGCAGAATGAAACAGAAGAAAGACCTTACGCTCGGAGAAGACGCTCCATGGGCAGGGAGGCAGGAGGTGAAGCAGCACCAGCTCCTCTACAGACTCTTAGCACTACATATTTGGCTCAGGCCTAACTCAGGCCGCTGGGTGTATGTATTTGAGAATTATTAACTAGAACTCTCTGAATAATGTGACGTGTTTTTTTTCAAACAATCAAACAAAATTTAGAAAAGAAATCAACTTGGATAAAACTGAAAAACATTTTTCACACTTTCTGCTGAAGTAAAAGAACAAAACACCTATTCTGGGGCAAAATACAATCTTTGTTCCACTTTAGGCTCATATAAGACTTTGGTTTTAACTTAGACCATTTAAAAGAAAGTAGAAAAAATGTCAAACCTGAAGCCCAGTAAGAAACTACTGTAATTTAGTATGATACCCATTAAAGTGAACCAGATAAAACAACTCGTACAGAATCACAATTACATACGGAGGTGGTTTATGATAATGGAAATCATATTAGTAAGTGCATGTGAGGTCAAATTTTCAGCAAGCCAATCCTATTTGAAATGAGATTTTTAATCCAGAAGAATAACCCAGAAAAACAAACAAATCTTGTTTATAAATTATTGCACTGAACTAATTCACTTGAAAATGCTACAAATATGTTAGTCAATGGTCACATTTTTTAGTAAAGTTTTCATATCAGGAACCAACTGTTAAAAACCTCACCATGTTAAGAAAACAGCAGGGTTTCTATAAAATCTCAGGAGACAACAGTCAGGAGTATGAACAAACTACTACAAACAGCAAAACCCGTAAATCCTCCAGCGGGGGAGCCTGTATACTGAAGTTTTTACTGTCAGTTACCACACACACAGTGCACCACAGCACAGGTGCAGACTAAAATGTATTACAGAGGCATCAATGATCTTGGTTTGCTATTAGCATTTTACTGATTTTATATAAAAGGCAGTCAGGCACCTTCAAGGTGCACTACAGATCACATAATAAAGTGTTTCAGGACTTGATGAGTCTGAGATTATGGTTTCACATCTTCCAGGTACCTTGTTTTGTATGCAAGAGATAACGATGGACTGGGATTTTTGTTTCAGTAAGTAAATTAGACAATTAAAATATTTTTAATATTACTCCTAAAATAGAATTCACAAAGATTGGCCTGAGGATAAAAAGCACTTCATAGCACTCTTAAATAATTTAAACAACCTCAAAGAAAAGGCAGAACATGCCAAAACAAATTGCTCTGTTTTCAGTCACACCACTCCTCTCAGCGTTGCCGTAGCTCACAGAGTTAGGACAAGATTTTCCCATTTCCTTGCTGGGGAAGGGATGCTGTCAGGAAGCTTTCTATAAGGAATGATAATAATATTTATTGTGTCAGAATTTTGTGTCAATGGAATCACACAATATTTTCCATCAAATAAAATATATTTTCTTGCTTATACATTTATATATTTTTTTTCTTATTTAATATGATGGAAAAAATGCCCCAAGTGTGATGAAGTTACCTCCTCAGCTATGTTTCTACTGCAGCCATGGAAGGCTCAGTGTGTGCTAGGTCCAGCACGTTCTCTAATGTAGACGCGATGTAGCAATCTCTCCTCTACATGGATGATCCCTGCAGCAGCCAGACAAATCGGTGATGGAGCTATGGACCCACATCTCCATTAGCTGATTTCCAGCAATATACCTCTTAACTTACCATGTTTGTAAGTAAAATAATGGAATGTAACATAAAAAATATGTAATGCTGTACAGTGATTGTATTTCATATGTTTCGTATTTGAGCTTTCCGTATGCTGCGTAGAACCTATATTAAATCCACAATAAAATAAAATAACAGTTGGAAAAGAAACAGGCATTTTGTCAGCTATAAGCTAATAGCAAGAACATGGAACAAGTCACACGTTTTGGGCCTGATATGGTTTAATGCCATCTTCTTTTCAAATCCTGGCTTTTCTAGTCTTCTCATCTACCTTTGAATCACTTGCAATTCATGACTGCAAATATGGGAACATCCCAGTAAGTCACGTTGCTGAAAATGGATCTGTGTTCACAACTAGTACAACTGTCTAGGTAGGGGATCACTCGAGGAGACACTGAAGAGGCACTGGGGGGGGGTGTCAATGGTAAGGGAAGAAGAGAACAAAGCGCTTCTAATTTCCGCAGCGGTGACGTGCCCAGCTGACCACTGCAGCATGCAAGAACTTTCACAGTGGTTTCTCTTCTGCTAAACCACTGAGATGCTTTATTAACTGTCTATGAAAATGACAAATTCAATCAGACTTTACCTCCCATGTTACTGGGTTAGTTATTTTAATAAACCATCCACTATCATTAGGTTCTGGCAAGTAAAACACAGCATTAATACTTAAAATTGCTATTCTTTTGCTTTAAAGTTCATCAAAAGGTCAGAATTCTCACCCCTTCAAGCTTTTGTCACACTTGGAGAAGATATTACTAATGTTAACCACAATCGGTTTGAAGTTACGAACCCAGAACACTACAAGACGTGGTGAATAAGCTGTCGTGGTGCATGCATACACATGGGTGCAGGCATACTCACAGACACACGTACTACTAAACGTACTTGCTCAGTCACACGACAATCAAGCCCATCTCTAAGTAATACACTGTACTTTGTATGAGTAATTCTGATGACCTTCATTTTCCCTCCTGCAGAGCAACCCAGAGGTGTGCATGTAAGTGCTCTCCCGCTCCCTCTGCACTGATCCCCGGGAGCACAAGGGGATGGAGCTGTCAGAACTATGTCCAGAACATTTTCACAGAAACTGAAAAAATGGGCTTTAAGTTTCTCCTTGCAGTAAGCAGATTTTTGCTCTCTGCAGGATAACCTAAAAAACTTAACAACACAACACTTGAAGGATTTGAGCTTTTTGGTACACTCGCATGATCAATTGTTCAATACTATTATTGTTTGTGAAAAAAAAAAACAACCCCACAGGAGTCTTCAACTTACATTTGCTTGCCTTCTTTTACAGATCTCAAATAAGCATTAAACAATGCCTGTGCTGACTTGTTTCACCACAGGCTCAGTTAAGTCCAATTAGGGTTGCCAGGAATCTGAGCAAACTGAATCAAAGGGTAACTTCAGAAGAGACTAAGCAGCAGAAATCGCCATGAGACTCTGATGCTTATTTGTATGCATTAATCCAAACTGCTTCTCAAATTTTAGCTGTAATACGTAGCAGACAGCAGACAGTGAGGCTGTAACTGGGAACACTGGCGTTTGCATAAAGACATTGGAAACCCACCAGTGCTCCTGTGAAAAGGCTGCAGTGTTTTATCCAGTGAGTACCAGTGGCGTTTGGCCTTCCACACACAGGAGAACGCAAATATATCAGGGTATGATTTTCAGAAACTGGAAGTATCCCTGGGGAGCCCTCGCTGCTCAGCAACAATGAAAACCATTCCCATCAGTATTATTTATATTGTGTAATAATAGCATATTACTTATATATGGACTCAATATCTCTGTGATGGATAGGTTATTAAAATGCCAATGGATGGGTCAGAAATACATCAATATTTTAGCAGCACTGGTTATCAACCCAAGGCTATGCTGAGTCATATATTTTCTTGTGCTTGGAAAAGCTTGGAGAAAGCTATAATAACTGTCTGAAGTGACTGAAGGGATATTTGGAAGAGAATTCAAAGCTTGTAGTAAAGAGTATTTTCCTTAAAAACAAATAGTCAAGATTGAATCACGAAAGAAAACGAAAATGATGAAAAGAGATCCGTATCAAATAAATTAATGGGAGTGACAGGCTGCAACTTTCAGCTTAAGAAAAAGACCTGCACGTGCAGCAACAATGCAAATGTATGTCAGAGGAGCAGGTAAATTGTGGCTTGGCCGGGCAGGGGGGTGACCTGTGAGCTGGTGCTGAGTGCCCTGGGACACAGGCAGTCGCCTGCGCAGAGCTCAGCAGAGCTTTCAAGCAATCTCCTGTAGCTACCCAAGCTTCCAAAAGAGTCTAAAGTAATGGCAGAACAAGAGAAAATGACCCGCTCTGATGAGCTGAATGGCCATCTTATAAACCAAAAAAGAAATAATGCCAGTCATGACAATGAAAGGAGGAGAATAGGGAATGGGGAATAATGTGATGCTGAGGGAAGCCACGGCGAGGGAAGGGCCCCACTGCAAAGGACGTCTGCTTGGCTTCTCAGCAGTATTTAATGGACATCACACTGCTAACAGACTGCAGATGCACTCCACAAGAGCAAGTGCAAACCATGCCGTCGTGCATCTGTTATAATGCTAAGACCTTTTCAATGATATTTGTAGTGATATTTGAACAGGTAAACATGCCCTTAAGCCTGCAATGAGGAAAAAGCTAACAGAGAGTTATGAGATGGAATGGGAAAGGCAGTTATGGTACAGTCAGGGTACAGCGTATACTAATGGGGCTCTAATAGAAATAGTGTTCTCCCTGCTCAGGAAAACATTTCTGTGTGTGTTTAACCTTACCACCACGGGTAACTGCAGTGATGGGGAGCTTGGTCCTTCAGCGTCAGCAGAACCGGGCTGCCTGTGATGCTTGTGGCTTACAATACACCAGTCCTTAATATATACAAAATATACCAGTCCTTAAAAAATTAATTCAAGACTTCCTCCCTCACAAAGCTTTTGTGCTGCTATTACAGACCAAACAATAATGCTAACACTTCCCCAAGCCAAATAAATTACATCATTTGATCCTTACAGTTGGAACTGATAAAATGCTTCATTTTCTAACATGTTTTTTCTACCATGTATTTCCATGTATTTTTATATAGTAAAAATCTCAGCTTTTCAGTCTCTGGAAGTACTATATAATAAATCAGCTGAAAACTACATAAAATTATCATTCTGCCTAACTCCTGAAATTAGAGTTTATTTGAAATAATAATTGTTCAACTTTACTACAGCTTTGTTCTTTGGTTGTGACTTCCTGCTGACGAACTTGAGGCACAAAACACCTCCTAAGGACTGAGATAAAAACGTTTGATTTAAACACAGTTGGAGTGAATAAAACCTGTGCTAGGTGAGAATACCATGATTTGGAATATACAACAGCACTAAATTAGGTCTCGAGCATGATGTCCTGGGCTATGTGTCACTGACTGAATGTGATCACATCCTAACAGCTTGGGAAGTTACTACCCGTCGGCTGAGTTTCTGTAACTCAGCTGAGTGCACGCTCTTAACTCACCACAACTGCAGGCAAAAACATTAATAGCTTACATCTTTATGCACCTGGTCCAGTTATGTAGCTTGATGGATGGTAACTCGTTATGCCACCATTATATTCTCACAGTCTAAGGCACAACCTCACAGCAAACAGGACTTAACAGGTAATGCCATGTGTCCTTCCTAATTTCTGTTTTTACTGTTGTGTATATGTACAAACCCTGAAACACTAGGAATCACCTTCCAATTTTCTATTAATGTAACACTGGTGTAATTCCAATGACTTTAAGGGAATTCTTCTAATTTATGCTTATGCCAAATCAGGTCCTATGAACTTCATATATAAAGAGAAGTGGCTTTAATATGTAGATATAATTTTCTTTTCTTGTATAAAATTGATTGTGAAGGAAACTTAATTACATTTAGCCCATCTGTAGCAGTCAGATTAATTAAATATTTCTCTCTGCACTTATCTCTAATTGTAATGTCAACAGAGCTGTCCTAGGCCATGTTATGTTGCCATTAAAAAGGAAAAAGAAAATTACTTTTAAAACCTGCAGTGAAATGATGTTAAGTGTCTGCCTTAAACTGACAAATTCAAGGAGATTTAGAGTTAAAACTGCCAACTCTTTCAATAACTCACCGTTATTGCAGAATATAAAGCACCTAAAATCACAATACAGGGCAGTTTATACAGAGCCAGTTCAAAGAGTGTATAAGAAAATGCTTTACATACATTACAGGCTAAACAGGGTTTTTGCGGACAGATTTAGGAGTGCAGGAGAGTGAGTCAGTGGCTCGGACAGCAGGGGAGAGCACCAGACAGATGGGAAAGCAGGCGGGGGGCTGCGATGCCAGCTGTGGGACCTTGTGTGAAAGGGATACACACCAGCGTAGAGAGCAGAAAGAGTGGGCAGAGAGATGGCTGTTGGAGGTCTTGGAAATAAGGTGGAAAAGGAAGGATAAGAGAGGAATAAGGCGATTTTGAATGGGGTTCAGAAATGAGGAAGCTTTTGCCAAAAGACAGCACGGTCTTAGAGCCCACAGGATACAAAATCAGAAGGTCTCAGAATATATCTGTAAATGAGGAATCATCACTTAGTCAGAATGTTCCTATTGAGGTCCCACAGTGACCTCAGTTCTTGGCCCTAAATCAAGCTTAATTCATCAATGGCCTAGAAGAAAATAGATAATCATTATACTAAGGTTTGACACTACAGTGGGGTATGAGATCTCACCCGAGACACTGAGATGGTCTATAAGCATGACACAATAAGATAATATGTATTTCAATACATCTCAGTGTACAACCTAAGGAAAAAAATATATCTGTGCTTGGGACACGATGTATTTACAGTCTGAATGAGAAAGCTGCACAGCTCCGAGTATGGGGGCAAGCACACCGTAAAGGATGGTAGTAAGTAAAGGAAAGGAAAGCAATAGTCCTTCTTGACTGTCCAGTAAATGAGTATGCCTAAAAGAGACAGGAAAAATAATTAACTCTGAGAACAACCAGTGAGGAATGTTGTGGCTTTTCTCACACTGGTAAGTTTGAAATAGAGTCTGAAAAAAATGCACTAACTTCTGCATAAGCAGAATAAACTCCTGGAAAGCAGGCAGAGACTAACTTATGAAAAAACTACGCTTCCCTCAGCAAACCTAAAACTTACACAGCCTTAGCATGAGTCAAGCCTACAGAGGTCTGAGGTAGGGAGCACCTAGTGCCAAATTCCCTGGTTCAACTGGTAGAAAAGAGCAAATGATTACTTTATGGCTTATGATACTTTCAAAAATTACTTCTGCATGCTTTCTACACTAGCTTACTCAACATTCCTTCAAATGTACGTCCAGATAATTGCAAGAACTGTGCTGTGTCTCAGTGGAAATATTAAGAACTACGTTACCGGTAAAAAAGCATCTCTAAATGTATGCTTTATGCTTGCAAATGTATTCATTTAATATTAACATAAGACTAAACTCTGGATGCCTTTTGACAGGCACAAAGGTTTTTTCATTTGCGTATCCATTAGCTGTCTTTTCTGAAATGGATGACAGCGTTACGAGGTAGAGCAGAAAGGAGATAAAAGAAATTAGTTGTTACAAATTTTTTTAGGTTTTTTTGTGTTTGGTTTTTTTTTTAAGAAAAAAATCAAGTCCTGGGATGGTAGGTACGGCACATAATTTCTACCTTGTATAACATCTAACACAAGGGTGTGTTCCCTCGCCTCAGTGCTTCAGATGAAGTCAGTGGAACAACTGTCTCGAGCAAACAGACAAACATTGACATTCTTTGATAAAAAGGAAAATATACACCAAAACTATAGATTCAAATGATAATCCAGGATGTGACAAATAAACAAAGAGACATGAATTACGCATCATACCTCCATCATTGTCCAGGTTATCTCCACACACCATTTCCATGACAACATTACATCCTGAGCCACTCCAGCCCACTTGACAAACACAGTGCCATCCGTTCTGATCAAGAGTGCACCTCCCATTTCCATAACAGAGACCTGGGCAGCCATCTAGAAAAGAAAAGGTCAAAAAGGAGCCTTCATGGAGGAGTTTTCTTCTCTTTAACAGTTGTAATTTTTCTTTAGCATTCTTTCGTATAGTAGTATATTTGCTGCCTTCAAATCATCACAGCTCCCTTGCAAGCCATTTATATTTTTTGCCAAACATGGAAATATCCCCATTCTGGTCCCTCCCTTTGCTTGCCCAAAAGTAATTTTTCAGTGAGGAATAAAGGTTTTTTTAGTGTGTAACATTTTATGCACAGGAAAAGTGACTAAACTTATAAGAAGATATTTAACAGTCTGCTGTGTCCGTGTCTTTCTCTACTTATCGAAAAATAAGTTGTAGATCACAAAGGAAGGTCTATACATAATCAGCATTTATATCCAATATATGCATGGAAAATATTGTTTAAATGACGAACTGGCATTTGTGGACATAATCCTACACATTGCAGGGAGTGGAGGTGATCTCTTTATTCTGTTCACAAATACTTAGTTGGCTGAGAAAAAGCCAATTTAATTTATGCTACAATACAACTCTTTCCACAGGAGGCAAATGGGGGAGCATTTCCTTTTTATGTCCAGTTCCACTTCCTTCACATTATAGCCGATTCAAACACGACAAACACTTGCCCTTTAGTGGCTCTGATTCTAGATCAAAACTGGAACAATGACTGCAGCATCCTCTGGATTATATACACTTGTAAGCTCTGTATCAATAGGAATTTGGTCATTCTCAGCTACACCTCTTGCCTATGAGCGAGAGAGGAATTGTCTCTGGCTGTGTACACTCATGTCCATCTGCCTGCAGAGTTCAGTGCCAGCTCAGACATTTGTCAAATCCGCACCATGTCACACATGGAGCCAAAGGACAATGCATAAAGCTCAGCAATAAGCCTTACGGCGCAAGTGACATCCCTTCTTAGAGGGCTCCTTTCTTTTTGCCAGCATGGACATACAGGAACTGAAAGCGCCTCTTATACTTGATAGTGAACACCAACACTTACGTGCTATCAGAGAGAATATTTTTTTGAGGAAGAAAGAAGAGGCCTCAGTCTCCATATGTGTTTGACAGCCCCAAGATGCTCCAAAAAGACTTCAGAGGAGCCGACCAGAGAGTCAGAGAATCTGTGCGACTGGTCTCTCAGGCCGTGACTTGCAGCCCAGCATGCAGCGCATTTCCTGGGAGCTTCACACTAGACGCATCATCTCTCTCCTCCTCGCCCTCGGCACAGTTTATCAATCACGTCTGCAAACAGGGAGACTGGAAAGTCCGATGCTCTTGCTCAGAAGAGCTGGAGATGGGTGGCATTGTTTTCTCACACTGGATTTTTGGAAGTTGCTGCTCTAAAATAGCATGAGGTTGGCAACCACCAGATATACTGTAAAAGCCAATTATTTGCCTCTTTCAGGCTAATTGGTGGAAAAGGCAGGATGTGAGAGTTGTTCTGGGTAACGAGGATGGTTTTCCACTTCAATTCACTGTCCCACTGAGTTAATTCATTTCTGGTATATGATTATATTTTGCTGCTGCGTGTGCTTATCCTCTAAGACGATAAATGTAATCAAACGAATGCCTACATGATTTTATTATTCTCTAATTCTGAAGAAATAAATTAATAGATACAAACTAACCACCCAGGTCTTTCTGGAAGGTCGGTTAGCTTGATATTTCGGCTAGCAGCATTTTTGCAAGGGGCGCTGGGCATCATTGCTCCGCGCAGCATGGCAAGGGCTGAGGCACTGCTGCCAAACTCGGGGAAGGCACGTGCGCTGACATGAACGAGCAGGACCCGCGGCAAGGCAGGGAAATCAAATGAACAGCACCAGACATGAAACAACATAAAATCTAACTCTTGTATCAAATGATTTGAAGAGAATCGTATCACTTCTAGCACAGACAGCTTTTAAAAAAGTGTCCTCTATCAAAAGAGACTTACTTCAAGCACAAACGACAAAAAAGAAAAAGAAAACTTTTGTTCTCATGGACGACAGGATCAACAAAAAGTTTTTTGAGCAAGTCCTCAGCTCTGTCATTACTTTGGAATGGTAAGCGAGAGCAAAATGATTTGCCCAACATAGCACATCAGATGTCACATAAAACATGCTTACATTGCTACGACTCTGCGAATGAGTTGAGCACATTATTTTCTAAAAACTGCATTTTCTTCTGTAAATCTCTCTCTGCCTCTATGTGTGTGTGTATATATATCTATATATCTGTATCTCCATTAAAAAATGTTTTATCTATTCTGGCAACTTAGCAGTACAGAAGCTCAGACAAAACAGGTAACACAGAACACTCCATTCCCAATACTTTTATATCTTTTCATTATTCTTCCGCAATGCTGAGATGAAAAACTTACCTCGGACAGCATCTAAGTAGTGAGCTTAAAAAAGAAAAGAACAAAACTGAGATGGATTGAACTTCTGTACCCAAATGAACATACAGACACCATTTGGCTATGGCTTTGCCACCTGTTGGTTAGCTCTAAAGTGTCTCCCTCTCCCTGCAGTCAGATCTATTCCTGCCACTGCGATCAAAACACGTTGCGTACGTGATGGTTCTCCGTCTGATGACAAGCATGGAGGGGACAGCTTGGGCCGTAGCTGGCAGTGCCTACCCAACGCGAAGAGCAGTTCTGTTTATCTTTTTAATTATTTTGGTCCTTTTCTGGATTTGCTCTACATAATCTTTAGAAAATTAGGCTGTTACTCCTTCACAAACCTAATTCTTGATTTAGCAAATCTGATTTAGTAAATTCTAGAGCCACTGAATGAACTATCTTAAAATAATCAAGATAAAACCAAAACATTCTGGTTTTGGTTTTTTTTTTTTCCAAGAAGCAAGCATGAAAGTTTATGCTGCTTACCTCTGAAAATTAGATACCCTGCTATTAGAAACAATTAAAATGTTTATGAATAATCTTGCTTTGGGACATTTTAGAGAGAAACACTATTAGACTTTGCAAAAACTTGTTGTATTTCATTAAAAATGTAACTATTACATTTGTATAATAGAGCAATGAATTCTAAAAAGATCTGAAAGCTTTACCTTATTAGGAATATTGTTAGAAGCCAGCTATAGAAAAATCACCTCTAGTAATAAGTAAAATATGCAAATCCTCAGACATGAAGGCGAGAGATTTAATGCAAGAATTCCTTAAGCTGAATAATAGCTTCATCCCCTCATACCTTCTATTTCTTAAACAATTTTTTCCTTCCTGACTCAAAGTTCTCATATGAACACAACCCAAAGATGTATTAGGACCAAGATATCTTTCTTTTGTGTGTTATTGTGTTTTGTAAAAAATAAATTCAGCTGTGTTTTTAACTCTAAACAGAAAGCTGCCCTGAGTCACAGTTCTGTGGGACAACCAGGGCGCACCATCAGTGCAGAGCCACCTTTTTACACCTGGCCTCATCCTGGCGCTCTGTTTTTCCGAAATGACTTGAAGCAGACGGATGGCTAGGGCAGATATTTGTATAACTGGTTAAGATTTTATGCATTTTATTTCTTGAGGTACAAAATGCCCTTACCAATGGTGCAGTGGTCCCCTTCCCATCCAGGGCTGCACTCGCACTTCCCGTCCTTGCACTGGCCGTGTTCAGCGCAGTGAGAGTGGCAGGTACGCTCCTCGCAGGTTGGTCCCACCCAGCCCTCTTCACACTGGCATATCCCTCTCGAACAGACTCCATGGCTGCCACAGTCCAGGGTACATAGCTCTGCACAGGATTACAGAAATACATAACGTGAAAACAGCAATTTCCTACTGCAAATAGACTTTGCACCGATGCTGAATTTAATCACTTCTCTACTCGTATCACCCATCAATTGCATCAAATATGGAATTTCATCACCCAGGACACACCTTGCACAATCTGGCCGCCTAAATCTTTAGCAGTTTCTTGCAAGATCACTTATTTGTTTGGGGTGGGGACTGCAAAAATTATGGCTTTGCATGTGGTAGGTCAATGGGTCTAAAACAGACAAACAATGACACAAAAAAGTCCGTATCTTTTAAATGATTTCAGCTGAGGCCTTTAACAACAGCATGCCATGTCTTGTTCCCAGGTCCCACTGGCTCAGTTCTGAAATCTGTTATAAACTCAAATATTACAAGTGAGCTGAAGTAAAGGATAATGTGGCACATTAAATACATACAAGCAAAAGTCTTTGAGATAGTCAGACGTTTGTAGTGATGGCAAGATATCCTTTACTTACAGTAAGGAGAGCCACCAGAGAGGTAGCAGTGAGAAAGAAGAAGCATCAGCACCCCAGCCCTGACGGCAGTATACAACATTACATGACTTACAGGCCACGCAGATCTGCCTAGTTCTAAAATGGCTTTCAAGGACTAAAACCTTTTTCCTTCCTGACTCTCATGAGTCAGCTTCTAAGGAACCATAAAAGCTGTTTCGGGAAGACAAGGGTACCTCCTTCATTGCACTCAGAACAATTTCTCTACCTGGGCACTGTAGAACACCAGTTACCGTGAAGTGGAATGAAAGTCCTGAATTGTTTCAATACATCACAATATGCCAATTGGAATTCTACTTCCACTTAGACTAAAGTTGCCCTGCGAAAAGAATGGCTTCATTATAAAAAGGTTCCATGTAGTTTGAATTTATTTAGAATAATTAGTGTCAAGAGAGAGAATTTGCTTGTTATTCTGCAATTAACCTGCCACAGAAATGTTTCCTCCTTCTTCCTCTCGGAAAGCAGCTGATAGCACTACAAGTGTAAGCCAAATAATTGTGTCTGCTCTGATTTCAAATGTCAGCGTTACATATTTAGTTGTGGCAAGTTTTTTCCCTTGACGGATTTTAAACAATGATCATTTGTATCTTAGAAGTATTGTATATAAACATTCTTAAAAGCATTTGTAGTGACAAATGCTGTCACGGTATATAACAAGCAAAGTTTTTAAAGTTTAAATTGAAATCTTATCAGTTCCAATCATTTCAACACAAAGAAAAAAACAGCACGGAACTGGAACTGCACGGTGACATCGCAGACGTGCCAGGCTCTGTCTCGAGTCAGAGTCTAACCCTTACTTCTGTTAATAGCCGGGGTGATGGCACAGAGCGCAACTGAACGAACCGGAGAGCGACAAAGTGGAAGAGTATCGTCAAACTCAAAATCACCTTCAGAAGCAGAAGGCATGGTAAAGAACTTAAGATAAAATTCAGTAAAAGAAATTGTGAAGTACTGTCCTGAGGAAGTTAACATCAGCTACATAAAAGATAATTAATTTTACTATTTGCACAGGGACTTTTGTTATACCAGAGTAGAAAACAAAGAATTTATCTGATGATACTCCTGCAAAAGAGTACATAAGACAAGGAAAGGGACTGCTTTGCTATATTCAAATGAAAAACTGTGCTGAGCCTAGGGCATTACCCCTTAGAAAGACTTGATTGCTGCCTGCTGATTATTTATTAATCTAATGCTTCATGCCTTGGACTGCCTGCCTGCAGGTACCGGGAAGGATTTCTCCCCTCTTGCTGCATAAATTGGCTTGGCTTTTTTGTTTTTGTTACTTCCTTCCTCCTTGGAAACCTGGGAGACTGCTCAGAGGACTAGAGGGGGGACTTGCTCTGTTATTTGATTGGTACTGAAGTCACCCAAATACTTGCTCCTATGGTAAGGAACTGAGCTGATCCCTCCAGATCCGTGATCACAGAAGAACCACCCCCGGGCCAGACTGGCAGAGGACCACTGCTATTATTTTAACCTATCTTTATAGCTTGAGGCATGGACTAACTCCTGAGAATTAAATCTAACAAATTACCTGCTACTTCAAGGATTTAGGCTGTTAGAGGGATGCCTTTGATCTCTCCTGATCTCCCTCTAGTTCATTATAATTATTGCTTTTGGTTTTTTACTGTAAGTGGCAAAGATTGTTAAGAGGATTTTAAGAAATATTCTGTAGTTTACAATATGCTGTAGTAAGTGGAGTAGATGCTTTTTTTTTTGACCCTTCTGGATTGAGTGTTCACTACATAGTTTTTTGCAGTTGAGGGACTGGCTTTGTTCAACTGATGCCAAAATTTCAGGGAATATTGTCGGCATCAGTACACAGAAGAGGCAATATGGACGGGAACAGCTGAAGTGGGGAAACAAAGTGATACACAGAGCTTCCCATTGTGTCAGCAGCTCCAGCAGCTCCCGCCACTTCTCTACCTGTAAATAAATCAAAGAACCAGCTGTGGAAAACCTTGAACACATTCCAACCCATGGCACGTACACCTGCCTCACCTCTGTCTGTCTACCCACCAGAGTCTCATCACGACAAACTCATCTTCCAAACAAACAAAAGTAGCAGCAGTATGGAGCCCAAGGCAATGTAGGCACATCCCTACCACAGGGACACAATCTTGCACATATTCCTATTTTACCAAAATTAAAGGCATCTTAAAATGTTTGAGAGCTTTCCATTGTTTTCCTCACGTTTCACACGAGGAATAAAAAGTTTAAACGCTATTTAAGCTCCTAAATTCAATCAGATTAATGAAGTAGAGATACAAGATTTCACATCTCACCAAAAAATATCCCAGGCCAGTCAGTATACAGTCTTCACTCACAAGGCTCCTTCTTTTATTTCTATTTCCCCACATAAGATAATATACAGCCAAACAAATTTTCCTTTATTTTTTGCCTATTAGAATACAGAGGCTTCCTCTATCCCAACTACACTGTCTTCAAAAGGCAACACAGTGGCACAAGTTCTGGACCCCAAACTGTCTCTGTGTGATAGGAAATGTAAGATTAGTTGTCCTGCACCCAGTTATTCAGTTTTCACACCTCATTCTTCCAGTAAGTTGGGGCACAGTAATCAGATACCAGTAACTGAGTAAAAATTGTTACTAAACAAGTGTGTGTCAAACCTGTTCCGGCAAAGGAATGCCAGAATGATCTTACCCAGCTCTTGCCTTTCCTCTAGTAATGCAATTTTTCCCCCAAACAGTTAATCTAAATCTTCTTTGATGCAACTCAAACCCAATTCTGTAAGCACCAAATGTAATGAAACCTGGTTTCTTCATTTGGACCAGACACTTTCCCCGGTTACACTCACTGTCCTGCTGCTTAGCCAAGTCATACTTTACGGTCACCAAGGCCAATCTTGAGACTTACATTTGTTTCAGTGATTTAATATGAGGCTTCAGAAATGCTGTTTACCATGATAATTTATTCTTCTGCCACACAAATCCAAGATTCTCCCCAGACTTCTCATGCAAAGCAAGGGAAATCAAGCCTAATGTCATCCTATTAATGCTGTGCTAGTAGCTGCAGCTTTAATCCACAGCTAATTCCAACAACTAAGATTAAAAAAAGCATTATCAGTTCAGGTTGTACTGGTTTTAAATGCAAAACAATTTCTTAGCTACTCCTGTAGATAAACAAGTAGAGAGATAACAGCATAGCAGGGAGCTGCATTAGCATTTGTGTTTGTACCGAGAGGCTGGGTTTCCACAGCAGACTGGACAAAATGGGATACTCGAGTGAGTGGACAGTGACTGAATGCAATGCAAAACAACACAATTAACTTGAAATAGGTAAATAGCTTCAAATGAGGTAAAAATTCAGGCAGCACTAAAGTCGGATATCATACAACTGTTCTGCTCAATGGAACATCTTCCTCCTTCCATAGCAGTTGGTCCTACAGGACTGAGAAGACCCTCAAAAAGCAGTGGGTGCTCCACAAGGGGCCAGCACAGCCGGGCAAGGGCCTTGAGCTGTGGGTGGGTGCAGCAGCTGAGCCAGCCAAAGCTGCCACCTCTGACCAAAACGGCTAGTCCATTCTCCTGCCTCCATCCATCTCCCGCCTCTGTGGTCCCTGCCTGGAGCTTATCATCTGAAACTGTGGTGAGCCGATTCAGATCATGAAACTGGCAGAGAGTTATTCACTTTATTTTCCTAGGTTAACACCTGACAGCTTGCTGAGCTAAATCTGCCTGCTGAGGGATCAAAGAAGCAACCCAGGCAGGGCAAGGGAGGAGATGCAGATCACAGCCTGGATGGGGACTGTCCTGCTGAGGAGCCACAAGCTGTGCCATCGTCTGACTGCAAAGGACAGGAGCAGGGGGAGGTGACTTCAGTAAGAACGGAGGCAGGTGGCAAGAGGTTATGGTTTGGGTGAGAAAAGTCAACTCAGGGGTATGGTACTGCAAGCCTTTAGTCATGCTGTTAGATTAATTGCTGATCATTCTCACAACGTACAGCGCAACACTATGTAAACAAAAGTGGTCACAACTGTCTTTCTTGGTGTCTAGGCTTGTAGGCTTACACAAAAGCCATCTCCTCTCCCTCTCTCTTTGTCACGGTGTAGTGGGTTAGACGCCTGCCCCGCTCTCCTGCCTGAGCTCCAGGCAGATCTTGTGCAGGGTGGTGGGCTGACGGCCGGTCTGTGGCTAACAGACCAGATCCTCAGTAGATGGGAATTTTCATGGCTCCCACGAAACCAAGAGTCAACCCTAACTCACAGTAATTCACAGCCCTGTTTCAGTTTTTGTACCTGTACGCTTTGCAATCAAAACAAGGTTCTCTACATGTAGGGTGGGAAAGTTAATTTCCTTATTTAAAAAAAAGCTCAGCTGTGCAGGCTCGATGCAAGCAACGTGCTGGCAAATTGCTGGGAGCTGGCCTCAGCTCACCCCTGCAGCTTCCTACAGACTTTAATGAAATACAGTCTTTATCGAATCTAAAATTCAGAGTCCTTAGACTTAAACCAATTAATGAATAAGAGATTTTAAAAATGTGCACCTCAGTCTAGAATTTTTACTGACACGTCCTTAATTCTGAAGGCTCATTAGTTTTATTGGAAGATGGTAAATGTGAGCTGTGAAGCATTATTTGTACATATTCTTGAGAAGGAGACAAATATGTTGATCGTTCCTGAGCTAATCTAAAAAGCATTAAAAATTCACTCCACACTCTTCATTTTAATTACCTAAGTCAACAATGAGTTCTTTCAAATGTGTTTTATAATAAGTTTCTACTTATGTGATGTGAAAAGGGAAATTAAAGCTAAATATTTTATAATTTGTAATGATAAAGGAAGATTTTAATGTTAATTCGACATGTTTCAGAAATAACTCTTAGAAAATCATGCTAAGAATACAAAATATGTAAACAAAAGTGGTCAAATACTTACTGCAAAAACACTTTCATTTTACTTTTCTTCACATTCAGTGGTGCGTCTTGTTTTACCGACAGTCTAAACCTTAAGTATCATATTAATAATTTTGTTATCCATTTTTTAATAAGTAGTTTTCCATAAAGATTAGAAATTAATCTATCCTGACTTTCACCCAATAAGCTTGACTGCTTGAGGCAGCAAAAATCACCTATCTAGGCCTAATAAAGAAAGTTTCTTCAATTTAAATATACATTGCATTTAATAAGCTTGCATGATAATTTCAACAATGTTCCTGAGCTTTTTAAATTACCTTCCTGCTGTGTCCTGGAGACAACTCTGTTCTAGCTTTTATTTTCAGCAACTGACTTTATTAATACAATTTTTTACACCACAGAAAAGTTCAAAAATTTAAAGTTTTAGGAGTTTCGAAAGCACTTGAGCTATTATTTTTTCAGTAAAACCCAATGGAAAGTTCTCCCCACTAGAGAAGGTTACCTGAGAGAGCGAACTATAGAGGTTTAACATAGATATGAAGTTTTATGGTACAGCTTATATTATTTTCCTGATTTAAATAAACTCCTTTGGCAGCGTGGATGTTATAACTGCATCTGATCTAGGCTTCTCCAACTACGTCACAGTATGTCAGTTAGGTGAGCAATTTTTTACATTCTTAGCCAACCACAGCTAAGCCAATAACCCATCAAGCTGGGGACAGTTTTGCTACAGAGGCAACACACAAGTATTCCATGGGCTATGCCAGCGTTCAGTGGCACCTGCTCTTCAAGCCTGAGCCGGAAATCAAAAGGACTAGGAAATACCTGCAAAACATTAATTTTGAAGTCTTTGGCTGTCAGCTGCCAGGTTTTGTGAATGTTTCCTTTGGCAAGCAGAAATCAGGTTCCTGCGTGGAAGAGGCAGCAAAGGTGCATTCCCCAACTGTTACTGCTACGCCTTCTCCCTCTCCTTCACACCACCAAGCCTCACTTGATGGGAAAGTGCCATAGAACGTTATGTGAAATTTGGTACAATCAAAAATAATTCAATATGCTAGATCATCACCGAATGACTGACAACTGTGTAGGGGGAAAAAAAAAAAGCACCTCTGCTACTCTACTGTCAGAATACTAAAATAACACACAGTTCTGACATGTATCTTTGTGCACAGCCCAGGTTACCCAGTCTAAGGTAGATTTATAGAAAACAGAGGTGCAAAGGACTTCAAATGATCATCTATTCTTTCCTGTTCCAAATTAAATCATACATGACATCCCTTAAAAAGCTCCCAGCAACAGAGAACCGATAACAGGACTAGATAGTCCATTAATCCATACCCCCACCAGACTATCTCCACAGAAAAATATTCTCTCAATCTAAATTTCTCTTGCTGCCATACTTCTTGTTCTCTCCATGCATCACACGCTTACATCTGACAATGTAATATATTAAAGGTCATCTCACAATACCACAACAATTTGTGAGTTTGAGCGGTTTGTGGTATTTGTGGGAATAAATTCAAAGCAAAACTTTAATGTTAGTTACACGAACCCTGCAAAACTATTGCACTGAATTTATTCTCACATACACTTCCAAAAATCATTTCCACAGTAATTTGCAAAGATTCTTCTCTTGCACAAAGTGGGACTTGGTAGTCCATTCCAACAAAATACACAAAGAGCGAGATTCATCTCACCCAACTTGAGACATTTGTGCCTGAAATAGTTTTCTATTACAGTCTCTTATCAGACTAGAATGTTTAAATTTATTCAGCTGTTGATATTTATCCTTTCTGACACTGTCATGATGCAAGAGACTGTAGCAAGCGTACAAAGCTATGGTAAGCAGAAGAAGAATGATTTTGGAAAAATTCTCAAGAGGAAAACAGGTCCTACTTCAAATCATATTTGCCCTCAATTCTGTCTCTGAACATTAGAGAAGCTCATAAGATATTACAACTATGTACAGTTTTCCATGCATTACAGAAACATGTAGACATTCCTTAAACTCCTATTTTCTTGTGTATTCCTGATGTCTTCTATTACTCGGACTCATATTAAGTAACACTTTTCCCTCATGATTACATGACTGATACCCTGTTTCCTATTTTCTCTTCAGTAGATCTACTGGGTTTGCTATGAAATAAATCAGTGATTGCAGTAAATAACCTTTTGGGTGGTCTCACTGGTGACTGAAAAATAGCACAGCCGAAATCACTCTAACTGAATAAAGGATCGATCCGGGCTCTCTTCTTCATGTTATGAAGTGCATTATCCCAGGATGTGTTCTACCAGGAGGCAATCAGGCACTTTAGGAGGTCAGGTCTTCCTCAGAGAGACAAGAGTTGCAGAAAAGTACTACTGAATAGTCAGTGTCTTCAGAACAAAACGAGGCAATCTAAACTTCACACAACCTAACACCACTTCCCATGGCATTCTCCTGGAGAAACTGGCTGCTCATGGCTTGGACAGGTGTACTCTTTGCTGGATTAAAAACTAGCTAGATGGCTGGGCCCAAAAAGTTGTGGTGAATGGAGTTAAAACCAGTTGGCAGCTGGTCACAAGTGGTATTCCCAGGGATCAGTACTGGGGCCAGTTCTCTTTAACATCTTTTTCAATGACCTGGACAAGGGGATCAAGCGTACCCTCCGTAAGTTTGCAGATGACACCAAGCTGGGCAGGTATTTTGACCTGCTTGTGGGTAGGATGGCTCTACAGAGGGATCTGGACAGGCTGGAATGATGGGCCAAGGACAACTCCGTGAGGTTGAACAAGGCCAAGTGCCAGGTCCTGCACTTGGGTCACAACAACCCCATGCTGCGTTACAAGCTTGGGGAAGAGTGGCTGGAAAGCAGCCTGGCAGAAAAGGACCTGGGAAGGTCTGTCAACAGCTGGCTGAACATGAGCCAGCAGTGTGCCCGGGTGGCCAAGGACAATAGCATCCTGGCTTGTATCAGACATAGTGTGGCCAGCAGAACTAAGGAAGTGATTGTCCTCCGTACTCGGCACTGGTGAGACCCCACCTCGAATATTGTGTTCAGTTTTGGGCCCCTCACTACAAGACAGACATTGAGGTTCTGCAGCAAGTCCAAAGAAGAGCAACAAAGCTGATGAGGGGTCTGGAAAACAGGTCTTATGAGGAGCGGATGGTGAAGCTGGGGCTGTTCAGCTGGAGAAAAGGAGGCTGAGGGGAGACCTTTGCGGTCTCTACAGCTGCCTGAAAGGAGGTTGTAGGGAGGTGGGGGTCAGTCTCTTCTCCCAGGTGATGACAGGACAAGAGGAAATGGCCTCAAGTTGCACCAGGAAACTGGTATTAGGAAAAATTTCTTCACTGACAGGGTTGTCAAGCATTGAACAGGCTGCCCAGGGAAGTGGTTGAGTCACCATCCCTGGAGGTATTTAAACCATGTGCAGATGTTGTGCTTAGGGACATGGTTTAGTGCTGGGCTTGGCAGTGCTAGGTTAACGGTTGTACTCGATGGTCTTAAAGGTCTTTTCCAACTTAAATAATTCTGTGATTCTATTATTTGGGATAATTCAGATGCAATTACTGCACAATGATCAACTATTTCTACCAAAGGCAAAAATTCTCCTAACCAAGACAATTCTCCAAATATTGTTTTCATTTAAGCCTTTCTGCTGTAAGCTTTATGCAGGGAACCTTTCTGATGTGTTGCCTCACAGATATCTAACTACCTTTCTTATCTTCTTACCACAGGCCACAACACATAAAATAAAACCACTGGAACTAAAATGCCATATCCTCACTGTTTGTTACTCAGAATGTTTCACCATCAATCTAGTGACGGTTTTAATTGCTTTCTGGAAATAATCCTACCATCATCTCATTGAATTTAGTTCTGATGCATTAAAAGTACTTTATAAATAGCTCTTCTGACTTGTAGTAGGAAGGCTGCCATTAACACTATTGTTTATCTCAAAATATATGAATGTAATTGCATTTTTAAAAAAATTGTAACATAGCTTCTGATAACGCTACACCTTTTTGAAAGTATCTTTTCCAAAGTGGAAGCCTCAATTTGTTTGAAAATTTATTTGTGTAGAAAAGTAATCAGTGGACAGACAGAAAGGTCCAAAGGACAAACGCAGCGGAGGCAGGGGAAATGGCAGAGAAACTTCTTTTCCATCTTGGAACTTTCATTACACTTTTTTTTTTCAGCTTTATTTTTCATCTGATGGAGAATATTTTCTTCCTGATCCAAATCCAATTTGTATATATAAAAAACCCTCACCCTTTATCGATTTTGCTGTGGTTCAAAATGGTATTTTTACAGTGCAAAAATTTAATCAATACAGCCTGATGAATCTGGACTGGTAATGGTAAACATACTAACAAATATTTCATTTCAGGCAGCCAAAGCTCTGGAAACTGATACCACTGAAAAGGATTACTCATTCACCATTGGGCATATCTCTGTTTACCCAGCCATGGTATTGGTGTAAAGCAGAATACAGTTATGCTGTGCTGGCCACAGAAGGGTCTTCAGCTGCAGAACCTGTCTCTTTCTTAGAGATGATGCAGGTTGGCAGGTCGGATAAGGCCTTTGTGGGAAATGTTTAAAATAAATGAGCAGAAGCGCAACCTAATAGCTAGGAAGATTAGACTGACACAAAGATGAAGAGAACTACACAATATCCCAAACGGGACATTTTTTAAATACCGTGTTTCCCAAGTAAACGTGGAGTTTTCTTGTCAAATTTGGTTCTGTTTTGTAATTTGTCTCCACTGTTTGATTTCAGGTTGTACATGTTGCAAAGCAGTGAGATTACAGTCATCACTGGAGATTCATACTGCTGCCTAACAAGCTCTGAAATCCTTCACAATACACTGAGAACCACAAAAGGAAATGCCTTGCAACATCTACCTTGTTCGATATTTCATTTGATCAGGAGACAAGTAAGAAAGCAGTCCAGAACAACCTATCGCGAGCAGTAATGAGTGAGATGAAAGCTATGAAAGCTATGCCTTCATTACTACTCACAGAGGGGAAAATTCAATCCACAGTTCCTCAGGCTGAAAAGCCAGTTGTGTAGGAAAAATGGGAAACCTGTTGAGTGACAGACCACGAGAATCAGGAAAGGCATGAGGCCGTGTATGATAATGATGAGAAACATGGAGAGCAACCAAATGGCTTTGTAGGGAAAATGGAAACAGGTGAAAGAGATGGCTCAGTAGGTACATTTAATACAGCTGGCTCACAGGTACAGCCTGAACTACTACAGCATGAAAAGAAAACAAAAATTTTGAGACAACTATTTTCAGCAAAAGTTCACAAGATTGCCTGAGTGGATCAGGATATATCTTTATATAAGCACTAAATCTTTTGCGATACATAGCAGTACTATTATTAACACTGACTAGGGCTGTGCTCAGAGCGTAAAGTTTTCCACAATTATTTAATTAGTAAATTTGATTAGCAATATTCACTTAGCAAGTAATGATTTATTTAAGCACTATTTGCAAAGAGTAGGCACCATCTTTAATTTACTGGCTTACAGGATGACCTTAGAATATGGGTCTACTCACACAAATTGGTCCAGTAAGTGCTTACCTCACCCAGGTCAGGTGCTCTGTACCTTAGATGTACCTGCTGACTTCAGTAATGAAGACATATTTTTACTCCTATCTCTAAAGGGCTCAAAATGATGAAACGGTGGGCACTGGTACTACGTCTCAACATGTTACAGGAACCTCTATTCAGATTCACCTGTGTAAAAGCAATGCCAGCCCAAAAGTGGCATACATGCCACCGTTGCCCAAATCAGACATAGAGTTGGCACTCAGAAGGAAAGGGGATAGTGATTTGCAGAATCTACATCAACATGCCAGGACTGGATGCTTTTAAAAGGACCTGCTTCCATTTTCACAATTTTTCTTTTCAGTGAAGAGCCAGACCACATGGACAGACAGAAACACTGGATGAGCTAAAATAAGCCTTGGGAACTCTGTGTTCCAAACAATCAATTTGTATCACAGTAAAGACTAATATGAGAAACTGAAGGTCATTACTAGCTTCTAAGTAACATCTCAGGTTCACAATCAAAGGCAAAATCAGCTGAAGAGGCTAGCCTTGCTTCCTCTTTCTTTAGCACAAATATAGAGTTTGTTGGACAAACTCAACGGCCAGGCATAACAAGTTCTTGCACAAAAGCAAGGAGTGCACTCTCAATCAGCAAAAGTCACGCAGCACTCAGTGCCTGACTATGAACACTGCTTACACACACAAGGAGCAAACATTTCTACGTTCGTTGCTGCATTTGTAAAAATAAGTACAGAGAGAGAGATGAAGCAGCTCCCAGTAAATAAACCATAACTTCCTCTGTGTCAGCAGCAGGAACAGAAATAGCAACCCGCATCTGGCAGCTGCTGTTCTGTCTTGCTGCTGCTAAAGCAAAGACGCAGCTCATGACTTGCATTTTTCCTGCACCAGGGAGAAGCAGCACCTTGGGCACACGACCCTGCATTTCACTTGAGCTCTGCTATCACAGTCCTCTGTGTCCCTGCTACAACAGCCATAGTGCTTTATCAATTTAAGAACAGAACGAGCGTCCTTCATTATTGTGCTCACTCTCTTGCTTCTACGCTGCCTACATTTTTCCACTAACTCATCACTTCTCCCTGGTCCCTCCTCGCCTGTGCAAACGCTGCTTTGCTGAGGCAGTTGTGTTAGCCCCAGGACATGCTGCCCAGTCGCATCCTGCTCAAAGATACCCGGCGAGTTCTCGCTCCGCATTGCCGAGAGAGGCACCGCCAGGCTGGCCACCCTTCTTCAAGGCATTTGTGTAACGAGTGCCCGGGTGAGCAGAGTAGGAGCTGAAAATACAAATGTGCCACGTGAACGATCAGATTCCCGCAGCCCATCAGAAAATGATTTTGGATCACAAGGTGATAGATGCTATTTTAAGAATCCATTTATAAAATAGCCAAGGCTTCCCAAGCTGAAGAGCGACATGCCGGAATGTATACCGCAGCTACAATACACAAGGAGTTTTTGCTCTATCACCACTAAAATGTTCTTACATAATTACTGTAAATTTAGATTTATTTAAAAAGTGTTACTTGAGCCTAAACATTTAAGCAAAAGCCCTTAAAGAGTGCAGAGACCAGAAATTCGTTAGATGTCTACATATATTACCCTTGCAACAATCTACACAATCAAAAAGATTAAAAATGCAATATGCGGGAGAAAAGAAAGTTCCTATGATTTTGACTTTTATCAGTAGCAATTTCCTATTTTTAGAGGTAAGTTAAACTTGATACACTCTGCTGCATGAGCATATTGAAATGATAGCTATTTTTGTAGAACTCTTACCATGACCAAAAAAAAAAAAATTATAAATATCTGCTTTTCAGGGATCTATGTTGCATAATACATGTTTTGAAATTCACTGAAGGTCAAAACCTCTAGTTATTCTAGTGCTTTTTTGTAATCTTTCTCCAACAATTTCCATTTGTGCTTTTTTCAGCTGTGAGGAAGGGAAACTCCCTCCTAAGACAAAACCCCTTCTTTACATGCTGGTGGTATGGATAATCCGTCAGTTTCATCGCTAGACTTGGCTTAGCAAATTAAAAGTTGTGTATTTTGTATGTTGCTACTGTTCCATTGTCCACTAGGATGTTTTGTCCCCTCCACTGCAGCATCTGCAACACCAGCAGAACATTCTCACAACTTCCTTACTTCAGAGCCCTCTTTTAAAAAGGCTTCTTGTGGAGCATGAGCCTTTCATATTCAGAATTTCCATCTTGATATTTTCTTGGACAGAGTATTCACAAAAGTCCTTTCCATACTCTATCTTACTGCTTGTTTTACTATGGTTCTTAATCACCTGCTAGTGGATTGACTACCGTGTAGGTGAGAAAGTTGAGATGCAAAAAGGGAGGCAGGCAGCTAGCTACAACTTTAAATGTCTAAATCCAAAATTTACACCTTTAAACCTGTTGTTCAGCGTACCTAATTTGGAAGTCCTTGAACCACTTTGACACCTGAAGAGCTACTAAAATCTCACTTATTTGCCATGTTTTGCTACTAGATAATCACTCAACTGAGGTTGTAACAGCTTCATGTTAAGCTCTCTAGTTTCATAATCTGCATGATCTTACCCAGGTGTTGCCTAAGGATCCTAATGAGCATCACTCTCCAAACAGATCTACGAGAGCTGGACTTGCACAAACCACACTGAGGTGAACAGTTCCGGGACACAACGCTTCCCATAGAGACGTGCTGCCATGCACACAGAGAGGAAAGTCTCTGTTAGCTATCTAGAAGGAGGATAAACAGTCCCATATCGCTGCAACCAGAGCAAGTCCGGTATCTTGCTACTGGAAAAGGGAAGAGCTGCTGGGATTGAAATTGGGTCTGTGGATTCCCTTTTTTGTGGATTAGACCAGGATTTACAAAGGCTGACTTAAGTAAAACATGTATACATTTGAATGAGGGATATTTCCAATAACTGCTGAATG
Organism: Rhinoptilus africanus; assembly: GCA_013400135.1. Taxonomy (NCBI): domain Eukaryota; kingdom Metazoa; phylum Chordata; class Aves; order Charadriiformes; family Glareolidae; genus Rhinoptilus; species Rhinoptilus africanus. Next base: position 191,136 of record VXBO01013774.1, read on the forward strand.
AGGCACAGACAGAAATAGATTAAGAATCTTAATTTTCAGGAAGAAAAAGGGAAGGAAAGAGCCATTATTTTTGGCATATCTGCAAAATAAGCAGCAATCAGTTGAAAAACATCCCAAGTTTCCTCATTGCATATCTCATACCCTTGACTTATCCTGTTTCTTAAATCGATACATGACCGCATCAGGTATTTCTGGTTCCCTCTGGACTGATTTCAACATGCAGGAGAATTAATTTTTGTTGGAGCGCTTCTTCACTGTCTTAAATTTCTCACGTTTTAAATTCTCCAGCAACACATATTAAGTGGTCCAATCTTTAACAACTAAGTTTTTAATAGAAATCTTGCTCACCAGATATCTTTTTGCAAACTCTTGCAACTCTCCAGGAGATACAAATCAAACTAGTCACACATCGTTTTTTTCTTTTCGGTGAAATATACAGTAGTAAGAGGTCTTTCTACAATGTCAGACAATGTACAGCAGGGGAAACCTTCAATCATGCTTTTAATTAGCACAGCAGTAATAGTTAAAGCTCCTCACAAATTAGAGAAAGAGGACAGTTAGATGAAATTAAGTAAGTCCATCATTTCTTCAGAACAAAACATTGAAGGATGGATACAGTGTAATTAAAAAGTTCTTGAGATTTGTCTAAAATAGGGAGCAGAGTAGAAGCACCAACATGGAACAGAGCAGTCCACAGAAAATGCATGACAGATTACATCGCCTACTGAGGAAATGTCAAGGCTATTTTCACGACTGCGAGTTGTTTGTAGTGAACATCCTTGTCCTTGGCAAATCAGAATGACTGACACCCATAATTTGCAATTTCCTAAACCTGAAGAGTTTTCTGATTGCGATGAAATGGTTTTACCTAATTATTTTTTCAAGTTGCAGTTTTTGATGTTTAATTTTGAAACCAATTTGAGATGTCTTGAACTATATTAATATACTGTATTATGCCTTCATTTCTTTTTGAAGCACTTTACTTTAAAAAATGCATACTTCTAATGATTTTTAAATTACTCTACTCTGCACATACCAATTTACAACAATTACAACATTTTGCATTTTTCAAAGCACTTCACTTTTAAAGAGGTTTTATGCTTCGCAAGATACTGAAGGAAGAGGCTGCTGATCCATTTTTACCCTTCGTAAAATTACCACCAATCTTGCTAGAGAGAGCTTAACCAAAAATAGATATGCTAAATATATACCATCTCCACATAATCATTTTAGGATGAATGTTTTTGTGACTAAGAACTGCCAGTATTCTTTTCCCAATCATAATTAGGTTGCTTCAGTGGTATAAATGGATTCAGTGGAATTATGACAAATGTCCTGCGTAAGGAGGACGGAAACTGGCCTACTTTGGCTGAATAGAGTCTAGAGAAACGAATACAGGACAGGATGTCAGAGGCATCAGCTCTGTCAGAGATTTCATTACTTTTCAGTCTATAATATGTTATGCATACTGCTGCAATTAATTAGTGACTTGGGCCTCGATTCTCACCTGAAACACACTGGGATTGCACTGGTGGCATCACTGCAGTTACACTAATTTATGCTAGCTAAGGCTCTGTCCCACTGAACAACTCTGTCATCCACTTTCTCTTAATTTTTCATTCCCTTAATCACAAGGCTCCAAGTTAAAGGTTTCAATCTGAGAACAGAAGACAAGGTTTTTTGTTCAGTTTGTTGATGCGGCACCTTCAATTAGCCAGAGCTTCCCTTCTACCTGACACGAGCAGTCAGTACTCACAAGTTTGACTTTGTCTTTCTGAAAAGCACAGCCTACATGCCTCAAAGGGAGATGACTCATTAACATCAAGGGATTTTGGATGACAGCCTATAAATAAAGCAACAAAGATCCACAGACTATAAGTAGAAAGTTGACTATATTGAAGTTCTGGTGACATTAAAATAGTGTACTATCGGTCTTCCATCCTACTGTATTATTTTGTCATGTATGCAGTAAATCACCCCCATACTGCAGAGGTCAACTGAACCATATGCTGAAGGTCTGAATAATAATGGATTTTCACATACAATCATAACTGGATTCAGTATGGTGTAAACATGCTGAAATTCTGAAATATTCCAAGGATGACCATTTCCAGCACAGGTAGTTTCACAGAAAATTTTTTATAATCAGTCTCACTTGGAACAAAGTATGAAATTCCTATTCTCTATTTAGAGAGGGGGGAGAGGGCGACTAAACGAGAATCAGAACTCAATCTCTTGTGCATCTCTCTGGGGAACATCCACTGTCAGATGGCTAAATTGGTAATGGCCAAACATCACGGCCAAACACCTTTGGGCATTTTTCTGCGACTTGCCAAAGGATGACTGGGTTAGGAAAAAAATAAAACTAAATAAGCAAAGTGATAAACAACATAGTAAGAAATTAATTCAAACAGACCAGCAGGAATTAAAGATTTGATTACTATACTTGAAAAATGACTGCAGCACTGATCCTTGCAATTGGAATTATAACAGCTCTGTCCAAGGTACAGCATTTGGAAGAACTCAGCTGGAATAACTCTATGCTGCTTCTCTACTAATTTCTGACATTGGTATAATTTTGAAGCAGTGAAAGCCATAGCTTAATTTTTGACCTTCAGTGTTCAAGCCAACTGAACATGGTAATTACACATCAGCGTATAATCATGTAGAACAATTAAAGCACTTTGATCTGGCCCATATAGAACCCCAAATCTTAGGTACAGATAGAAGGTAAGTAGTGTTTTTTTTTTTTTCTCCTAACGTGACATATGGCTGTAGAAAGGATACCTATCAATGTTGTTTTGGCTGGTGTAGCTGAAGATCTGTCAATATTTCCAGAGTGAAATTCATCTGATGCTGCCTAAAGTAGGTAAAAGAATCAGACAGATTATTATCTTCTGTTTGAACGTTAGCTGATAGGAAGAGCCTTTAAAAATAGGCACATAAGTAGCAAGGTAAAGCCTGAATGAAAACCACGTCATCTTTGGGATAGGCAAATTGAAATCTGAGGTAACAAGAGAAAATGGCTTTTCATGGAAGTTCAATATTGTAGGGTAGAAAGAGGCCAAGTATGTCTGTAACAGTCATCCAGCTTAGAGTATTGAAAGGATGGATCTTAATAGAGCTGAATAAAAAGCCAATGTAGCTTGTGTCCTACAAGTAGTGTAGGATTAGCAGTCCTACATGTCTGAACAACTTTCAAGCCATACTGAGCTGCTCTTACTAAGAACCAATTAAAACACGATGAAAACATACCCTGACAGCTGTTTTGGAGTTCCGTAAGAGGATTTTCTGGACCTCAAGGGACCGCAACAGGCCATCAAGAACTTTGGATCTAGAAGGAGTAGTATCTGGAGGTAGTACAGTGAGATCAGTTTTTGGCAGTCCACAGGTCAGAGCAGAGACTATGCTGGACATCTGTGTTAAGCTGACTAGCCAAAACTAGCTTGGACAGCGTGGAACTGTAAGAGTGTTGTGGCTCTGTTTCTTTTGGTCTTGGAAATACTTCGGGAATCCAGTGCAAAAAAAGTGAGCAGGTCTATGCTACACTGGAGAAGGATCCTGTCCTCAGGCCTCTGATGATAACAATATGATCTTGAAGCACTTCAGAATTACTGCTCTTTTGGCTAGAAGCTGGTGTAATGGTCACATCAGGAGAGGACGTCAATTATTTTGGCAGCAAGCATCTGTTCTCCCCAGCTCAGAGCTGTTAACAGTATGCTTTGCAGCAATGCTACAAAGGTGCCCGATTGCCAACTAATCCTCATACATAAAAGATGCTCAAGCTGATAGGTCATGCAGGACAGTTTAACTAGAGCAGTAAGTCAGATGGACTCTGGACTGGTTATGTGGTAGTTAACTCAGTGCCACACAGCTTCTTATCCGCAGCCACAGTGTAAGAAACACCCCTAACACTGGAGCTACTTTTTGATAGAAGAGTAATCCTCAACTCTGAACACAAACTAGGGCTGCCCTCGTTATACCAGCCTCTGTAGTACAGATGTTGTCTGTTGAATTATTCTATTCTATTGAATAAATTAATTCCTTAAGAACGTACATAAGGTATAAAGAAAAAGGAAGAGCTCTGCAGAGTAAACACTGCCAAAGTTCATGGGACAATCATACATCTAGTTGCTGACCCAACAAAAGGGGCTAATGCCAGAATTCATATTTGCATACGGAAGCCTCCAAAATGGACTCTGCAATACTTAGGTGGGTCACAGCTATGGCCTCCTCGTTTTGACAGTCCCTTTAGAAACCATGCACCATGCGAGGGAAGACTAGAAATAAATCCAATTCACTCCATTATTTTGTGCTTTTGTGCATGTATCCCTTCAAATATTTATATAGAACCATATATGCATTTCACCTTTTTTAAAATAGCCTCTTCTTACCAACCAATTAATTCAATCATGTCACAGTTCAGTGTTTGTTGTATCCAAACACCCTCAACGTGCAATTTCATGTAGAATCTGATCTGAACAGGCCAGTAGATTGGAAAAAGACACTGTCTTTAGTACAGCAACTGTGCTGAAGACCAAATGTATACAGGAGCAAGTAACCACTTGAATGATCAGGCCATGCATCCTTAGCAAAATGGAATTTCTTTAAATATGAAAAATTAAATCTGTTTCATAAGAAACACAGGGAAGATGAGCTAGTTAACATGTAGGTATCTTCGTTTCTCTTTCTTTGATCTTTGAATATTTAAGCTTGGAATTTCAGTGTGCCCTTGATGTAATTTTTTAATGAAGCAATAGAAAAGAAAAACACACACTTTATGTGGTCAGTCATACGTCCCCAAACACCTACCCAAAACCCAAGAAATACATAATTCTTTTTCTGGCATTATTCTTCTTGTGGAGGTGGAGATAGAGATAGGGAGAGAGAGAGAAAGAGAAAGACAAAAGGGAGGTAGTGGAGAGTGCTGTGTGTGTATGCAGCATTATGAGAAGCAAATGGATTTAAAATATTGGCCCTTTTTATAAACATTAAAGACAGAAATTATAATGAATATGACAAAGAACTTGACAGTCTTTCATCTCACAAAAAGAAACACAATTGTAAGACCTTTCACCTATTCAAACTGAGAGCAGACTGTGCACTTTTTAGCAGAGAGGGTCAGGCATAATTGAAACGATTTACCTAAGGATATAGTAGACTATTCTCCATTTTCAGTCTCTGTGAGAAGGCTGAATTTCTAAAAACTAAACAGAAATTATGAGTGTCAAGCAGAAACTGAAGGATAATTTAATTTTTTATATATGCATCGTGCAGAAAAACAAACAGCATGAACACCATGGTCTTTTCCAGCCTCAAAAATCCACAACTGGATCCTCAGGCTGGGAGTCCAAACATTGGCAATCCTTCAAGATACGCATGTCCTTTTGTTTGAAGAGCTAGGGGTGGGCAGGTTGGGGAAGGTATCTTAGAGATGGCTCATCTCTCTTCAGGTGTGCCACACTGCGTCTGTGATAATGTACTCAAAAGTATTCTGGCACCTTTGCTATTGCTCCTTTTTAAAGTACAGAAAGACATATTAATTTCTATTTAGGAAAAACATAAAACTTAGAGCAATTTGTCCTTTTATTTTTTTAAGTATTCGGAACTTGCTGGGGAATGCAGAAGTCATCAGGAGAGCAGCCTATATTCTTCAAGGTGATATAGAAACGCAAATTTTCACAGTACTGACAATAATGTGGTACAGAGATGGTGGGAAAAGTGCAAGGGTTTGAGACAGGCTGAGAGACTGTCGTCTATCAGGTGCAAAGCTTCCCTTGCTGTCTGGTTCCAGGCGAGCAGTCTGTGGTTTACCCTTTTCATCCTCTTCTTCTTACAGAACCTCACTATTTTTTCCATTCGCATATGACAGCTCGTTTATTCTGACCTTGTTGACTTACTCATCTGATGTTTTCCTTCCTCACTTTACTTCCAGCATGCACAGCAATCACTGATATGATGAAGAAAGCCTCAAGCGCAAATGAACACCTACACTTCAGTCTAACACGCATATTGCCACAACAATCCCGAATCGAGTTTAACACCTATGAAGAAAGATATATTTGAAAGGGGAAATCTGAAGTATCTAACTATAAAGAGGGATGCCGGTTGGTGGTTGTAAAAGCATTCTTTGATAACTCAGAAGACAGTGTGGATGAAGAGAGGTATCATCCCTGCTGGTTATGGAGGTAAGGAAAAAAGTTACCTTTCTTCTAAAAATTAATCAAAACAGCTTGGAGGTGAGACAAACATAAAAACTATGATCCCAGCACACAAGATAAAAGCGTCGCCACTGCAGTTCTTTATTAGTTCTTTGTTCCTTTACTTAACATCTAACTGCTTCGTGCAGCTGACACAACAGACCTGTTGGAGATGAGCATCTCTCTTTGAGCTACAATAACGTTGTATTAGAAGAGAATTAGTTTGCATATTTTGTGAGTAAAAAATTAATACTTAGCTAGCACCTTTCCTAATTACTTGCTTCGTTAATGGAAGCACTACTATATTACTAACCTTCAGGGAATAATTTTAACAAATAATAAAACACATGATAATAATGCAACCGACCAGGCTTTTGCTGAAAGCCAATAAAAAGTCAATTCTTATCAAAGCACGTACCATATCCAAGAGTGTCAGGATGAAATTACAAGCATTAATTTTGAAGTGTAGAATGAACACAGGGTCTTTGTAACAAACACTGAAAATTATTAGCAGGCCAATATTTTGTTGCTTTAAAAGTTATTGTGGAATGGGACATTTCATGAGTCCCAGCTTAAAGATCATAACCGTACACTTTAAAGGTCTGAATGGAAATTTATACTGTTCCAAGTGTTCTTTTGAATGATGATTTCTAAGAAAAATTGGTGACTTGGACGATTGGTTGTATTCCACAGTATTCAGCAAATCTGTCACCTGGATCTGTTCTGTACTGGGATGTGCTACTTATCATTCCAGATTCTGGTTTTGTGAGCTTTATGGGGAAAAAAAACAGTAGCACGTACATTGGTAATGACATGCTCCATTACAGAGTAAAATGTCCAGAGTGCATTCATTTTAAGAAAACGAAACGTAAATGTACAAAGCACATAGGAAATCCATTTCAACTCTTAATCAAATTCAGTGGGATCAAACCTTGATGGTCTTCTAAGAAAGAAAAGAGGTTTTATCCCAGCATGAGAGAAAGGATGGTCATTTTTGTTTAAAGATTTTCTGACAGAGCCTTCTTCCTCACCAGTCACTGCATTTAGACCACTATTTTTTCTATATCGTCCCAGTCTCTCTCAGAGTTGCGGATTCCCTCCTTGCACAAGCCTGGTAGCGCTCAGCATCTCATGTGAGAGTCATGCTTAACTCCAATCCACACCAGGAGGCACTTACACTCTTGCAGAAAGTACCACTCTCGCTGGCACGCCACCAGGCAGTCAGCATTCTTGTCACAGAGAAAAAGCCTTTCTGTCCTCGTCAACAGAAAGCCAGTTGCTATCAAGCCCATTAAGTGCCATGCCACAGCACCCCTGTTTCACCCCTGTCTTGTTTTTTAAACTCGTACTAGCGCAGTAACAGTAACTACTTTCTTTCTCAAACTACTCCCACCACAAAACCCAAAGCATAGGCATTGCTGAAAAAATAAAATCTCCGGCGTGCATACCTGTTGAACAGTCTGAACCCGTCCACTGTGGTTCGCAGCTGCAGAGTCCTGTGTCCAGGAGGAAAGTCCCGTGCCCCGAGCACTGCTCCTGGCACACGGGAAGCGACGTCTCACAGTTCACACCGCCCCAGCCCGTGGAGCAGTGACACTCCCCTTGAACGCACACGCCGTGGCCGGAGCACATCGGATCCAAGCAGTCCTCTGGAAAGCAGGGAATACACAACTTAGGGCATAAAACGTGCACCTCTACAGTGGCTTCCTAATGAAATACACCAGGGATTCAGATTAATTTGGTAATTTTTGTGCAAATACCTTAACTGAAGTGATGTTAACAAACAAAAGGAAAAAACAGACTATGCTAACATCTGTGCAAGCATAAGCCAAAACCAGGAAAAAAAGCAAGCACGTAGACTGTTGGAGATCATGATTCTGCTTGTCAAGGATATTGTCTTATTTTTAAAACATTGATGCCCAAGACAGACCTACTGGTCCAAGTGAGTGCAGATTTGTGCTTCAGTAGCAGGGCTGGGAAAGAACTGGAGCAATTAATAATTACTTCTGCAATTGTGCATTGTGCTTCCATTTGTGTATTTGTGCTCTGTGTTTCATTTACATCTAGGAAAAGAAAGATTAATTCTTTTGTCTTCCTGTGGGAAGTTATCTCTACAGCTGAAAATCTGATACAAAAAACATGGCCATCCACTAACCCGGAGTAGTGAATCTCTGACTGAATGCTTGCTTTAAAAAAATCTCATACACTCATAAAAAGTATGTGCTGGGCAATTGCAGATAATGAACAGATTCATAAAAGTCATAACGTACTGATGAACAATTTGCAAACAGACAAAGAGCTAAATTTTTTCTCAATTTGGATAAATCTATTCCTAGTGAAAAATTCAGGAGCTCTGTTGAAGAATTTAAATCAGCTGGTTAGCCCTGTATAATCAGCATATTCCCTCATAAACCCCCAGCACTTCTTTAACAAGACGTATTTTAAGCAGCACACAGCCTGCCTTCACGGGAGGCTGCAGGAAGACTGCAGAGCCGAGGAGGATTTGTGGGGTCCGAGCAAAGGAAACAATTAGCCAAAAGCCTATTCACAGCAGATCATGCTTTAGGCTAACGTTAAAGAGACACTTTGAAAGTTATCATATGTACTTTTCAAGTATCAGCACAAGTATTGTTTTAATAATGAAGTTGTAAACTTAACAAACAGTATTCTGTGCTATATAAACAAAGAGATGCTCTCTGCTTCGGTAAGGGAAGACTAAATACTCCAGACGTCGAGATTAATGGCCTCCAGTTTATAGGACCTTTTGACCTAAGAATGAAGAAGTGATGCTTTATCTTTTGAGCTGCTATGCCACCCATTCAAGATCTTATTTCGAGATTTATGTTGTACCTTTTTCATCCTTCCAGGCTTGTGCACAGCACAATGTAATTCTGAAAGAGGGGAATCAGTGTTTCTGGATAACGCATATCTTGCTAAGCGTAGGACAAAAATACTTGGCAATTTTCTCTCATCCCGAGACAGCTCTTTATTTTGCTGACCTTTTAAAAATAACTGAGTGGCTCCATAAACAGTTTAAAAAGTATTACTCACTTCAGTAATGATAATCTGACAGGAAAAATTCAAGGGATTCCCCTAGCAAGGAATACCTGGTGTTCCCTGGATACTACATCTGTTACTCTGTCTGCTACGGTAACTATACTGCTGTAATACTAAACTCATATGTACATTCAATAACGTAATCTGAATTCCTGAGAGAATGACTTCCAGTACTGCAGGAGTTATGTTGTACAGTAAACGGAGCAGTCCTGTCATGCACACACTGTTACAAGAAAACCCCCCTGTACTTGGTTGCACAGGTTTGTATCATCCACCCTATTTCTACATAAACCCACATTCTTTTAAAATGTAAATATGTCTTTTACTTTAAAAGTCCAATGTTTTCACACTTTTAGTTTCAATAGCTGTCTGAGTACATTTATCTCGATTATTTTTTTCAAACATTCTGCAGGATCACGTTATGGCAAGAAACAAAGCAGGCGAGAAGAGCAGTCAGCCTCTCACCAGCTACAGACTTCAGCATCTTGGCTTCAGTCAGTAAATCTGTGTATTACTTGCTTTTTCCCATTTGGGTTCTCTTGCTTTTGTCCGTTTCTGAAACTACCAACACCGAATATGTCAGCAGTATTCTCTTGATCCTCCCTTTAGAAACTGTACCAGGTATGTCAAATCCATCAAATCCATCCTGCACATTTTTCTGACTACAGAATTCAAGCCACATAAAGAGCCTCCTCTGTGTGCTACTCAAAAGAATTACCTAAAATCTATATTGCAGGAAGCACAAAGTATGCTGTCACTAGCTTCAGGCTAAGGGGACTAGTGAAAAAAACAACAAATGAGGGCAAGCATGAAGAAGAGTTCTGCTTTCTGAGGCCACGCACAGGGGAAGAAAGTCAAAGCCGATCAGCTATCTGGGAAACGCGAACAGGCAAACGACAACTGCTTCTTTCTATAGATGAGGGCAGAGACACAGCAGTACTATAACCAGCAAAAGTACAATTACTTGTCTTCAGAATTTCCCACTTTTTATTAGCCAGGCCTTAAAGGATGCCCATTTAGTACCCTGAACACAGGCTTCACAGTAAAAATGACATACGATAACAGAATTACACAATATGTTCTGGTAAACTGAAACCATTTGCTGCTCTTTTGGCTTTATATTGCCAGTACATTCTTTGCAGAAAAATCTAAGATATAACAAAACGAAGAAAGGGAAAAGCTGATTACAATCTTCTGATTACTGTGGAAAACTACCACATCGTATTTTGTTTAAATGATCTTCCGACTGCCTTACCCTTAGCTTTTGGCCGAGTAAAACCGTCTGCACAGGCTGCCTGACAGCGTGTGCTGAGGGACTGAGGGGCCTGGCAGCACGCAGGACTGGGGATGCGGCCACCCTTCCTGAAAAAACTATCTGGCGCCCGAGAGAGGAAAAGCGGAGACAAACACATGAAGATGGTCTCACAACTTTCACATAAAAAAAAGGAATCCTTGCTTGCTGAGATGTTTTCCAGGAAACTTTTGGAGCAAAAACTTCACTCACTTCTGTTCTTGCTACTGAGTTTCAGCAGAGGGAGGGAACTGAAATCATCCAAGAACTAGAGTCCTCCTGGACTGAAAGAGAAACTGAGTATTTCACAGGACGGCCTGGGCTACAATTATTAGATAGTCTTATTAGACAATGTTATATAATTTTGAACTTTTACAATAAAAATGTGAATCTTGGAAATTATGTGAGGAGCTTCTACCAACTGTCACTGAGACCTGAATGCCTTTACCTTTGATAATTTTCTATCTTAATATTACTTTCTCTGAGACAGTAAAGGTGCTCCTTCAAAGCAGGAAAACAGGACTGCTTCACAGTAAACTTCTCACATCTACGTGAGTTCTTAACTGCCTGAAAACAGATTTGGAGATTAAAAAGAAAAATCAATCCCCCTAACTATAGAGAGGGAAACTTCACACACCTTCCTCACAAATCTCTCCTTTGTATCCAGGGACGCAGATGCAGACGCCCATGATGCAAGTGCCGTGACCAAAGCAGGTTGGATCAATACACTGTTCTTCTGGAACATCACACTCTGGTCCTTTCCACCCATTTCGACACACACAGTGACCTTTCTCGTATTCTCCGTTTCCACTGCACAACACTGGGCAGGAATCTGAAGAAGACAGGTTGACCTTTTTAGTGTATTTACATACTTACATAGATTAACATTTATTGCGTTTATTGTTCTGTAAAATTGCTTTTCCACTCCAGCCCCCTGATCGAGGCTTGTGACAGACTGAAATCTTTGAACTAGGTAGTGCAGCAGTAATACAACGTTCCCGTCTCCCCAGTCTGCTTCACTAGAATACTTTAATTTTGACCTGAAATGGGATAGAAAATAAAAGCAATTCCCTCCCTTTGACTGGCCTCTGCAGAAAATCTGCAGCGATGCCTGCTTATGCTTTTCAGTAAGATTAATATTTCTTCCCTGTGAACTGAAGCAAGATACTGCCCTTTTCCTTTCTTCCAAGCAGACTTACATTACTGAAGTTTTAGCCATTACAGATCTGCACGTAAACCAGCGACGTGGAAGATTAGTTTTACAATCCAGTATCAATTTCTGAGCCAATCAAGCTCTTAAAAAATAAAGTCAATCCTAAATTTGAGGAAACATTGTAAGAACACGGGAACTTCCAGACATTGTACGCCATAGATGATGGCTAATACTCACAGAATTATCTGAAACAGAAATAAGCTCACTTACAATCTTTTTAGCAAGTTTTTTGCCCCACATACTGGAAAACAGCCTCTAAGCTGCTTTAGGTTTCTTTTCTATACCCTATTCAAATTAAGACCACAGAAGCATTTGACAGACTCATGCAATTTTCTCCAAAGTGAAACTGTTTGTCACTTTTAAATAACAGAAAGCATTATGCTAAGCTAACACGCTTATTAAAAAACGTATTTTATAATCATGCCACGGGTGCAAAGAGGGGTGGATGAATCTACTAACTCTGAAAGTCAGGGAGAGCGAAGTGGCTGATGCATCTTAGCTCAAGTACAGCATAAAGAAACCTTCTATGTGTGTGCTTGGTCTGTATCGGCCATCTGGCTGGTAAAAGAAATTTAATCTCCTTTAATCACTTTGAATCTTTGCAAGCCCAGCAGTCACACACCATAATCACGAGCCCTGTCATGCACTGCGGGTCAGTTCATATGAGATTACCTTTTGCACAATCGGGACCAAGGAATCCTGGGAAACAGTGGCAGTGCCCCGAGATACATTCTCCGTTCCCATTGCAATTAGTAGAGCAGTCATCCAGGATTTCTGTTTATTCAGAGAGTTGTGCACAAAGAAAAATAAAAACCTGTTGTATTTGAAATGAATGGCATCTTCACCTCACTCTGCAGGACACATCTCAACACACAAATAGGCGCAGAAGCAGTAAAAGGCCAATTTTCATTCATAGGGAGCATAAAACAAAATTCCTGTTCAAGCAGCTTACAAATATTAGATTTTGTCTTGACAGCTTCGAGATAACAAGTGCATCATTTATATTACACCAAAAAGCTTTTAAAGTAAGTGTTCATGTAAAATTTACCACCATTAAAAGCACTGCAAGAACCAGAGTATTTGCTGAAAAATGTCCACCTTAAACACTTTCTTTTATTGCTGAAAAAATTTGTTTGAAACCTGTTTATAGAGTAAATTGCCTTCTATGGTGTTTCACTTGAACCTCGTGAATTGAATTCCCTGGAGGAGGGCAGGATTTCCACTTCTATACAATCAGATGAAGAAAAAATAGTCTTTTGTACAGTGATGAAACTCAATGCAATAAAGGACTAAGAACTAGATTTGAAGAAAAAAAAAAACCCACCACAAAACCCACCTCCAATTCTCAAGAAAGGGCATACCATTGGAATATTTAATCTAATCAAATCTGATATACATTTAAACTCAAACATAACTTGTCAAAAGATTATAAGCACATACTACAACTAATATGAATAACTGAAATAAGTTTATTTTGATCTTATTTGTGGGCGTTTGGGCAGGTAATGATTGGTTCCTCTTGAAAACTCCCACTGTTATTTAAAAATGTTCCTTTCAGGCTATCAGTTTATAGCAAAGAACAGGCATTTGATACGTATCTGTTTATCAGATATCCACAACCTGTACGCGGATGTCTGTTTCAGAGTCAAAAAACTATCTAATTTTCAGAAGTAAGTTTTTTCACAGATATGCTGCACGTTATTATTTTTTACATATTACTGTTCATTACTAACTCTTCTCTTGCTCTATGTGTACACTTGCCCGTCTTCTCAGTTTTCCAGAATTACATGGTAAATGACCCCTACACATTGATCTGAAATGGTTTGAAAAGTTCCTACCCCTCGATGCAATGTCCAGTTTGGGCTGACCTTCATTCCGTCTATGAAAGTTCTTGAGGCATGCCAGATTTTGCATGCAAATTACCCCCATCAAGGGAAAGCCTGATCAGAGCTCGAGTGTCAGCAAAATCAATTTTATAGATAACTAACATTGAGCGACTTGAAATACTACTTAACAGATGCTCATGAGGAGGGCATGACTGCTTCACACAGCCAACAGTAGCGTACAGCAGAGAGGCATCCAAGCTCTCGCTCTATTCTGAGTGTTTCAATCTGTGGTCCTGGTTGATTCCTTTGTCGACAGAGATGTCAAATATTACTCCAGCCCAGTCCAAGGTAAGGAGTAACGCTCAAGGATTATTTTTTTTGTTTGGTGGAAACTCCCAAAGAAAAAACTGAGAACCACAATGAGAAGTAGATACATAGGTTATGAAAACACAATAGCTAGCATTGTTTTCAAATGTATCATCAGTAGATTCTTGTAGCTTGAACCCTCTTTTCCCTAAAACTGAGCCATTTCTGAGGTTAAGTATAAGGATTCCTGCCTGTACTACGCCTCTTACTGTTCCTCTCTGTGAGATCCAGTCTGTTCTGCTTATTGGCCACAGAAGGGATGGACAACTTCTTTTTCACCAAATGTAACAAGAACAAAACTGTAGCATTCAATTTCAACTACTTATTTATTTATTTCTTATTTTGTAGAGGGTAAGCCACTTAATGATGAAATATTAGTTAAACTCTCCTGTATAAACACTGCCGTCTTACAGTAGAAATAAACAAGGGGGCAGGTACTTGGACTCTGATCTGGACTGGAGTTTGGCCAGGTTTTCCGCTCTTCATAGAGCATTTGCGAAGAGACTTCATAAATCGCTTGAAGATTATCTTCTCATATGAAATTGAATAATGACATTTTTTTCTCGCTTGCACAAGATTCACTTTTCTGAACAGAGCAAATATGAACTTTTAAACAAAAAACAGCCATTACAATTCTATCTCAATTTCTAAATTATCTTCCCGCAAGTCCTTCAAAATCTTGGTATTTGAATCATACTGTCCTGCTCTGCAAGGTGTTTACCATCAAGTAAAAATAGCCTCCGATTGTTCTAAAGACCAGATGGCATGTCCATTACTAGTAAAGACATCTTGCTAAACATATGGTAGAACAGGTTAACTAAAGGGCATGGTGGTTAAAGTCTTGCAGCAAACTGAGACTGTCATAAATACAACACTTTAACTAAATTTAAATTCCAAAGAAACCCTATGTGTGAGAACTGCTCACTAACAATACCTAGAGCTGGAAACATTTGTCCGCCTATGCCTATTAAGAAAGCAGTAGGGATCTGATATGCCACCAGGACACTGTCTCTTATATTTGTCTTCTGTGTTCCAAACAAAATGGTGCATTTGAATAACTGTATAAAACAACAGCACCCATCCATCAAACAACAATCACAACCAAATCCACAAAAGCTGCCGTTTAGATTTTCTAACTGACTAAAATACTGGAAATAAGAGCTTAAAATCTGGATAACTTTTGTAGGATTTATGGTTCACGTGTAGATAGAGAGAGACATAATCTCTTTTCCTTTGAGCAAGACAACACCAGAAATTACTCGAGCATTTAAGCTATCATATAAAAATCTTAACACACATGAAAATTTCACGCTTAATTAATTTGAGAACATCTATCTTTAATATACAAGTGTTGCTATTTGTCTAATATTGGCATAAACATGAAGTTGCTCCAGTGAGGTTAATTAAAACCTGAAAAGCTGAAATAAAACATATTTAAAAGAATACTTAAGAGAAGCCGGAATCAAGGTCGATAATTTCTTTTCAAATACATCTTTCCAATGTAATAATCAGAACAACCATTTTACTGTAATTGTTCTTACCAATTGCTGTAGTGAGTACAAACACTTGCTCCACCTTCTTTCCATCATTGTAGAATGCCATATGCCAAGCTCCTTGGTCCATATACTCAATAAAGCCTGTCTCTTGCAGTGAAGTTAAGATGAGATTCCTGGGAGCTTGATGAGGCTCCTCTGAGTTTTTTGGTTCCGGTTTAATTAACTGTTTTCCATCCATCAGTTTTACAAAATCAAACTGAAATAATAATGAGCAAAACTTAACCACCTAGTAAATTTTTATGAAACTACTCTGCGTGTCTCATTCAAACAGAAATCAGCATTTGAAATCTTAAGCGGAATTGCCCGACTGAGTAAGTATTCACCAATGTGAATGTGTGTTATGCAGATGCATAACCTGCTCCAGTTAGCTTCAGCTTCCATATAAAAAGCATTACAGCAGGCCAGAAATCTGGCATCAAAACTTGCTGCTGACTACAGCAGGCTAAATTCAGACTTACTGCACTAAATACAGGAGATTTACTTCAAAAATTACATCTCTTTAACAGCAGTAACTCCAAAATTCCAAGCTGTAGTATCTACATTACGTAGTGAACAATTTCAAATGGCAAAACCAAAAAACCTATTGTTCTATATCAGATTTTTAAATGTTTGTCCCTCAATATCAATATTGTGTATCAAAACCTAAATATACTTTTTATTTATATTTAATTTTATTGATAGAAATAGGTATCTATTTTTTACATAGAAGGTCTTAATTTCTAACCAAGTTGAGGCTGAGAACTTTAAGTCTGGTTAGCTTCAAAGCATCACAGATGTAAACCTTTTTATGAATCCTTGTTCAAGAAATATATGTATTACTCTAGTTTTTTCTAAGCATTCTGATTTTCAGTAAAGTTCAACTTCAGGTCAACTGAAGATCCAGCTTCAATTAAAGCCAATGACAGCTAAAAACTTCTAAGATCAAAGCTCTAGTAAATAATTTTCTGAGGTTAGACTAGATGATCTTCAGAGGTCCTTTCTAAGCAATCTTTCCATGATTCCATATAAAAAAGTTTATCACACTCTGCAGAGCGTGATCCTGCTATAAGAAAGCTGAAAAATCTATTATCCACAGAAATGACAGCTTCATATGCCAAGTACATTAAGTCTTAAAAAAAAAAAAGAAAAAAGTCACATGCATATTCTTACTGCTTAGCTAGGTTTTCTCCTGCAAAATCCCTAGGAGTAAACACTCAAAAATAATCTTAATATTAGAAACCAGAAACAGATAGATTTTTTTCTTCCCTGTTAACTCTTTATACCGGCTATGTAACCTGTTTGCTTGGATGAAGTTGTAAAGAGACGAAAGCATTTTCAAATGATCTGGTACTTCATCCCCCTGCCCCCCACCCAGAGAAGTTGCTGAAGCTACAGAGCAGCGCGGTGCGTGCCTGTCCAGCCTCTCGGGCAGCCACCTCGCAGCGCCCACAGCTGCTGGCCTTCCCGGTACCACACTGTCCCTGCCTCGGAGAGAGACCAGTCTGAGGGTATAGCTAGGTCTCAGTGAAAGAAAGGGATAAACAGACTGCTTGTTGTGGTTACAGCCAGTGCCTTCCTCCCTCCCTGCTTTAAAAGTGTATTGTGAACATCCACATCCACTCCTGTTTGGAAACGTATGTATGATAGAATTAGTATTATTTCTAGTTACCTGAGTGTGAGTAGGTGGAATGTTTCTTCTGCCGTAAATTCCCAGCAGAGAATCCTTCGCCAGCGAAACGTTAAATTTCAGGTACACGGGGTGATGTATAGTAATCTGAAAGCGCCAGAATAAACCAGGGGGGATCGTCTGCATAACTTGTGCTCCAATCTCAACTTCTCCTGTGTCTATGGCCCGTCCCTTCTGAAACACTAATTTTCCAGAAACAAACAAAACAATCAGTTGCGTATTCATGATGGGGGAAGATAACATGTCATGAGGTATAAACATGCCTTAGATATAACAGAATATATTGAAAACAACCTCTAAACAAAGGGCATTTCACTGATATTGCTTCATTTTTTATTCAACTGGTTGAAAAATACAAATAAACTTGCACACAATATTTACGACAACAGGCATCACAGCGTCTTTTTGCCCTGGAAATCTTGGAACGCTTCACTGAATATAAAAAGGTAGAAGTGATTCTGCGTAAACCATGGTCTTTACCTATCAGCTCTGCAAACAAACCCCATTCAGCTGAGAACGCACAGAGAGAAGGCAGCAGGAGAGCTTCCTCTGGCATGTATTCCAGACTGCTGCCAAACGGGCATTGCATAAGCTACATAAATGGACACCGGTGATAGGTTGGAGCCCATGTCCAAAGCTTAGATTTCTATTAATCACCATTCTTTATGGTTTTATTATGGTAGTGATAATCTAGTCCTGGGGAAATAAAGGACATCTGTTTTGGCTTGGGCTTTCTGCACGAAAGAGTAGCAGGGGCAAGAGGATAGGGACAGACAACGTAAAGAGAAAACTGGCATAATTGTGTAACGCCTAACAATAAATTTGCAGAGATCTACAGTATGTAACTTCACACGTGGGTATGAGAGAGCCGAAATAGAAAGGGAAATGGAATGCATAAAGAAGACATTGCCAAACCAAATTGGAGCTGGCTTGCTTTGCTGGCTTCTCTCACCCTCTTTGTGTATTTTAATGCCTGTCTGATCAGCATCGTGACATGCTGCAAACCACAGAGCCAATTCTGCTAACATCTGAGCTAATTCCATTGTAAGTTTTGCAAAACTCTAACTTGCATTTCAACACCTTCTCTCAACTAGAAAAAAAGCAGGATAGTATGCTGCACTGTGGGAAGAGCCAAGAGAGAAAGATTGAATTCTGCAGCCATATCCATTTATGTTTCATTTTATTCCAGCATCACAGTGAAGGATAAAGAGGAGCAATCAAAGTGACTGGAGACTCACTTTTTACAATAAAGCATATAAATACCTAGTGCAACATAATGTACATGAAATTTTATAAATTTCCATTGGAAATGAAAGCAGCAGTAGCTAAGCTAGGGCCAGCTTTTTCCTGAACATATTAATAACAAAGATCCTCAGTGGGATCTTACATAGGCTTTAACTAGCGTAGGAAGTACTTAGCATTCTTAATGAATAGAGATTTAATTTACAAGGCAGGAGCAATTCTCTGGGTACTGGATCTTCCAGCTTTACGGCTGCTTTGTGTCACCAAGCCTACAGCAAGAACTAGGAACTGACTTTTAACACCTTAATGCATAAAAGCATCTATTTTTAGAGCACAGAACTGGTAATCTAATACTCTAAAAATACACCTGTTACTTAGTTCATAAGTTAAAATATTTCTGGATTGCTGCTTTAACAATGTTCAAGGTGAGACTACTTCTCTCCAATGTGCTTCATGGAAAAAATCTTCTATGTTGAATTTTGAAGAGAATGTAACTTCCCATGTCGGGCAAGGGAAGCGGTTCCCTTCCCACCCCAACCCATACAGGATCCTACCTGACTGATGTAAATTTGAAAACCTTTTCCCCTATTCCCAGTACTCCAGGGATGTTAAATCTTAATGACTCTTTGCAAGCAATTACCCTGGGTTAAGTAAAACGCTAAGGAACTTTTTGGTGATATTGGCACATAGTAATTAATGTAATTCAATTACAAGTTCGTAGAGTACTAAGTAAAAAGTCAAGGGTATAGTATCGTTTTGGAAGTTAATGGCATTATTGGTCCGTGTTCAAGGTCCTTTAAAATACAGTAACTGCTTCTTAAGTTTGTTGAAGTGAGAAGGCCTTTTCTCCATTGAAAATAAAAAGCACTGTGTCTTTAGTCAGGGAGTATTTTCACTAACTGATGTTATGAAATTATGCTGAATACCACGTTAGTGTTGCTAGTCTCAAAACAACGTACCTCTGAGTTTGTCCGCATTTGGCTGAAAAATGCCTTATTTAGTAATAATTTTATGTAATCCTTAAAAAAATAGATGCGTTTAGATTTACTTTTATCCCATTACACAGGAAAGAAGTGCATGCTGCAGTTCACAATGGTAACAGGTAAATACAGATATTATCTACCACCTACTGAAAGTGTGCAGTTGCAGCACCTCTACCTTTCCAACAGTATTTTTCCACACAACCAGACAGCATGAAAAGGCTACTGTAAGAGCCGTGTCTGAAGTGCATGTTTCCATATTCACTGAGCCACTGTCCCTTTATATAAAAATTATTTAGCTCTGTTTCTAAGCTTAATTGAACTAAGTGGATATTTGGCTGTACGAAAAAGGCATCTGAAGACACACTATTCGCAGACTATCCTTGTATACTTCCTTGCTCTTTATTGACAAAGTCTGGAATAAGCTTTAAAACTTACAGTGCTGCAATACAAGTTCTGTTCTTCTAAAAACCACCTTTCTCATAACAACATTTTTCTTGTGACAAAGTATCATTTAATTATCTATATGCAATTCCTTGTACAGCTCCCAATCTTGCCAACTGGTATTAATTCTCCCCTATTCTTTCTAAGCACACTTTCCTTGCAAGTCTAAAGCAGAACATAGATTCCTAATCACAGGTTTCTCTTGGCTTCAAGAAAGTAAAACTCTGAACAGCGTGGTGCCAATTAACTTCACAAGAAAGTACCCATGTGATGATTATTACTGATCCTGAAACAACCGATCTCCTTGTACTCCCCTGCTAAATATCAGCATCAATAGGATGTCCGAGTTTTTAATCACATTACTGCGTATTAAAATGTTAACTCATAGCCATGTGTCAGTGTGTTACAAAACAACTTCTTAAAGAAATTCGACTTGCTCATTTGTAAACTTGATTTTCATTAGAAGATTAGTTAAAATATATGCTTTCAAAGTCTGGAAAAGCAAACAGTAGTTATTTATCCATGTGAAATCACATCAGAGGCTTCAAGTTTACATATGAAGTATCAACTTTCCGTGGTATCCTGTTGTAGTGAAAAGAATTGCCCATTTCCAAATCCTTCCCAGCACAACTGCATGGAGGATTTGGTATGAGCACTGACAATAAAATTACTGATATAAACCAGAAAGAAAACCAGCTAGACTATGCATGTACTAATGCCTGGTACTAAGCCCACACCATTGTTCTTGTGTTTTCCCAAGTGTATGCTCCTTATTAGCATAAACTCTGGATTGCAGGTTACCCCCAAAAGGCAAAAGGAAACAAGAGGGCAACAGTCTAGCTACATTCAAGGCTGACCTCTGAAACCGCTGGATAAGCCCTCAATGAAGGCGCTCTGCTGTCACAGCACTCCGTGCTTTAGTGTTGTGGAGGAATCATGGAGCTATGCAAGACGTGGGGATTGCCTGGGGCGAGGCAGCTGGTTTGGTTTCTTACCTACTACCTTGAGTCTCTATTGACTCATATTCTTCTCTCTGTTTTCAAGCACCTTATTTTTAATGTTTTTGATGTTTTTCCCACACGTCCTCCTTTAGAAATAAAATGCTTTGGAAGTGCTTTTATTAAATCTGTAATATATTGACAAAATGATTTAATGCAGTTGAGAAGAGCTATTAAAGATATTTTCCATGGTGCACCAGGACAAAAATACAAAAGTGTATGAAACATTTACTGCAATCCACTACCAATCCATTCTAACGAACAAAATAATGGATCATTGTCTCCTTACATATATTTCTATTGCTCATTTATCTAATATGATCTTTATCCAGTTGTGCCACATTGATTTGTAAGACTATTGATTGAGATGTAATCTTCTTTCTGGAGGGACTGGTACAACAATGTCCCACCTTATATTTACAGTCATAGGTCTTACCTGGCACACATAAAATCAGATCATTGCTCTGAAATACGAAAGCTCTGGAAATCTCCTGTCATTGCAGAGCTCTCAGGACAATTTTACCTTCCTCCTAATAACTGGAATGAGTAGTGTTCATATTCTACTCCCATTCACTTTTCTCTGATCTAATTTGGTTTATCCACTTTTTCTGGGTATCATAAAAAGAAATGGGAAGGCCATCTGCTTCTTACAGTCAGAAAACATCACCATGGTGGTCAATGGGAAGCATGGGCCAGGGCTTGGAACTAATACTGGAGTAGGTGATTTAATAACATTAAATGACAGGACTTGAGAGAAAGGAATTGCACATCTCGGAGACAGTGCTGCTCTCCGTTTCACACTCACAGCTGCACAGCCCTCTCCTTTCATACGCCAGCTCTGGCACTACTCTGCCCTTTCAAAAGAGCCAGTTCATATTTGCATTTTTAAAGGAAGTAATTTTCTGCTGCCATGAAGAACTGACGTGTCTCTGTTATGCGTGAGACAGTGCCTGCAGTGGGCAGGGGGCTGCAGGAGCTGCAGAGGGAGAGCGGGGCAGGGCAGGACTGTCTCCCCCCGGCAGCAGGACTGTCTCCCCCCGGCAGCAGGACTGACCCCCCGGCAGCAGGGAGCTGCCAGACTGGCCCAGGCACTTTGTGAAACCTCGGTAGATTGCTGCGAGCTGATTCACTGTGACTGGTTAAGTCAGGATGTGACAGGACGCTGTATTTTAGCTTACGCCTTCAAGAACTGGATGCCTTTAAAAGCATTAAGATTTCTACCCCTCTGCATATTTCTGACCTGTCAGTACAAAGCGTTTCACTTTGCCTAAACTGACTTTGGTCTGCAAGACAGGCACAGCACCAAGCCCTTTGCACGAACTGAACAAGGGGAAGAGTCTCACCTCCCCTGTCTTCAGACAGAAGCCGAACACTCTAATCTCTCTTCTCTCACAAAAGAAGGGTGATTATTTTGCTGTTGAACTTTAACTTCCTAACGGCTTGGGTGGGCTACTAATTTCAGTGAGAGTTCTGCTAAAAGAAGCAATCTGCTTATGGGCTTCTCATATCTGTTTTAAAATTATACCAGAGAAGATAGAACCTGAAGTCAAAATACTGTCAAACTGTAGCAAATACAGAATCTGAACCACAGTAATGTTTAA
This sequence comes from Rhinoptilus africanus, assembly GCA_013400135.1. NCBI lineage: Eukaryota > Metazoa > Chordata > Aves > Charadriiformes > Glareolidae > Rhinoptilus > Rhinoptilus africanus. The sequence continues at coordinate 213,576 of VXBO01013774.1, forward strand.
ATATCCATAATCCGAACGTCTTCTCATTCACACGTACCTTTTTTTTCCGTTTTATCAGAAACTTTTCCTCCAATTGGAGAGTAAGTAGTATCCATGGATTCTGTTCCTTTATTTCCTTTGCTAACTCCATTTTCGTATAGCTGCCCTTCAACAGGCTGGAGTTGCCAGGTTAAGCCAAACAAGTGTACTGCTGCAAAAAAACAAAGACCAATTAAGTGATGTCGAAACCACAGCACCTTCAGTCAGGCTAAGAGAGAATGCTATGACCCAGTTTCTGCAAAGTCAAGTATTACTTCATTCTGTTAGTAATAAATCAGAATTTCAAGCAGTCTAATGAGCAATTTACTATTTTACCTTAAAACTCAATGTTTAATTAGTTTCCACACTTTCTTTTGGAGCTCAGCCAGGTCAGGGTGATGAATTTCTACAGCAATTAATGGAAATACTTGCATTTAAAAGGATAACAGTCGAATGAATTTAATAATTTGTGACAGATTCTAATGCTACATCAATGTTGTCCCTCAGCTTTTAACCGTCAAAGAGCTCAATGATTAAAGCACTGACACCAAGTAAAACCTCTCACCTTTCTAACCCAGTTATAAGTGAAACTGTACCCACTGCATTCCCAAATGTTTTCACTTAGGTTAAACGTCAGTAAAAATCCTGATTCCATAGATTTACTTTAGAATTACACTGCAGATAAAAATCTGACTCCAGATCTAAAATATATACAATTATTCTACAATACATATTAACAGAAATATGGTTGTTATTTATGCATGCACTGGGAAATCTACTAAATTAATCCTTTTATGAATTTATTAACTATCCTTTTTACCATACATGGGGGCTGCCTACTTACTCCCCTTTGCCTACAAAGCCATTCACTTTTTTCGGCTTTCCTTTCTGTTGTTTCTGATCTGAGGCATCGCAGGACGGTAGGAGAAGGACAGCTACAGAGGCTCCTATTTTAAGCATAATATGATAGTACTGCTGACATTATAGGCAATTATCTAGGTCTTATAGAGGAGGGCAAATTCTTCCAAGGAAGAGGTTGCCTTAGCATTGAAGTAACTCAGCAGGGAAGTCTGATAACCCACTAAAATAGGGATTGAGGATACCTCCTACAGAGGAGCTGAAATTGTCACATAAAGAGCAAATCACGAGTAGCAGGCTCTTTAGCCACATGCAGCAATTTGCAGTGAGGAGGTTCTGCCCACAGTGGGAGCCTAAAAGGCTATATATTTGCTATTCCCGAATCATGGAAGAGCAAATATGGAGAATCATCTCCAGGAATCTCAGAGACTCTCAGGAGAAGTAAGTGTGATCTAGAACAGGTCTTACATTCAGGAAGTACATTGTTTTTCTTTTCCACTTGCATACACTTTAAGGAAAAAATCTCAACACAAACAGGAAACCTAGAGTCTATTATCCCTTTTCTATGTGTTTGCTCTCAAGCCTCCCTTGCATGCTAAAGAGTTAAATTATAAAGCAAACCCCATTGCCTTCAATGGGTTCCTGGCAAGGGCTAGCCAAAACAACCACAGGAAAGCAGAGCTGCCAATCTAAAGTAATTAATTCCAGATCTATGCACTCCTGGATGACCCAGCCACAGATACATGATCTAAATCAAGCAAACAAGAGCATTTCTATCAAATTAGTGAGGTGACAGTATTTATCATACATTTAAATTTTTTATATTGGCATCAGGAGAAGAGAGCCAAATTTACTGAATCCTCAAACCAATGCTTCACCATGAGATCTGGGCTCTGGAGACACACCGCTGGCCAGTAAATTCCCACTCCCCAGAATAGATACTAGAAGCTTACACCAGTGTTAATGGTGAAATCTTAAGCCAGAGACTTGCCTGGATTGCTTCATAATCCATGGATTTGAAATCATCAAGGGACCACGGTAATACTTGGAAAAGGGTCTTGCAGTCAGGTGACAAAGACCTAAGCTCTGATCTTTGAGCTTATTAATGCAAGACACATTGCTTCTATGTACAGAAGGTACAACAAAAATCAACATGCCTTGACATCTCTAGAGCAGGTGGCTCGTGCTCCTGGCTTGAACTTCTAGACATTATTATGATTTAAAGAGTTAATAACAACCTAAAGGAACAAAGTTCAATGGGATTGGTAACTAATGAATGTACATTTCATTTATACTAAAACAAATAATTATATCAGCCATTGAAACATATCAACACTAGATGCAAAACATAATTGCACACATCAATAAGCTTTTAGTGGTTATAGGAACATGAATAACTCAGCTGCTTCCTTACACTATTTCCATCATTGCTCTTATTCATTTCCTAAGACGGCATTTGCATGCGCTGCAGAGGGTACATCACAAAGCAAGGACTGAATACGTAATGCACTTTTTTCCTTGCTATATGTCTTTTCCAGATTACACACACCATGCACGTTGTCGTCCGTTCGCACCAATTCGAATGGTTTGCTTGCTTTGTCTTCCTTAAGGCTGGGGAAGTGCTGTTGTTTTCATGGTTCGTGCCAAAGCTTGGCAAGCCAGCAAAACTGCAAGCCCTGGCTGGGCTGCAGGGTAGAGATGCGCAGGGTGACTTCAAATGGCCCCTCTCTCAAATACAGCAGACTCTACTCATAGTACAGAGCCTTTCTTGGCTAATTTGTTATGCTTCTTCGGTAAAAAATAATTATTAGGTATAAAACAGATCTCTTGCAGAAGAAGATAAATTAAAGTCCTATATCTTCCACCCTTCCCATAAATTTCCTTTACAGAACAAAGACACGAAAGGCCAGTGTGACTATATGCTGCCTAAGTGATTTTGCTTCATATTACTGCTGTAAGTGAAACCAGTTGGGCCCTGTTCAGAATCAAAGCTTGAGTCTTTACCTCTGAAGTAAATGGCCAGATCGCTTATTTTGTTCAACAATTAAATAAAATAAACTGACACATCCAGCTAAACTCAGTCCCCCCAATTTTGCAGCATACTGGAGTAAATATTCACAAATATATAAGCGTTTTTTTCTGAACTTGCTTTGTAAACTGGATTAACCCGCCATCTGCTACGAAGCCAATGATCTAATTTAATTTATTCTTATCTACCTTCTGTGTAAGCACAGCTTGTCAGCTCCTGTGCTACACGTTTGGCAGAATATGAATAAGGGGCTTGGCTCCAGTGCAAAAGAGACTCTCAGTAGTAGGGAGATGTCAAAAAAGTCCTGTGTAGTAAGTATTTACCAAGCCACAAGACGAACTTCAGAGGACAAAAATCCTACAAAAGTGAAGTCTCTTCAAATTGCTGACCTCCACTAAAGGCTTTTGTTTAGCTTTCTCTGCTGTTTCCAGGTATTTTACAAAATCTCAGTAGATCATTCCCCTGAAGCCTAGACTTCCGAAGAGCTGTAGTAGAATGTATATCAGCAGCTGACTATTCTTTCTGCACCTGCTCTGACCAAGTGCCAGAAAAGTATTTATTTTCTATAACTGCTAGCAGGTTCTGCTTCTAAAACTGGTTCGCACTGTGGCACAAAGCCATGGGTGCACCAGTGCCTCAGTTCCTGTTGGGCACTGTAAAAGTGAAGAAATATGAAAATACCTGAGCGCAAATAAGAGTGAGAATCAAAGTTGTGATCCTGACCTACATAAGGGTAGTTCTTCTTTTGTAAGCTCATTTTGTTAGTAAAATGACATGTCATTCTGCTCTAACCAAATCTGTAACAGTTAATATTTGATTCAGTCTTCAGAATCTTTTATTTTTAATTCAAAATCAATATTGAAGTTATTTTGGACCATATATAGCCTTTCATGAACTAAAGATTTTTCCATATATTTGTTATAGCCATCTTAACTCTCAAGCATTGTCCTCTTTCTCAAGCAGCCTTCTCTTTATACCTAACATATTTTTATACCTAAGAATGGAAATATCCCCTCCTCTCCTGCAGTCCTCCTACTGGGATGCATGACGACGAGCCTGGTTTCGTTTTTCATTACTAAGTCATGTTAGACTTAGGTACAAAGAAAACCTAACCTTAGACAACAGTACAGTGCTGTCAGGCTTTCTCCTCAGTGTACTTAAAGATTTGTGACAATATGAACTTCATCAGGAAGACGCGGGCTCAGAGCGAATAGACACCATGATTTCCAGCTGTGAAGCCCTGATGTACCTCTCTCAGCAAGAGCCACCACACTAAGGAGTTCAACAACATTTCAGAGTTGCACATCTGCCTCACAGCTTTTATGTACACCTGAAACATTTAGCAGTGTTTACTATACCATGATATTCTCCAGTGTAAAATCAGCATATTTTCCCCTGAGCCTTCTCTGCATGATTTCTAGTTCTCAGAGTTTAGGATTTCTATTTTATATTGTATAAAGCTATGCAACCAACATTATAAAATCTTGGCACTGAGATACATGCGTCCTTAAAATTTGGCTTGGCCTCTCCCAGTGTTGAAGCCATCACTCCTCTGCCTTGCGCACGGTGTGAGAAATGACAGGTCACAATGGCAGACGGCAGAGGGGTTTTAATTTCCTCACCCTCTGTATGAATATAATTTAAGACCCAACACCCATCTCCAGTGCATACTCATAAATAGTGATAATATCATGAAGGACAGGGACAACTTCATATTAATACTTGAGAATTCATTTGTATATAAAATAGTCATTTTGTTGTCAGGGATGGTTAAATCTAAGAACATGGGTTGCAATTTTCAGAGGCACTGAACATTTGCATCTCCTGCGGAAATCAATAGGAGCCGCAGGAGTTCAGCACCTTTGATCAATAGGACCAGTGATTTGCAAGTCCAAATCAGATGCTGATAAAATGGTAAGGTATCATGGAAGAAAAATCCTACTTACTAATGGGCTAAAAATAACTGACTAGATGAGCAGCCACATCAAATATTGTATTGTAGTTAAAGAAAATGGTGTGCTGCTGCAAAATTACAGAAAAAATGTTCTATTTCTTATTCTATCTCTTGTATTTGCTTCGCTTACTCTTAAATTTCTGGTCAAATTTCTTCTTTAATTGCTGATGGCTTCTTAGGTTTTTATTACAATGAGATTAAAAAAAGAGAATATTTACTATAGCCTTCCACAATGGTAGCCTATTTTATACTCCTTATAGCACCACAGACCAATAGATGAACAGAAAGACACAACTATTGACTGAACTGAATGAAACAGATATGTTCTTGTCTTTCATGAGACAATCCGAGAATCTGTGTTATAGCCTTTGGACATCAATACGTATATAGTGTCTGCTAGTCCTCATCTTACTTGTCAGATAAAATAAACTATTTTAAAAGTATTAGAGAAATGTCAGTTTTCTTTTCCACACTGTCCTTTTGCAAGGTGACATCTCTGTAAGTATCTGAGACTGGACCAGTGACACGGGTCCAGTTCAGTCCTGTCAAACGCCTCATACCAGAGAAACACACCTCAACACATAGCCCAGGATTTATCTGTTTCTGTTTTACAATCAAAAATAGAAAAACTTCAAGGTAACTAGATTTCAAAAATTTTCCCTCTTTTTTTTTTTTTTTTTTTTTAATTTGAGCATATATTTGCATAAATCTTTAAAACACACACAGCTCATGTGCCCTCCAGACACCGACACTGCCAGCGGGCAGATTTTGCCCATTTCACATTGCTGTCTGAAGAGCAAATAACTTGTTTTCCCTGGTCAGCTTTTCGCTCCACTGGCAATTTCACTCTGCCTTAACATTAGTCTTTGTCCCCCCCTCCCACGGCTCTGGCCAGGCTCTCCATGACCTGCACCAACATCACCTCCCTGGGGGTGGCCCAAGGGCTCACCTGCCTTATTGCCCTTTTTGTGGGCAAATTCAAGCAATTGTGCCCCAGATTGCCATGAATGCATGACGGTTCTCAATGTCTATGAAAGTACAGAAGAGCAACAAAAGCATATAGGCCTTTATTCGATAGAAAAAAATTCAACACATTTACAGCGGGAAGACCAAACAGCCACTTTACAAAATGAGGTTTTTCTGGAGTACCCTAATATGACCTTAGAAACTATTCACAGAAATTACTCCTGTTGAAGTGAAAAAAAGTGTTTTACTTGATAAACTAAATATTATGACTAAAGATTTTCAATAAATCAGCTGTTACACAACCATTTACAGGGTTCTGTAATTTTCTTACAGTCCCTATAATAGTCAAATTTACTCCAGAAAGGACCAAATAATAAACATGGTGATTATAAGTCAAAAATGGAAACATGGAGAGAAAATATTTTTTTAACTGACTAGTTGTTCAAAGGAGAAAAAATACCGAAGTAGTATGTGTTTTCACTGAGTCTCACTGATAATAAGCAAACACTGAAAAATACAAGAACAAAAACATTTTGCTACTTCACCTTCTGATTGAAAAAAAATCACAGCTTAGAGAACTCTGGCACAGGTCTCAGTTCGTTGCAAATATAAGAACGGCTTGCAAATTTTTTATCTGGAATAAGCTTTGGGTTTCCAAGCTTTATGAATGTTCTGACTTGAGGTGGAGATTTGGGCCTATTTTTAACAGTAACATGTAGCTCATGTATCTAACAGCAGTACAAGATATTTAAGAATGCACATTTAAATTATTAGATAAGGGACAGAAAAAGCTTAACGTTAAATTTTGATCTACCTTCATTTGGCCTGAAATCACAGCTCATTATAAGTTAATGCAGACTATGCCATAAAATACAATGGTGCAAATAATTTTACCTTTACATAGTCTCCCTTATTCTTCCAGTAAAAACCCCTGAGCTGGTCTCAGGTTAAGTTTGATCCCGAAATTAAAATGAATTTTGTTTTGCAGTTTGGGCCTGAGTCTGTAGCCATTGCTCAGACATAACTGCCTCTGACCTGAAAGAAACCTGCCTGGAGGGTGACTGAGGGACCTGAATCATGGTGAGCAGTGAGAAAATATTTGGGGGAGTGAATTTTAACTTCAGAGTGTTACATACCATCTAGTTTTATATACTCAACTACTCTTATTTAAAAGATGCACATTTAAATTTTTGACGTGAAAAGATACGCAAATAGAAACCCTACAGAGCAAGTGAACTTTGAAAATAGTTTACATGCCATTATTCACACCTAACAAAAGAGAAAGAACAAAGTACCTGACTCATAAGAACAGACTACGAACATATTTAAATATTTAACCAACCAGAAATAGGCAGTATGAATATTAATTTGGAATAAGGTAACTAATACTGCCTGAATCTGCAGGAAAGCTTATGAAAAATTTCTGGGGCAAACAAGAGCATCTTAAAAAATTTTCTGAATTAGAATTCCTGGTTCAAAGATTTATACTTTTCTATAGAAAACATAACTAGAAAAACTAATAATTTATAAAATCCACAGATATCTTCATTTTACCTAGTTCTGCCCAACTAAAGAAAACATATTACCCCTTTATGTTACTAGGTTAAGATAAACACAGACACCTCATACAGAGCTTTTTAATTTGTAGTGACATGGAGCGCTCACAGCCTTCTCAGGCTGATGACATGCAGCAGTTTATCTCTAGAAAGTTACAAAAATTACAGTGGCAGAATGAAATCTAAGCAGGGATGAAACAGACAGCACTTCACCCAGATAACGTTGAAATGGTGTGGGTGGGATATATATGTAGCAAACAGATGAGGCTGCAAAAATTATACAGCCAGTCCTAACTGAGGGCATATGCTCACCAGCTGTTATGTAAATCTGCAATTAATGTAGCTTACTAGATCCTCAGGTGCTTTCAAATAATCATATACCAGAAACAATCAAATTTGCTTTCCCATCTGCATTAGATGAGGATGTTAGAAAAAATCCCTCCTAATGAGCATTTCACTGACAGTAACCAGAACTTTGTCACTAAGGGACAAAATAACCAGTGGAAAACAAGAATGACTGAAATTGCAATAATTTTCACTATAAAGACATTTAACCAGAGAATACAGAAAACCAGTGGCCACTTATCGGTTTGGAGGTATCTGTACTTGTATCTCTGTACAAGTTTTTCCAAGTACAAACCACTCTTTCAGGCAAAACCAGAATTATTCCCATCCAAGCTATAAGATGTTGGGGATACTCCATCTCCTGCCCTCCTGCAAACTGGCAACTAAATCAGCAAACCAAGAGCACCTGTGAGAAACTGCATCACACAAGCAAAAATTAATTATATTTCTCCGTGTTGACAGAAGCCATGGTCACATTCTAAGATTCTACACAACGAATGTTTTGTAATATTTTCAATTCAGCCTGAAAAAACAATGTGATAATTAACGTTCAGCCAAAACGTCATATAAGTAAGCCAAAGACTTGCTCTTCCCATGTACAGTAATCACACTGACTCCAAGTCCACCTCTAATATATTTATCTTCCAAAAAAAAAAGGAAGGCGTTTCTAGCTACTCTGATAAATCCTGCCAATCTATCATGATTACAAAATTGCAAAGTTAGGTACTTATGAAGATGGGTTTGAAATTAAGTAACTGCACTTCAATCTATGTAATTTTTTTCTGAAACTTAAATTCAATAAAAGGACGGCAAAATAGAAAACATGGTGTAAAATATTGCATATTTTTAGAGATAGCTGCCATTTTAGCCAATGATATAAGAATTAAGAGGAAAAAATGAAAGATTTAAATTGTGATCATAATGAAGAAATGAAATAAAGATAGCAAGGCAAAATACAATTAAGAGTTATCAGTCTTTTCAGAATAATTCTTTAAGAGCAACAATGTTGTGTTAATATGAAAATCAAATGTTTAATTTAAGAAAAATATCACAGCAATTAAAATCAGTAGGAGTCCTGTGCTAGTATAAACATGTCATCTTGAATAATATTTCTTTCTCTATTAGGCAGTATCAAGGTTAAGAGAGTAGAAAGTTAATGAGAATTCCATGTCGTAGCCAGCCTCTGCCCACCCCAGCATTTTGCTCGCCAGAATGTACAAAGCACCCAATGGCAAACATTATTAGTGAAACATGATTTGCATTAGCGTAAAAGCAAGCAAGACAGAACAGGAAAGGTAAAGGCTAATTCAGCACAGAGAAGCGAGAGAGGCTTACCGATAACATAGGCTAGCAACAGGGCCAGGGTGACGGTAATGGCAGTGGCACTCAGGGCAGTGCACTTCCAGTTGCAACACCTGTAAGGTTTGTTAAAAGTGAAGGTGGGTCTAGAAAAGGTGCTTCTAGGAAGAGGCCTAGGAGGTGGAGAGTAAACAGTATTGGATGTTAAAGGATAGTTCTGACTGGCTGCGCTGAAGATAGCTGAAGACCCAGATCCATGTTTAAATAGGAAATGCCTACGGAAAGAAGACAAAGAACCATGCTGTAAAAAACACATTGTGATTTAAGAAGTGAAAGGAACTATATATAAGCACTGTATGATAAATACCGCACATATCCACAGAAAATGTCAACGACAGAAAAGTGTGTACTTGAATACCCTCTGTACTGGAAGATTTTCAACCACACAGCAAGATTTCCAGCAATTTTTTAGTGAAACAATATAACGTAGATGAATTCTAAGCTATCCTCCCAGAGGTTCAGAGTAGTGCTGAGGAAAGGTGATTTCTCAGTACAGTACCTGGGGCTCCTCCAAGACGAGCAGCCCCTGTGCGCCTTGTTGCACGGGCATAGGTGAGAATGGGAATTCTTGCCAGCAATACCAACCCCCTCCACAAACACACAACAGGGTTTATCTCCCCAACAGTACAAAAAACAGTGCAGAAGCCTTACTTTTCAGTCGGCATTTAACGAGATACATAGTCATTTAGACTTTTGGTAGGAAAGAACATCACAGCAAAATTCCTACTGATATTCAAGGGACAAAAGTAGAATCACCATATAAAGTAAGAAACGTGTTACTATACGTAAGTGTATACATAAATAAAGTATATATACATACACAAAAAAATTAATGAGTTAATAGGTCTTTAATTGCTTTATATTTTCAAGACATAATGACAAAATGCTACTTATTTGATAATTTTTCATTTAAATTTTTTTTGAAACTACAGCAAAATGGTCTGATATTGGCAGTATTGATTGTCCTTTATGGTGCATAGCTCAAAGATATCAGTAAAGGGAAGGAAATGCTGAACTGAAAGTTATTATTAAAGCTCTAATAGCCTTGCAATCAATAGCCAGGAATAATTTCATTCTCTTGCACAGGGCTTTATAAATGTGGCTTCACAGCCTGGTGGTAAAATGCTAGCGTGCAGAGGGATTTCTTTATTAGCAGAAGAGTGCACAGAAGCTGGATTCAGCTCACACCCTCTTAGACAGATGACTCCATTCACACAGAGGAGAATTTACATAGCTCTAACTTGTAATAAAACCGAGACTCTGAGGCAACGCTGCAACTGAAACCGAGCTACCAGTGAAATAACGTTGAGAAAATGTTAAAAATCACAATTGTTTATGCCTCCCATTTTTGGGAGAGTATATTGAGTGCCCAAAGACATTTCTATAGAATTTGAAAAACACAGGTGGCACAAAGACGAATTTCCAAAGTCAGACTGTGACCATGTTCTCATAAACTGAGACGACGACTCATCTGTCTGAGCACACCACTGTTCCCAAAGGACATTAGGACTCGCTAAACTGTTGCTATCAATTCTATAAAATCAGGTGCTCTCTTGAAAGAGCAAAATAATAAAAACAGAAGTTCAAAAGTTTAGATGTGACTGCAGCCTGGTGTGTGCTTTAATATTTGATCTAAGAGACCAGCTAAGGCTTTTTTCTTTTTTGTAAACTGAGAACACAAGAGAAATCAGAGAACTTATAGGAATGTTTCATAAGACCATTCAATCCAAGTGGGGAAGTTCTAAATGTTTACAAAAACATCAAAAACATCCATAAAGAAGATGATAACATTCTCATAAAAAAAGAAATACAGGACATAATCTGTGAGGCACTTGCTTGTGAAATAAAAGTCACTTGATATTATTACACTGATAATTCCAATACATAAATAAACGTTAAAAGCTGAGTAATAATTTCATGTATAAAAGAGGCAGTTAGAAAACACTCCCTCTTTCTTAAGTAACCACAACGTTTCTTTGCCTGTCTATCCATTTTTTCACATCTACAAATGTTAAATTTTGGAACTTTGAATCCTCTCAAGCAAAGTTGACAAGAAGAAAAAGATCGTCCCAGACTCGTAAAAAGCGGGGGCAGGAGGGTGGGAAGAAAACCCCCACCAAAAAAACAACAAAAAACCATCAAAAGCCCCTGTGGGCTCCCATTTCTAAACTCAGTTCCTCATCCCCTCTAAGCCCCTCTATCCAGCCATCCAGTGGCGCACACAGTGGTTCACGCAGCAGGATACGTACAGCTGATCAACAGCGCGGTCTAAATGTGCTACACTGACATGCCCAGTAAAGAGATTGGGACTGAGGGAAGGGAATTATTGGGTAGTTCAGGTGACAGAAAGCATGAAATTAGGCATCTTAATCCTGCTGATCACAGAATAGCTTGCTTTCTGTACAGAAGCAATTTCATGTGGCATATCTAAGTGCTCTTGTTCAACTTTAAGAGGAATGGCATATAACTCCAAGAGTGCAGTTCATACAAAAATGATGAATTCTCAGCTAGGAGAAGGTTAGAGAACAGGAGTTTATTTCTTTCTTTACATCCTTCTCTATGAGGACATTTTGTCATGTAGTTTTAGCTTCTTATCTGGAGTAGTAATTAAAGTCATATAAAAGCTACACATGAAGGAACATCCCAACTGAATTCATATGGCAGTAACATAATACTATTACAGAAACTAGATTAACCCCACACAGAATTCCTTAATTAAATTCTGAGAAAATATTTTGATATCCCAGTACTGTAGTAATGTCCTCCAACTTTTCAAGGGCTTGGTATCACTTCTATAAGTTCTGTGCATTTACGCTGTGCCTTGTGTCTGTAGGCCTAGAAGTCCACCTTCATTTGTACCTGTAACATACTCTCCTGCCATTTGTACTAAAACCTACAGATTTTGTAAGAGGAAAAACTGAAGAACAAAAGCAGATTTGAAAGTGAACCACCAGATGAGTTAGTAGAAACACAAACCTTGCAATACCTTGGCCAAAAGAATGAGTCTGCATTTCTCCTGGAGAAACCACACAGAAACACTTTTGTACTTGTGTGTGTTTCACAGTCAAGAAATAGTTACCTAAAGTGTTACAAATTGCTGCATAGCTAGCTGTTAGGAAAACTAAGAAGTCTTCAGTTCGATCATTTAAATTATTCAATTAGTTTTTAACTAAATTAGATTACTGCCTATAATACATATAACTGTATATCTATACCAATATTTAAGTAGGCAACGGAATTCTTCTACATGTAAGCAGAAGTGCAAAGAGAATTTTTAAGAGGAACAGCAGCTGTTACGCAAGAAGGATTCTGATTTTTGGCATAACCAGAGAATATATAAAGGTGGTAGCCAAAAGGAATTTGGAACTGATACAGTTGCCCAGCTACTTTGGCAAACATCAACCACAAGCCCATTGTTACCTGACCCTTTTAAGTCACTAAATATTTCCTGTGACAGTGGGAAGAATCAGAAATTTGCTTTCCCGATTTTCTATTCTATTCTGTACTCAAAATGGGAGAGGAAAAAAAAAGGAACCTTCTAAATTTAGATAATAATCAGAATATGAACCTCTGTTTATAGATCTTGCATATGGTACTCAGCAAACTGCATAGTATAAAAACAAGACAGCTATTATAAGGTAAGTATATAGCATAAAAACAAGACACTTACTTGACAACAAAGATAATACGCACTATACCCTCATCTTGAAAACCAACCCAGGAAAACTGTATGTGAACGTAAAACATGACATAATTATAGACAGAATCTGATCTATAATTTTTTCTGCCTTGTTTTATCTTTTTGTGTATAAGAACTGTAGGAACAAGAATGCTCATGGGTGAATAAAGAGGGAAATGGCCATGAAAATTATTTATCTAATTTATTTTATCATTCTATTTTTACATACATAATTGAAATACATTTGAAAACCCCTAGAGATTTGTCTTTGGGAATAGAGTTGCTTTGTTAGAATTCCCTCTTTGAGCTGGACTTGCCTTTTGAATCATTCACATAGAATTGCTTCCTTTTATTCACTCATGTTTACTTTACTTCGTGTTTGAAAATTTAGCCCTGTGACCCTGGATGTGAAAGGATGTAAAAAGAACCTGTATCCTTTACTTTTCGCTTCAGTACAGAACAACAAGTGACATGATGCCGACTCACTTGTCTGTTGTTGCTGTAGGCAAGCTAAGCCTGCTAACCAGGTGACTAAACTTTCAAGTCTCTCGCAGAAAACTGGGACAATAATTATATAAATATAGGACAGTGCCAAAATCAATCAAGAACAGCTTCTAAAATGGAACAGTTGTCCAAAATACAATTGTCTTCTGGTTTCATTGGCTATTTAGTGAAAAAGAAAAGATAAAACAAAAACTACCCCAGTGGGTACATAAATTACTCTTGTATAGATCAGTACGGACCATATTATTATGATACATGGTGACATGGCTACATTAATCCAGTAGTTTTCAAAAGTGATTTTCTGTGGCTCAGGACCTTCCTTTAGCACTACAATTCAAACAGCTGAGTAAAACTGATCAATGCGCATGGAGATTCGTGGGGTAAGGAAGCAATACAGGAGCTCATGGTAAGCTCTATTTTTTTTTCAAGAAATTTCAAATTTTTCATCTGGAAAATGAGAAAAATAGTAATTACAATAATATATATATAAAGAATAGTATGCAATATTCGCAGAGTACTTTAAAACCATGAATCGAGGATAAAAATACCAATATTGTAATTCCGTTGCTTACATTCTGTGGTTAGAAGTATGACTTAAAACAAAGAAAGGAATGAGGTAACTGAAGTAATAGTAGTTGCTGTTCAGTTCTCTTTGCCATGAATTTCCTCCTATGGGTATTCTTGCATACCCTAACTGACTTTTTCTCCTAGCATTTCAGTCTACGTCCAAACACCTACACTCACATGCATATGGTCTAGAGCCAAGCTGTACTACTACTGTGACAAGTAACACAAATTTTACTTGACAAGAGGTGGATCACATTATCTATGTAAATAATATGTAATCTTCCAATACAGATTGCGTAGAAGTAGTGTCCATGGGATGGATATACATTGCCAGGCAATAACATTATACATACATATATGTTTTTCTTTCAAATGAAAAGGCAGGACCTTCTGCGTACCTCTGACCCTTTCTGATACACATAGTCTCTGTTTCCCAAATGAGCCTAGGCTCTTTGTATTAACCTGTATTTATATTTCTCTTCAAAATTTATATTCAATCTGTTTCTGGTTTTGGAAATGAGAACACTGTGTTCCATAGAAAGCTAACAGGCTGCTGGCTTATTGGTGGCCATAAAATAACAACATATCTTTACTTTTATTTATAACTTTATATACTATCCCATTATTCAAAATAATGAGCAAAGAGTATCTGAAGCATGATTCTTCAAGTTACTATATCAAACCTGCAAAAAAACCCACCCTCACGCATACATGTACTATCCCACTGCTCGAGGGAAGGCCACGCAAGAGCTTTTCCCCCCCAAAAGTAATACAGTAGAGTATATGAACAATTTCAATTGCCTTATTGTCCTTACTGACTGGATCTCAAATTGTTCAAAAGAAAAAAATCCTCAAGTGCCATTACTGTTAACATGAAAATTGTACTTCATTGTAGCTGAAAAATGTTTATATTTTTTTTTCTGTAAAAGATGTTTTCATTCTCACATTATTAAATTTAGGGTCATATTTACAGCTTTTGTGTTAAGTTCATGGTCATATTTATAGTTTTCAATTTATCTTTTACAATTCAGAAGTTTGAAATATTTTTAGGATCTTTTCCTCTGTGCAGTGAAAACACATGGGACTTGGACTGCATTTAAAACCCTTGCCGTGTGTCTGGTTTTAATACAGTCAGCCTTTCTATAGCTTAGATTTATTGCTTAATTAGGTAGAAAATGACAAAACACAAGTGAAATGTCATAATAGCAAATACTGACCAACATGATTTGAAGGAAAGATCACAAACGAAGCCCTCCCCTGCATTTATTCCTGGAATAACCACAAGCCCAGTCATTTAACTCAGGAGTAGGCTCCATTCGCAAACAAGTTCCTAATGAATTGCACTGCTCAAATAGTAATTGTCTCCCTGCTCGGTGGTGTACGATCATCAACACCTGCGTGCCTTGGGAGCTGTAAAAGCCATTCTGTTTGCTATGGAAACCTTGAACTGGGAAAAAGGAAGGCACGGAAGTGCTTTCTGTATCTCTGCATTGGGGCAAGATCCATAAGATGCTCAAATGAAGAGAGAAAGGAGAAAGAATAAACCTTCCAAGAGCTCACACTGAACCGTGTGTGTATTTATACAGGCATTTTTCTTTAATTATTTCCACTTTTAGCACTACTCCAGATTAAACAGAAAGTGAGTATGTACAGGTTTCTGTGATTTGAAAGGCTATCAATGTACTTTGGAAGAGCACAAATAATTATGAACTTGATTAAAAAAGAACAAGGAAAAACAATAGTACAGAATAAATCTCTTGATGAGTGATTCTTGTCAAGAACTCCCCTATACTAAACAGAATTATGAACAAGATGATATTTTTAGGACAAGAGAAATCCAGATAGTCCGAAATATTCACCTTAAATAACTATATAATACAGAAAGGAATGATTCCATCTATATGATGAGCTGAATAAACTTCTTGAACTCACAAAGTTTTTAGTGTTTAGGGCCATAATCAAACTTTAGGGCTCTGAAATATCGCTGAATAGTAACTAAAAATCGAAACTGCCTTGAACACCAAATACTTCTCTTATTATTCTAGAACTTCAAAGTTTTATATAAATTAATGATAATTGAATCTCAGGTTCATGGTCTGGTACCTCACTGTCCCCTTAGAGGAGCTATTACCATGGTGATAAGATTGCTTAAATTAAGCTGTCTTTTTCCACAGCACTTGGCTCATTGCCAGCGCAGTGAAGGGAGATTTCAGTCCATTCAGCACAGCATTAACCTTACTGCCAACACCGCTAAATGGGTTACAGGAACTAGGAAAGAAATTTGATCTAAAAAAGGAAGGAACAAGCAAATACGTAAGGTACGGAAGCAAAAAAACACTTCAAAATTTTGACATTTAGACAGAAAATTTAAAAATTCTAATGCTTGAGTAATCTAAATGTGAAACTTGACTCAAAATAAGCATGTCCAATTGTCTGTCCATGAGCAAATTGTAACAGACTATAGGGAGGATCAGAAATAATGCTAGGTAAAAAGCCCTATTTAACTTCTAGTTTTTTCTTATTTGGGAAAATAAATAGCATATACGAGAAAAAAATAAAACCCAATCAAAACCCACAACAAAACATCAATATATGGAAAAAAAATACTAACTAACAGGGCATGGAGAAAATGAAAAACACTTCTTTGAATTGTCAGGGTTTAATATATACTCCATAAAAAGTAGTAAGCTACATTCAGATGGGACTGTCAGAGATAACGACAGTGTATTACACTGTAAATCATAAGATTTGAAACATTAGAGCAAAGTATCTGAAAACCTGAAAAAACAATTATTTTAGTGGAAAGGAAGGGAACAGGCAATAGGCAGCGAGTACTTTATTCTGGGGGAGAAGAAAAAAAATCAATTTATGTAAGAGCCCAATAACATTATCCTAAAAAAGACAATCAATGTTTCCTGTGTTTTTATGTGGTGTGAGAGATCCTTGCAGTCTTTTTCTGGCAATACTTAGAAATTATTTTTCTGTGTGACGATGAAATTACTGCATGTTCATAAGTCATTTTAATAACGAGTATGTTTTTTCCAAAACTGCGTGTGTGCATACAGATAGAGCCTGCATTACCATTTACAGGCACATTACAGCACTGAAGGCTGCAGCACAGGCAGTCGGCAGTTTGAGCTGTAATACCTCCCACAGGTTCAGCTCTTCTCCAATTTCTTCATCAACAGCTATTCCACCACACGTCCTCTGAATTTTTAAAGGTGTTCCTAATTCTTATTTTCATTTCGGTTGCTTATAATCAGAATAACTGCCAGAGTCAGAGATCTGGCCTTGGCAATGACATACATCTAGACTCTATTTTTGGCTTTGCCAAAAGCTTGTGTGAACTTGAACAAGTAATTTTGCCTTTCCAAATCAGTCTTCTCACTAAACAGTTGGGTTAGTAAACCGGGTCCTGACAAAACTGTTTTGTGGAACACGCCATGCATGTAACACCTCTAGATGAAGCACAAAGCCAAATTTCTGATTTGACCGTTCCTATAAAAACATAACAAAGTTTTACCCTACAAAAAAACTTGCAGAACGCATACCTCAGTATACATCTCTACTGCAGCCCTTTGCGGTCTAATCGAGGGTTTCAAATTCTAATAAGAACACACGTTTGATCAGAGTATTGCAAACATTTTCAGAACTAGAGAATTTTCTTTTACATAAATAGGACAGATTATTGTTATGAGCAGACTCATAAACTTGCTCCATTTCTGACTGTCCAGAGTGAACAGGATTTACAGGCACACGATTAGTTCTAGGAAATCTTTTCCTGTCTGAAAATTCTCTAATATTGCATGGCTGTAGATAAACTATGCACACAAATGTGCTGTTTAGGGATTTACAGGGGATACAGTTGGAAGAAAAGCTGAACATGTGCATTCTGATTTTTGCCTAGTTATTACAGTAGGGAATACATTACTAAGTCTTCTTTCTGATTGCAAATGTTCCAAATTAAAAAAAAAATATCTGCTTAGACATATTAGGTATGTAGATATTAGGTAGATTAGGTACTATTAAAGATTTAGCACAGAAACACAGCTGTCATTAACATGGCTCTCTTTATTTTGTAGGATTATTTTTTATCGTCGGCTAAACATTAATGGAGAAGGAAAGCAAGAGAATCCAGATATTAGGCCAAAGTATCTCATCGATTCTAGCTGAGTTATTCCCTGTTAAAGGAAGAAAAAACAATCTGCAAGCCCTTCTTTTTCTCTAAGGCTGTGTTGTGTACTATGGGCTTCTGGGAAGTGGTGATCACAAGTGTTTTTTTATTACATTGTTCCCCTCCTGTACCACTTGTCTGCACATAAACTGCAGATACATCTTGGCAAACACTCTCAGAGATTCCACTTTCAGATTATATCGCTTTTCAGCCAGCTTCATGAGAGGCTGCAGCTAGCTACCAGAGGGTGCATGAAATCAGCTGAGGGGTAGGAATGTGGAAAATTCCCAGACTTTGTGAATTGCTAACATGTAGCCCAACAGCATGTTTTCCAGTGCAAATTCCTAATCCACAGCACAGCCCTTTTGTCAGTATCCAATTATATAATTATAGATATAACTACGTATCTATATATTTGTCCTTTATGAGAAGTTTCAAATTTGCAAAAAATAACAAGAAAACAGAAAAATTAAACTGAACTCAAGAAAGAGACTTAAAATTGCAAAGTATTTTCCCCAATGAGGTCTGATGAGGATATAGCGAACAGGGATGCAGGAAAGGCTAAACAAGATTTACCTGTTAATTGACGAGAACCAAAAGGTACTTAATGGGTACAGAACGCCCAGGGATCAGTCTTATATGCAGCAGAAGGTACAGATATGTAAGCTTGTTATGCTAGAAATGACAGAGATTTATCTTCATAAAGGTTGTGTAAACAGAAGCTTCTACCTCTAGAAGGACCAGTTGAACTAAAATTTTGTTTATGTTTACTTTTGGAGAAAAGTTTACACCTTTCTTGATTCTTTTGTGGTTTGTCCTTAAGGCAAATAAAGAAAGTTTGATTTCACAATGCATCAGCTTATTCTTCAATCCCAACTTAATAGCCTTTCAGAGAAGAAAAACTTAATTTGAAGCTTCTGATTAGCAGCAGTTAAGTGTTTAAAGATGTATATGAAAAATAAGTTTTGTAATAAAATTAAACCACCTTCTTACGAAAGAATAAAATTTAAGTTTCAGTGATTAGTTGTGACAACTGGCCCTTGCACATATGTATTAAAAAAGAACATATTTCCATGCGTAACACCTTATATTCTCTAGATCAGACTAGTTGGATGTCAGACGTCCATCTGTTTCATCAAACACAACTTTCACAGGGTCATGAACGTCACATGTTTTAAAATGCCAAAACCCAAAGGAAATCCTAGTAAAACTTCTTGGTCCTCTCTTCATGGCAAAGAGGAAGAAGGTTGTAGAAAATCAAAGGCTTGTTTTAAGCAACAAATCAGCAAACGCAGCTGTAGTTGAAAGCCCTCAAATTAGCTATTACTTACCAGGAACAAAAAAAAAAAGCTTATTACAGCTGAAACAACAGAGGAAACTGTGCATTTACCTCTGTGGCAGGACTCTGGGTACAGAAACACAGGTTTGCTGAATACAGGATGTATTTGCTTTCAATTATTTTTCAGAGTAGATTTTTTGTGTAAATTGTGAATGATCCTGAAGTTGAACCCTGCCTTCCCCAGCTGCCAGAGGTAAGGCTCTCCGTGCTCAATACCTGTCTTGGGCTTGTATCATTTCTCCATTCCTAAGTGATTATCAAATTATGTTCTTTCTGTACAGATGCAATAAACTGTTTAAATATGCACTGAGGAAAATAGTACTTTAGTATTATTTCCTATCTTTTCTTATCCACAGGAAAGCTACTGACTGACTGCAGAAGTGCCAGAGTATACCAATTAAATCAAACTTCTACCTGCTGGTTACAAAATGGCCCTGGGAGAATGTGTGAGGGGGAGACAAGTACAAACCCTGCCTGCACACAACTCTAAAATACCTATGTAATTTACATATTTTAAGGAAAGTAGTATCTTCCAAAATATTGCAAAACACGTGCTTTTAGGAATGCTAACAATCTAGATGCACTAAGCAAGTAAGGCCTCGCACAGCTCCACGACATGGCCTCAAATCAAAATGCATCGGCACGTCCTGAACAATAAACTTGTAATTCCCCATCACCACCTCATGTCAACATCAGGCCTCCTCCCCGTTTTATTAAATGTCTTTTTTTAACATTTGAGATACGTAGTGTACAACGGGTTGGTCTGTACCTGGTTTCCAGCGGTATGTTGCTGTTCAAGACCCAGCTGTTATGGAGATGCACCGAATCCTGCGTGCTGGTGGGGGGAGTCGGAGCAGCCGGGCTGGGCTGGCTGCGGGTGGTCATGGATCTTCTCTGGAGAGAATCAGCCGTCGGAGGCGGTTTCCTGGTGCAGGTACACGCGTGCGGTGGCGGAGGCGGCGGCGGAAGGGGTCTGAAGGTGAACTGGTTGTGTGGGCTACCTGGCATATCTGAAACAACAAAGAAAAAGCAAAGAAACCCATGGAGCGTTATTATTTTAAAAAGATAAGTAGAGCACGAGCACGATAGAATATTTATTGCAACTAAAGCATTGTGCTTTATCATGCTGCCAACCCAGTTGCCTGTAAAATGTTGCTGCAACATATGAAATAATTGAACACGCCACTGAAATGGGGAATATCAGATGCAGACACACTCCCGCCAGCACTGTAGTTCAGGAGATTAACAAAAAAGAAAAAGGGGGAAAAAAAAAAAGAAGATATAACATTCACTTAATTTGTCATAGGATTTTTTGGGGGAGAAGGATAAAAAACAAATAAATCAAGTTGACATTGAATTGCAGCACAGATACCAACTGATTTCATGAGGTATAAATCTCCTTTAAGACCGTCCATGAAAGAAATAGTATAAGAACTTGTCATGCGCTTCAAATCAAGAGAGAATATAATTGAATAATTCCTACCACCTAACAAACACCTTTCACGAAACAAGGTTAATACATTTCTACAAGTCTGTTACTGCATTTGTTAGATGAGACCTGGGAAAAGGGCCTCCTAAAGAGTATTTGAAGCACTAATGATCCAGATACCCAGAGAAAAGGTTCTGTGGCAGCTAAAGGCAGACGAGATGGGAAGGAGACGGAGTGAAAGACGTGCATAGTGGGTACCCAAGGTCCTGCCACCTCTGCCCTAGGGACCCTGAGAGAAGGATGCTGCAGCCATAGGGTCCTGCCCTGCGCTACCGCTGCTCTAAGGTGGCTCAGCCTGTGCCAGGGAGCTTGAACCCTCCTGCAAAAGACAACAAAGACACAAACATGGTGTAACGGTACTTTGAAGGGACAATAAAATCTTGTTTCCTCTACTTCCCACAAGAGTCTTTGAAGCCCCTCAGCACAGCAAGAAACACACCTAGGGAGAACTGAGGCAAGAAATTCCTTTTTAAAAGAGCAATAACAAATCCCTTGCAAAGAAGATGCTGGTAAAAATTGCTGCCAGATTGCATGAACTGTGAAGCTGTTAACCTGAAACTCTTCCAGCTAATTTAACTCAATGTCTAACACAGCTCTGTCCCATTTCTATCCTCACCCCCATTCTCCCTTTTACCTTAGCAGACGTCCAGTTAAATTTGCACAAAAGCAGCTGGAGCGGAGCTCTGATGAACCTGCAAAAATTCCCTGCAAGGAACTGTTGTTGCCATCCATTTACCACACACGCTTTCTTTAAATTATGACATGATGTGTCTCCAAGGTGAAAGCTGAAAGCATGCCCCTTCCCTTCTTGGAACAGCTGGTGGGAAAAAAGCACTTTTTTCTCCGTGACAGTCACAATTTACCCCAACCAGAGAAACAAGGTTGTTTAGTGCTCCGCATAAGCTTTTCTATGCTGTGGTAAGCAAAGCTGTCACGGATTTGGCCCAAGCTTAATCCTTTTAATTTCATTGATCTTTTATCAAGGCAGCATTCTTACAGTTGCATTAAGGTTTACGCTGTAATATTA
This sequence comes from Rhinoptilus africanus, assembly GCA_013400135.1. Classification (NCBI taxonomy): domain Eukaryota; kingdom Metazoa; phylum Chordata; class Aves; order Charadriiformes; family Glareolidae; genus Rhinoptilus; species Rhinoptilus africanus. The sequence goes on from VXBO01013774.1 coordinate 235,440, forward strand.
GTTTGCATACACCAGAAAAGCATTTCTAAGCATATTAGAAAATTGGAGACCTCAGTAAATTAAATCACTGGAGTCAACAGTCCAGAGCTCTGAAATAATCTGCTAAGGCACTTTCATATAATAATTAATCTCAGTAAATACCGTATCCTGCTATTTTAGAATTGAAAGCTATCCAAATTTTGGACATAATATTTGATGTCCAGCATCCTTAAGTATTTGATCAATGACATTCCCTTACTTAGTGGTATCAATCTTAAATACACTCAAGAGAAAATTTGCAGGATTATTATACATCCTTTAATTTGCATGACAAGTCATTTTAATGGTTGTGTCACTGTCGTTCAAAAATTGCTGATCTTTGCCAGGACACGCAGTTAGACTCTACAAGGAACATCAAAAGCTATGCAGTAAATGCCAAGCAGCCAGGATGATGACTGCTTCTCTAAGTAAATGGGAAAAAAATGTATCATCTATATGGCAACACATCTTTTAGTTCCTTTTTTCCCCCTTTTATCTGCACTGTCCCTATCCTGTCAATAGCATGCAATTATCTGACAAATAGTTTAGTTTGTTCCATGCAATAGACTGGTTCTGCTTTGTGAACCATAAAGTATTTCTGGTGGGTAGGGTACCTTCTATCTCCCAGTGCAATTTATCACAATATATTAATGCATCAGATTTCCTGGGGGAATCCTTTTTAATTATCACACTTGTCACCCATTCGTCCAAATACCAGCATCACAGAAAAACTCACATCAGATTCTGAAGTATTTTTGTGATTTAAAGACAAGTCTTCTGCATCAGAGCTTTACTTCAGTGAAGCAATGCAAATTCATTATGCTGAGAATCATCCTTAGTTTCCAATTAGTTTTTACAGACTTTCTAATTTGGCAAAGTTACTTTTATTTTGCTTGAAACTAAATCTATATCTCATTACTTTTATTTTAATACCACAAAAAATGTTGGTTGGGATGTAAAGCAGCATTATATCTACATATGCATGCTTATGGTTCTTCACAATTCTGAATAAACAGTAGATTCTGTAAAACAACTTAATGCAAAATCATTTAAATAGCTAGAAAGTTATGTTACACAAGAGAATTTGACTAAACCCAACAAGATTTCAAAACATATGGGAGTGATATAGAAATTAGCTTAGCTATGATTTTTTATCCTGTTGCTATTGTTCAGCATAATGCTATCCATAACAACTCCTGTTTTTATTTTTAATGATTGCTAATCATGTTCATATTTTTAGGGTCTCTTCTACATCAAGAAGTCTATGTATGATATGCAAATACAGCATTATTAATTTTCAATGTGTTCAATGACAAGGTGTAAGTTTGCATTCATCTAAAAATGTAACTATAAAACATGATTTCAGCTCAATATACACATTTACAATAATTTGCTTCTATCAGATTTTTATCTGAGGATCATCCAAGCCTGAAGACGCTCTCTTGGCCCCCACTACTGGTCTTCTCGTCTGCACTTGTATTTAGCCCATGTTTTTTACAGACAGAAGGGGCTGTTTATAAAACCCACTGTATTGATGTTAGCTACCAACAAGAAAAACTCTCCTTGTAATTCTGCTAGTTTGAAGGACTCCTACTTGCTCTCCCTCCTCTGAAGTTTGAAGGGAGGAGTTCTGCTTCAGTCCTGAATGCTTCCTCTTCTTTGGTTTTGACTTATTCTTTTGGATGGCCCTTGATCAATATTGAGCACACACTGCTCCATGGCAGTTGTATAATGGAGCGTGGCATCCTACAGTTACGGAGCACAAGTATCAACAGCTCCTCTTCAGCTGCTGAGTTCTACTACTACTGCTTTTTTCCTTCAGGAGATACAATAATTCAGAACTTGCTTTTTTACGAGGCCTTTACTTTTCAGAAAGTGGAAAGTTCATTAACTTAGATGGTTCCCTTACTCATAGAATCACCCAGGTTGGAAAGGACCTTTCAGATCATCTAGTCCAACCATCAACATAAGTGACAAAACCCATCACTAAACCATATCTCTAAATACAACTCTGCCATGTTGGTTGAGTGCTGCCATTCTGGCTCAAAAATTACTGGAGGCACAGACCAATGGATGAGAGCAGCACTAACATAAACTCATTTTCCTTAAGAGTCGGGCTAAAATGCCTTTGTAATCATAAACATGTAGCTAAATTGCTTTATAGACTGACAAAAAAATAAATAAGCAGCTTTATCAACTAGTTAGCATCTGATTAAAAATTGGTTTTGAAAATAAGCCAGGACTTTGCTGAATTATTTTCCTAACAGTTTTGAAGTATACTTTATTATACTTTTTGGATCCACATAGAAAGAAGGGGTAATTGAACTGTTTTATCATTTACTGACAAGACTGCAATAGCCTGTATTGTTACTAAGTGAAGTATATCAGAGAGAATATATTAAAAAGTAATGAACCTTAAAAGGTTTGCATCCAAACCTGTAGTGCTCTTGAGATATTTTAATTTTTTCAATTCCTAAATTCATTATTTATTGGTATGTTTGGATTTTTTTTTTTAAATTTTAGCTAGACATGTCTCAGATGAGTAAGAATTAGCTTGCAATCTGTCACTTAATGAATAAAATAGCAACATATGTTCAGAGAGCTTAGTTCAGTTTATTTAAAAGTTCTACAGCCATACTACTGCTCAGTTACAAACCAATCTGTAATTTTTTCTCAAGCAGAGATGAAGGAGCATAATACCATTTATCAAAACAGAGCCCTGGAACAGGTAAATCTGCATCATGCAGGAAGATGTGTCTGACACCACCTGACAGAATGGAAGGATTATGCCCAGACCACAGTGCCCAACTTAAATAAATGGGCACTGAAGAACTGGAAAAGATTCAGTGCAGGGAAGACAGAGAATCTGCATGCTGAAGACTGGAGCTAAAAAGCATAGAATAAAAATTCTCAATTTGAGAATTAGATTTATGCTCTGAATCAAAGAAGGCAAACTAAAAACTAGATGTAGGTGCTACTATTGCAGAGTGCCAGTTCTGATACCTGTAAATATACTTACTGATGTGTAAGTCTTGACGCCCTTTCCTTCCACTCTAAATTTTAAATTATTCTTTTTCTATGTATGCACCAACTACCTTACTAAGCCCTTAATTATTTTTTGCCTATCTCAGAATTGCTTTTATTTTTGCTGTCACATATTTTGAGAAAAGGTGAATAAGAAAGAAAAAATTGTTTATGAAATTGCTCTGCTGATGTGTAAATTTATGTTGTGTTTCAACAATTTACTCTACACTTGCTCCTTCTGATGTAGCTCAACATTTGGTTGGCCTACCTTACTTGCAAAATCCTTTGCTTCATGAAATTTGTCAGAACACTAGGATATAAAAGTATATAATCAGTACCTTTAATACCAATTTACCTTTAGATTATTGTTTTGCTGTGTATAATTTTTTCTCAGCGTTGATACACAGTAAATCTTCCAGAATACAAAATATGACGTATCTCTAAAGAATTCTACAAACCATATGGCTTTATGCAAAATAAAGTTTATAATGTAATGAAAGCTCATAAACTAAAGGTCATATGGACTCAGAGTTGACATACTAAGTAAGAGAGATTTAGAGACCTACAGAGACCAATACTACTTCCCACCACAGCCTACTGACTCAGATCCGCAGTGCTTTGAGCTCGTCCCTGCGGCAGCAGAGTTTCCTTGGTGAGCAGGTTGGGATGGCCCAGAAGAGACTGAGTGAAGGAGGGACTAATTAAGCACTGGGAATCATCTAGGGGCTCTAGTCACTTCATTTATCAGTACAGGTGTGCCCTTAAATAGCCAAGTGTATAAGTTCATAACCATACTGCCACTCTAAGAGTAGAATGAATCCTACGTATGAGTATTTAGGCTGTGCTGAAAACACAGCACTTCCAAAGAAAAATAAACAGAGATCTTATGCCACGTATTTTGAATGGTGTCAATGAGCACAAAATACAGCTGGATTTACATTATAGTAATGCAATGATGTCAAACAAACAATGTATAACATTTAAACACTCTGTCCAATCTGATCATATGGATCCCATTAAATGTTTCCTTTATGTTCTCAGTATCACATATGTTCAATTTCCTTCAATCCCTTACCATTATACACACACACACACACGATAACAGCTTCTAACTCATAATTTGCGGATCATTTTAACAAAGAAAGATTTGGTAAAATAAGAATTCAGATAATTTCCTAATGCTACCAGAAACTTATTTCTCCTTCATCATTTCCAAGTTTAGTCATATTTAAAAATGAAATATGATGGCAATTCAGCTCTTTTTAAAACACAAGTAACATTTACATTGAATGTTGCATGGTCTGACTACGAAGGAAAAAAAAAATCTACTCTTTATATAAGCTACAAGGACAGTAAGGACTTATGATGGCTGTGCAGCACTTTCTTTTCTATTTTTACATTAACAGTCACAACTTGTACTGCAAGGCGTGAGTGACTATATTTTGTAAACACTCATAATGGAACTCATTCTAGGAAACGTTACAAAAACATAATTACCCAGTTTTGAATACCAGACTAAAAAGGACCGATGGGAGCATCACCAGCAGGTCTTTGTTTAAAATGATGTTGCTTTACAGAAGTAGATGTTTTATGTTTCTTTAATTCTGCTTGATACAGTCTCTCATGAAATAGTGCTAAACTCAGCTAAAATTCCTTCTGGCGGTTACATTTATTCAGGTAGACTAATAGAAACCTGGCATTTTCCCATTATTTTAATTTACATTTTTGGCCCATTCCTAACAAACAAATCAAATAGTATAAATGGACATTATTACCCGCATATGATATTAAGTATCAATGCCTTAAAACTTCCAGCTATTGAGAGCATAAGGAATTTTCACGAGCAGGACTGCTGCATTTGCCATTTCTGTTGCATGTCAGGATGGTAACACTGCTGGGCTTTATTTCTGGTAAAACATCAATTATTAGCATGATAAAAGTGAAAAAAACCTCTGAGATCTCATAGTGTTCTGGAAAAATAAATCGGAAGTGTCTCAGAAGTGTCTCTGCAAACAAACTGTATCTTACCTCAGCTGCAGGAAGATGCAGGAGAATTTTTCAGTCAAAAGAATGGAGGTTAGAATTCATTAGAGAAGGAGAGGCAGTGATTTATCACTAGGGAACTATCACATGGCCACCCTTTCCAACTTTGCTGATAGGATGCATTTAATAATATTCTGCCTTTCAAGATTCAAAAAAATTCTAGCATCTGTCGTCTTTGTACCGCATACTTAACTTGTCAATTTTACCTCTTGAAATAAAACTGATATGCTCTCTTTTTTAGGTGTGCATGGGGGAGGGTTTTTGCTTTTTCTGATGATAGAAACGTTAATACACTCAAACCAAAAGTTTGGGCTTGTGGGCTCAAAGCTATCTATATTTTTCCGCGGCTGTATCAGCTGGTGCAATGAAAGACATTACCTTTCCTGACAAACTTTGCCTCACTTAGAGGCACTTATATCTGTAGACCATTAGAGCTACAACAGCACTACTCCTCCTTAATTAACTCCATCACTCAGTGTTTTAACTTGGGAGCCTGTCTGCTGAAGTAGAATAATTTTGGACATAAACACTGCACTGCAAGATGCCACTCTCTGCACTGTAGTTTGTAACCAGAAATGAGTTTCACGTTATAACACTGTGCACTGTGAATAAGATGCAAGTTTTAAATGTTTCCATGCAGAAGCATCTGACGATATAAACACGTTGATGCGTGTTCATATAAAATAAACATTGCCAAAGGGGAGTGAAGAACTAGAGCTCCTGACATGTTTTTGTTCTGCTGAACTGTCTGAATTACAGCTTTGTTCTATAGTACTTCTTCATATAGCTGTTAAATACCAATGCACTCTACGTATAATATTTAGGTGAAAACATTATTCCATTTATGTGAAATGCTGACATTTATGTCAATTAACATGATAAATTTGAAATGAAACTGTCCTACTCACTCCCTTCCATCTCCTTCGTTGCAGGTGGTACATCCATCAGACTCTCTCAAACACCCCTCCAGTTGAGACAGGGCAGCTCTTAAATCACTACAGTCCGTTCCAACACAAGACAGGCCCATTGGTGGTCAGTCACAGAGGTCAAGGACAAAACGTGAAGGAAGAAGAAAAGCAGCACTACAATTATGATGGAGACCAAGAGAACAACCTAAATAACCGTCTCAGGCTTCCAGTGGTTTGTTTAGCAGATCAAGCAGCTGCTGGTACAATTAACATCACACAGCATTCAAAGGACAGAAGTGGAGACTGGCAGTTTAAAGGCAATATTTCAGGAGATTGCACAATTCCTGCCATTACTTAAAAGTGGTGGGTTCAGTCAATATCATGAGTTGTAACTTCTCTCAGTGGCAACTCACAGGGGACAGTACAAATGCTATTCTAAAACTCCAAACAAAGCGGGAGAGATTATAGCTTACAGAGTAAGCCTATCATCCAGGTTTACAAAAGCCAAGCAGTTACAAGTAGCCTGGCAGCAAATTTTGATGACCTTAGAGGTGAACAGATTTTGATTAAAGAGCAGTTTATGATTGGTAAAATAGGTTGCAAGCAGCTACGGCTGTAAAAATTAATGTTTCCCCAGTTATTGATGGTTTTTGGCAGTGATATATATTCCAGTTTTGGCCTTTGTGTCATTAAATTCATTAGCTGTGAGGGCTTTCTAAAAGGGATCTATGGGTAATGGAATTAGCAAGTATAAATCATACTGAAATATATAGTGTATTTAGCCCAGGAGTTCAGTGGAAATATCACGAATATGGACACATTAAGCCACTTTGTCATCAATAAAGTGGTCACCTACAGTGGATGATAACCTTCCTGGCCTGTCTCTTACCTGCTTCATCTGTGTTCCTGTTACTTTGCAGCATTTTTAGGAAAAAAGACTGCTTGAGGCCATGCCCTGTTATAGACCCAAATAACGTAAAACCGCACAGCGTTTGAGTTCACTGCACAGCGAGAGCTGAGGTGAAGACTCTTCCATTCTAGTGCCTGCCCTCTCAAGGCTGCAGACAGTGACACGAGTCCTACCAGTGGAATGAAGCACAGGATCCTGTTCAACTTAAAGGCCAGCCGGGAGAGAGATCAGTTTTTTAATTCACATTTCTGTAAATATAAAATATTACATGGCTCTACAGAAATATAAAAAGCTATCCAGAAATAGATAGGTCATAGTTAAACCCACCAGCTACTTCAGGACCCAAACTCAAGCCCTGATGAGCATTTTCATGTGCATTCCTGAAATTACTGGGGGCAAGATCCCAAGCAAATTCCCTATCTAGCTGGACTCAGACAGAGCTAGCGCTTTGTTGACAGCACTGCAAACTTTAAGTTTATTTCAAGGTGGAAGTGCCTGAACTTTCTGGCTTCAAGGATGAACCACAGTCCAGCTTCCCCCAGCTGGATATATGAAAGTTTTGCTCAGGACGCCTGACTCTCTGCACTCCAGGTTATCATGCCAAATCCAGACATCCAGCATGCCTCCTGACATTACTTTGCAGAACATACTTGAAAATACTAGATCCATTTTTACAATCAATACCATGTACAGGCATAGAAGCTTGAAGCTCTTCTGGATCATTCAGTAATTGTCTCTACCCCCATGTATTTACTTCATTTTTAAGACAATGCTTTTAGAAAGATATTAATGAGGGAACTCCAGGAGAAATATAGACTAGTTTCTATATGCATAATATTCTGAAGAACATGTTTATAGCTTGTATAGGAAAATAAAGGTCTCTATTTCATTCAATAAAACAGCATTCTGTATGTTTTTATTATGGATTTCACCTTGACATTAAATTGCTTCATATGAACATCTTTACATATATTTCCGGTGACTGTTATATGAATGTAGGGAGTATTAAAAATATATATATTTCATTTATCTGTAATTATATAGTAACTTGTGGAGGGGCATAAAAAGCTGTCAAGTGTATCCATAATATTAAACATATGTAGTNCATTGCTGGCTCATGGTCATCCTCCTATAGATATATAGATATATAATTAGAGATAGATATATGCATATCTATCTCTAATTAATCAAAATAATACTAATGTAATATCGTTTAATAAATAAATACTAAGAAATATTTTTCTTAACAGTAGACTTTGCATCTAGATTTTGTGTAAACAAAGTAGATTTGGGCATTGACAGCAATGTCTGTAAGAGTACTGCACAGAGCCTTAGAGAGGCCTCAACATCACATTCAGCTGGAGGATACAGAGGAGCACAACACATGGTCATCACACTGAAATAAGCTAAACGTTACTTTCAATCATGGTACTGTGAGGTTTTTTAAGTAGATTTGGGCATTTTATAGAAAAGTTTACTTCTAGACTGTTTCCCTGCCATCCTAGGGAAGAGGTGTAGTGATGCAGCAATGGTCCAACTAGAGCTGGCGTTCTGGTTTGAGGTGGCTTTGCTCTACAGGAGTAGAGAAGTAGAAGACAACCTTGCTCAAAGCTGGCTGTTCAGAACAAATATCCCTTGACCTACAATGTTCAACCAGAATTCACCATCAGTCACTGGGCTCCATCTGACGATAAATCTGCATCCCCTGTACTGGCTCTGTAGAAATGATTTCTGCCATATTCTCTGAAATTTAAATCGAAAGTAATTCTTCTTTCTCTGTAGACTGTATGGGATAGCAGAGTAGTTTGTTGCTTCAACTTTTTGCTAGCTATTTGGGATAGTCAGAGAGACAGCTTTATACAGAATCATGCTACCAACCAACAAAATGAACAGCTTTCGGTGAAAGTGATAATGCTTTCATCTGGCTGTTCCTGAATGACTGTATATACATTCAAACTTGTTATATAAATTAGGAATATGACCCATTACTCTTCCCGAAGTCAAGAAGAGACTTCCACTTCATCTTAGTGCAGGTTAGTTTGAAACACAGTTGATGAATTGAAAAGCTGTAAGTATGTGTGCTTATAACTGGTCAAGAAATACAGTTAACAACTTTTTTTAAAAAAATCCAAGTACTCCAATACTCCTATCCTCTCCTCAGAGTAGTCTGACCTACAAAATAATTTGGAATTGCTACATAAATTACAGTAGGACATATTTTTTTCAATAACTTTACTAGTTCCCTGTTGGTCAGGGTAGAGAGCTTGCAGGAAACCAGACTGTTTCCTCAGCTTCACTTACATTCTACTTCACAAACTTTAGTTGGCAAATTTCTTAAAGAAGAGTTCTTTAAGACAGATTACAGTTTCAAAACATATATTGTTCTTTTGAAGTTTTGCTTTAGAAGAGAATCAAATTTTTAAATGGAGAATTATTTTCAACTATCTTATAATTCTCTATTTAAACAGAAAATTATTGTTTTAAAGAAGAGATTTTTTTTTTAAAAAAACCAAGAAGCATATTAACCTTAGCTGTAGAACAGTAAGGATCAATCTTCTTGGTAACCCTTAGAAGTACATGATATTATTTAAGAAGGAGGTTGCATGTAATTGTCAGACAGCATAACAGAAAGCTATTTGGCACTCATCAAATGATTTTACATGGTATCTAAATTACACTAAATTAGTTAAAGGATATACCTCAGCATAGAATCAGTTGACTGAATACTTCTGCCTCTTGTCCCTAGAGGAAGTTAACAAGTTCCTGTCCCTCACAACTTATACCACAAATGAAAGAAGTACTTCTGTTAAAAAAAATCTATTCCTGCCATTGATATTTGCTAACATTTTATTTAGGAATGTTGACACTTCTCCTATAGTACTGAGCTTGCGGGGAGGAGAGACAATGGTACATGTGTAACTGATGGTAAACAACAAATCGATTATTTTTTTAAAGAAAAGAAAAACTCCTGTAGGGAAAGACAAAATAACAACACAAAACCAGCTAATGTAATGCCTAAAAAAGAACGTAACAGCCTAGGCACAAAACCAGTTCTCAAGTTAGCCTCTCTAATGTGTATTTAGGCATTTACAAGCAAGCACGTAGATCTTCTGAAATAACAATATACTCCTGCCACTCCACTCAACCAGGGGTTGTGGCCTCGTTCCTCAGAACTATTTAGGCCTTTCAAGTCCACTCTACATTTTATTACTGGGAGCCCTGCACTCTTCAACACGCTTGAAGATCTGAGCGGAGCATATCTCAAGTACCCATAGGGTCACCTCTGCATAAACAGATTTCAGATAGTTAACTCCAGGCAGTAATGTTGAACAGCTTCTCCTGCTATTCTTGCTCAACTTGCAAAAGTTGCACTTCAAAATTAACAAAGATTACTTAATTTTACAGCGTTAATATGCTATAGAAGTTCTTTGTGACCATATCCTCAGTTCACCTCACAACACATTTCTATGGTGCATTTCACTCAAACCTTATCTCTATACAGTTATTTAAAATCTTTGTAAATAAGACACACATTTTTGAATATTACTAGAAATTACATCTATAAAATATCAAATAAAACCTTCAAAACAAATGCATAAAGAATTATCAAGGGAAACATACTTTTTCATATGAATCTAACCAACAAAGTATTTTAATGAGTGCACATCTATTAAGAGAATTCTCAGGATACTGTAATTATTATTCATTTTCTAGAATTGTTTCACCATGAAGGTTTATGCTACTATGGGGACTTTAATGTTTATGTTTTGTGACGGCTGCGTTGACTATTAAAAAGCAATTTGGCTGACATTTTAAGTCTTTTGTTGCCAGTTTTAATTGGATTGTTCACCAAGCATCAACTCCCCCGTTAGCTGCAAAAATTACAGGCCAACGTCAGTTTATAGTAATGACTGTTTAATGATTTTATCCTGTCAGTATGCCAGCTTCATACGGATGTACGCATGATTAGTTTCATATCAAGACCTGTAATTAAATAATTGAAACCTAAACAAAAGAGACTATCAAACAGGAACACATCCTTAATAAAGACTTGAAGATTTATCATGGTACCCATTCCAAATTAAAAAATAATTAATGTTTTGAGGTCAAACAGTGCAAGAGTTCGCGTTAAGGGAAAAAGTTCTCTGCACCTTTTGCTATAAAAGAAATTTCCCTTTAAGTGATGCAAAGTTTGAGAGCTCACTGCAGTGAGTCTTTGCTTATCATTCTTAAAACTGACTCAAAATTATTCAGAACTCATTATTAGCTATTTTTGTTTGCTTTCCAGACTAGGCAAAGCTGCTTTTGTAGTAATAATTATAAGATATAAAAATAATGATACCTCACTGAAACTTACAGTACTTATAATCAAAGAACAACAAGCCCACTAACTTCTCAGAAATTCTAATTCTTGAAAGAAACCCAATTATTATTCTTTGTTCAGCTCTGAATCCTGTGTCAAACTCCTACATATTTCAGAATCTCAAATAGAGCAAAAAAAAAGGCTTTTAGAAGATAACTCTTTGAAAGTGTGAAATATCCGTGAAAATAAGGCCAGAAACAAAGACTCCCAGAGCAGGACCAGCCCCGCAAAGGCAGCGAGTGCCTCCTCATACTGCTCAAACAGAGTTCAAGAAGCTGGGGGCTTCTTGGAGAATTTCACACTTTATGGTTTTGGCCATTCAACATGGACGGTATTTTGCACAGAATTTTGGAAAGAACTTGGTATTTCACACATGCTGACACCTAGAAAGTCCAGGGGAAAAAGTTACTGACCGAGGGTCTTCACTGTCTCATTAATAAGCACATCTGCACTATAAAATATGGCATAGGGTGTCTCTGTAAACTGATCTGCTACATTTATGGATTCCCATTAAACTTAGACCTCAAAGGTCAAATACCAGACTTTACTGTATTATGCATTCAGTAAGTATTCAGACAAATTTCAGCAATTTATAGCGACTTAGAAGAACTTATGTTCATCTGTTTCCAGGCTTGACTTTTATATACTATAGTCACCTACTAGAAAATATTAACCTACTGGAAAGTCAATAGATTTTCAAGGTTGCTTCATTTTTATGTACAAAAAGCTGTATGCCTTGCAGAATCATCCATTTTCCTTTTATTGCCAGGACGATGGGTTAAAACCTATTCTGACCAAACTTTTGAGCAGATGGCTTTATTTGAAAGATTTAGGGGTAAATTTAGGACCCATCTCTTTTCGCAGTTACAACAGCGTGACTTGGGATTAACTCCATTGATTTCAATTATGTTATTCTGCATTAGCTTGCTAGATGTAACCACAGAAGCTAACATTCCAATTTTGATAGGGCATATCCATTTTTTATATATATATTTAGACACAGGAAAATTTGCCACTTCAAAATATCAGCTGTGGAACACCACACAATTCTGTCCCAGAAATGGCGTTAACAAATTAAGTGATTTACAAAAGGATGAACCACTGAACCAGTAAAATACAGGTCGGCACAAACTTATTTCGATTTGTAAAATAAGAAGGTCCAGCAGAGGTATGTGAATGGACCATACATCAGCAGATGAAAATTCACATCAATAAACACAAGGTACCTGAAATTGACTGCTGAGATCTAAATTAACTCCAAGTACTCAGAAAATGGACCTGCGTATATGTGTAAAAAGCTCAATGAAAACCTTTTTCCCACGTATGGCTTTAGGAAAAGAATGTAACAGCATGGAAAATAAAGCAAATTGGACAGAAAGTAAAAAAGGCATACATACCATGCGGAATATTTTGTATCATTTTTGACACTTTTTTTTTTTTAGAGCAATTTGGTAAAAACAGAAGGGATTTTACAAACAGGTGAGTAGATTAGACACATGAAAAACCACTGTGTGAGGAGACGCTAAAGAGATTGTGCGGTTTAAAGAAACTCACGATGTAAATGATAGAGAAACAACATAATGAACTCAATAGGCAAGCAATTATTTCCACTCACAATAAAAGTAGAATGAATCACTAAATGAAACTGTTAGGAGAAAAATTTAAAACTGATAAAAGGGAATACCCTGGGGTGGCTTTTTTCCTTTTTCTTTTTAACACCACGTTTAACCTAGGAATTTGTTGCTACAAACTATCATTGAAGTTTTATGTATAAAATTTTATATAGATAATTATTCATCCAGATAGAGTAAGCAGGCAATATACAAACCTAAGTGTATCCAAGTACAAAACCTACATATAAAAAAGGAGTCATTTTTATGTTTGTAAGTATGTAATGTACATACGTATATTTTATACGTGCTCAAAAATCTCCGCTGAATTAAAATCCCAGTGGAAAGAATAAAAGTTACTTATATTTACTCAGTTTTATTTACAAGGCTAAATTTTTAACATCCTGAAGGATTTGATTTCACATAAGTTAATGGGAACAGAACAAAACTACACTCACTGCTTGCTTCCCGCCCCAACCAGAGAACCTCAACCAATTCCAGCCGTCAGTGAATTTCTTCCTATGTGATCAGGACAGCCCTGGTTTAGTCAGAAGACATTTGGGGAAAATAAAGACAAGTATGTCATTTACTCAGCCAACTGATGAAAAAAGTTTAAGGCAATCCATTCTCATGTCTGAAAAAGTAGAATGGATCTGGCTTGAAGTCATGTACCACCAATAACGCAAAAACTGGAGATTAAATACTTGATTTGCAGATACTGGAGTGAGCTAGGTATTGACACTTAAATAGCAATTTGAAACTCAACACACATAAGGAGCCCACGAAACCACTTCTACAGGATTTATTGTCCAGAACAGAATAGTAATTCAAGCTTCCTCCTGATCCTCATCCCAATGTTTAAATTCTAATTTTGATCCTTACTTGCAGTCTTTTGAAATACGTGACTCTTAGCAAACATTGTAAATAATTTCATATGGATCTTGTGAACAATACAAATGGGACTATTGCAATTCAGCCTGAACGATGCAATAACCAGGTAACAAAGTACCTTCCGCCAAACTCATCTCACAGTACTAAATAACGGAATAACCAAGGAAACCAGGATAAATAGTTGTGTTCATATACTTGCATTGTGCTTTATACACCTGCCTGCCTTTATTATGGAAATGTAGACTGAATGCAAAGAAGGCCAATGTATCAAGTAGGTGGTGGAAAGAGTTGGCAATAATACATGCTATAGTTACCTTTTACTAAAGAGGATGGACAGAATGGGTGAAGATCAGCAGGCAGTTTCAGCTTATGCAATTTCAAAATGACCTTTTAAAAGTAATTATTAGAGTGGAGTATGTAGCATTCAGCTGAAATTGAACTCTTCAGAATTCCACACACTTACAAAGTAAAAACTGTGAAAGAAAAATGCATCATAGGTATCAAAAAGGAGGGGGCCACTCAGACAGTTTTCCTCCTGTCCAGTTTATTTTTTACAATCTTACATTGAAGAAAAAGCAACACACCACATATCTATCAAAATAAAGCATATCCTATTGTAGAAAAAATACACAGCTGAAAACTATACAAGTAAACATGTCAATGAATTGGTTCCAACTGAAGAAAGTATAAAGTATATAATCTAGTACAGCTCTATGGTAGTTCACAGGCCAAATTTGGATGAAAATTTTGCCCAATGTAGGAGGGAATATCAGATGGCTGCAGAGACACTCTCAGGCTAGTTTACTAGTGTTCTGCAAAGATTTAATTCTGTCCTGTTGATTCAACAGGAACAAAAGAGGGAAGGGAAGGACCTGCCACCAGCTGGGTTCGGCAGTGCAGGTGCCAGCACCCACACTCGCTCCGCGCGCTGCAAAGCGACTGCGCTGGTCCCAAAGAGGCTGTGAAGAAAGAACTGGTGCCATTGCCTGGGACATCTGCTGAGCTAAAATTCATCCCACATGAGTATTCTTGCAATTTGACAGCGCAAATATGATTACATTTCTACATTATTTATATTAAAAACATTGCTGTAGACTACATGTGATGGCCTAGCTAACGCAAAAACAACTTGTACTTCATGAAACTGAACTAAATGACCGAAACTGTAGCTGACATTTATGGTATTGATCAGACTCCACCATTAATATGAAGTAAAATGGCTTGGGAAGTTTATTCATTTACTGATTAGTGATTCATCTCCTTCTAGATGATCTCTGAGTATGACAGCCTCGTCTATGTTTGCATTCTTCTTCATTGTGAAGCATTAGCTCCATTTCCCTTGCTGTAAAGGCAGCACTAAAATTACCATGCTTTACCTTTACAAAACTGAACAGTTCATGCTGCTTTCAAAATTATTCTATTGCCCAACCCAACCCCCACCAACCCCACAGCAACAGCAGCAAACTCCATGTCTACTAATAAAAGCCCCCCCAAAGGCATTAGTCAAAGACAAAAAATACAAAGCTATTCTATTAGGTTTTACTCGTAGAGGATCCTTGAATGGCCGCTATTAAAGTGAATAATATTGTCCATGCCATCACTGAATATGTAAAATCACCTGGAAGATTTCCAGCACAGATTCCATGAATGATAAGAAAATTCTGCACTGAGTAATACCACAAACCCCAGGTAGAGCAGGACTGTAGGCAGCTGCCATGTGGAGCATACAGAAACCACAAGCGGTCCTTACGTGTACCAAAAATAGGGACAAACTCTTGTCACTGCAGCGCAGACACCGCACTGAGATGCTCCCTTCCCAAAAGCAGGAAGGGAGAAGCACAGATGAAGCGAGACATTGTCTTTTTTTGCTTTCACATAAGCCAGGGGAACGCAAGGGAACCGCCAAGCGCACTCTCTTGCTGGGTACAGTAGCACATTCCCCCTCTTCTCAGTCTCTCCTGGTGCTTCTGCCAGTGCAATGAAGCTCTTTATTTTCTGTCCCAAGTTCTTACTGTCAAGCAAAACTCAGCAATGAGTGGGGATACAGTTCAGCTGAGAGCAGAATTGATTTAATATTCCTATAACATTTCAAACATAAAAATGCACTATAGAAGTGCTACATCTTATTAAGCTTGGCAATAGTGAATGCAGGGTGGCAGTTTCCTTAGACTTGCCAGTATGGCTCGCCAGAAGACTCCAATGTATGTAAGCACAACCAGGCAACGCAGAGAATACTTAAGGGCAGAAAACAGAGGAAACACTCCTCCCCACAAATCTAGAAAGCCAGTCTCTGGGGCTTTCATCTGAGCACGGGAGGCTCAGCTTTATCTGTTCTGTCTGACACAGACATGGGACTGGAATCTCAGGCACTAATACGGTCCACCTACTACCCGAGACATGCCACTCTTAAAATGTAGCTGGCACAGGGATTTGAACCTCTGTCAGTCACATAAGGTAGGAGTGCCTGACCACTGCACTACGAGCACCTCGGCGCCTGTCTCTCTACTCCAATAAATATTTGGTTATTTACACGCAGTGAAGTACCTCGCAAGAGATCAGGTCAGAGAGCAAGAAAGAGAGAAGACTAATTGTGTACCAGGTGCGAGGGTATCATTTTCAATCATCTCCTCCACCATTATCAGACTTTCCAGGCGAGTACCTTGACAACTCCCTTTCCTCTGTGAATCTCTTGCTCTGATGAAGAATTTCACCTCCAAAAAGAGATCTCTTCTTTGGGGAAACGTCACTGGAATTGACACATTTCCTGAAATGTTTGGGTTTCAGCACACTTTCAAAGAAATGGGATTTTTCATTTTAAAGCACTACAGTAGAGATACAGGCAACACTTTCGTGTCAGGCATAAGCCACAGTGGCAGATTTCACTTGTGCAGATGGTGGTGGAAGTTTTAAGTTAGAGAAGCTTTTCTGACAAGGCCCAGGGGGCTCCTGCATGGTGCTGAGCTCACGCCTGCCTGTATGGAAATGTCGCAGCTTCTCTGGTCATTTATTTCTTTACCTACCAAACCCAAGGTAAACAAAATGCAAGCTAAATATAGCCAACAGGAGCTTCTCGTTGATTACAGTAGGAATTAAGTAAAACTCTCTTTGTGTTACTTCATTTGAAATAGTAAATAACCAATCTACCACTTTTTCTTTGTAGACTCCATGG
Source organism: Rhinoptilus africanus (assembly GCA_013400135.1). Classification (NCBI taxonomy): domain Eukaryota; kingdom Metazoa; phylum Chordata; class Aves; order Charadriiformes; family Glareolidae; genus Rhinoptilus; species Rhinoptilus africanus. The sequence continues at coordinate 252,376 of VXBO01013774.1, forward strand.
ATTCTGAATCCACCACTGATGCTATAAAGACAGACTAATTCTACTCTACAGCCCAATAAAAGACTAGATACCTGGTAATCTGCCTCTTTGTGAAGCAGTACTTCTCATCTCACACAGGAGAGATGAGAGACAGCATGGAAAGCTAAAAGGACAGCACTTTGTCCCTTTGTTTGAAAATTTTCATGAGAGAGCATTTTTTTTTTAAATAAAAAAATTAAATGGGTTCTATTCAAATGCAGCACGAAAGAAAACGGAGTCTAGTTCAGGCTGGGCACTGTGACCTGCCCTAGTTTGAAGCTGAACAAAGGCATAAAAGCAAATGATAAATTTCCATTTTGTTATACAATATTTCATTAGGGAGCTAATTAAACAGGCTGTACTCAAATGCAGCATATAAACAATATGAAGGGGAGCATTTCTGGGAAGGTATTAGCTGATAGCACTAACATAAATGATATAATTTTTTTTTTTCTTTTCTCAACGGTTAGGAACAAAAAGCTTTTTTCCCCATTACCTCATCCTAAGTAGTTTTTCAAATCAAGCCTGTGTTCACATTCACGCTGTCACTGATAATGGATCTTGTGTCATATAAGAAGAGAGTAAAGGACCTGATAATAAGTGCAATTATAAAACATCAAAAATGGTAGATCAAAGTGGATTTCCTTTATTCCACTGTGTACAGTCACTTCACAGCTTTTCAGTGTCCCTGTCATGCGGTCCTGACAGGATGTATTAATTTTCTCTATTATCATAGCAACGAGAATGGCACACTTCAGAAAGCAGCTGACAAATGCAGCTCCTCATTATTACTCTGTCTTACTTTTATTCTTTTTGTTTATAAAAACACTTTTTAAATCCCCTTCTCCTGAGATCCTCAGGCATGATGATAGCCATCAAATGGTTGATAACCTTGCGATAAACCAAACTTGGGGACAAACTCTCAAGCCTTCTAAGTACTGCTGCTCTTCAAAAAAGAATTAAAATGTACGGCCTCCAAAAATTTCAAACCCAGTAATGAGCTCATGTTACAAGAGCTTGAAAACTTTACTTAAATATTTCCACTCTAATCCATCTTGGAAAAGTATCCATTTTCTGAATGTTTACTACATTCTGTACAGGAATTTGTAGCACACAAATTGCATTTGAAAAATAAAAACTAAAGCTCAGGAGTTAAGCAAACTATCACAGCGTCATTCCTCTTGCCGTGGCCCCGCGGGTACCATGACTCAACTCCTGCTGCGGCTGCTCAGGTTTATCACCGCAGCGATAGTTAGAAGCTTCTGAAATGAAATGTGCAATGAAATGTGCACGGCAAGAAAATAGTTTTACAGCATTTTCCCATATAGATGGAGGGTTTGAGCTGGTGGTCTCCCCAATAAACTATGCTTACCCTTCCCAACACTAAAGCTTGCAGGAGTGCTTTCTTTTGGGCTGATCGCAAAATGTTGCGGCCAATATTGATAATATGCAAAGGAATACAGACTCGAATACAAAGAAAGCAGAATAAGAATTAAGCAAACTGCATAACATAAACAAGCACATGCAAAATAAGTTCTGAAGCAATACACTGCCATATAAAATTGTACACCCCGTTGAAGTAAGCCATAATAATTTGCACTACATGAACATATAATATTCACACAACAACCTGAAAGCCGTTACATTCTACATGTAGAATTTAATAGGATAAATTCCACTCTATGTATGCATGCTAATGTAAAGCATCATGTTCAAAAAGTCTACAATGTTATTTTGAATTTAGAGTATACTTGACCAGTATTGACTTTCATGACTAACTTGAAAAAGTCAATCTAAATTCACTGACTCAATTGCCTATGACATGGTCCTTCACAGTTGGAAATAAACTGAGGTACTATACCCTGCTGCCATCACAAAGAGTAACTATCTTAAATATTAGTATAAAAGCGGATGCAGCAGTTTCATATCCCATCATATGAATATTATGGCAATGATGTGTAGAAGTGATTTACATCTTCATTATTTCTAGACTGCAAGAATCGCTATTGCTAGCACTTTGTAGAGTCATTTGCTAACATTTAAGCAAGTTATGATTAATGCAATTTGAGTAGAACGCATATTGGACAGATAGATTATAGCCCTGCTGATACTGTATGTACAATAATTAGTACTGTGACAACAGCTAATTATTTTTAATTTTAAAGCTGAAGGTTTTTATCCATAAATACTGTAGTGAGAGTTAATAGATCAGTTCTCGCCATAGCCAAAACAAGGTGACAGAAATTATGCATTAAATAAATGAATAATTTCTTATCAATATTTAAAACTAACGGAATGCCAGTCAATAACACCGCTAGACATTTAATGTACTACTGCAAAGATTACTGACAAAATTAGTTTATAAAGCACCCACATCATCATCCCACCTGCTTTGCAACACAATGAAACTTATTAAAAGGCAATTGAAAATATAAAAACTACCTCCCTAAAATTCAAGGGATCTAAGATACCAGCACGAAGCACTGTTCCAGCTGTATGGAAGGCCATCTGTCTGTGTAAGAACTGGAGTGAAAAAACAGATTCTCAGATGGACTTAAAAGGAATTACTTCATTGATTTTGATAGTGCTATTTTAGAAGAGCACATCCAAATTATATGGCCTGTAGTTAGTATCAGGACCTTACTTGTCTCCTAATGGTCAAAGTAATGTTCTGAATAGCACGAACACATACATCTAAGAATTTAGGCAGCAGAACACAAATGAAACTGTGGAGAGTTCACTTATGAATGAGCACCTGGTTTATTTCAGACTGGAAAGTTATGAGTTCAAAATATTTCAGCAATTCTAAAACTTCAGGAAAAGTAATTTGAAAGACTTTAAAAAACAATTCCTAGAACTGGGGCGAGGGGAGAGAAAAAAAGAGAAAAAAAAAAGTGTTTCACTGGCACAGGAAGATGATAGATAACTTGCAGTAATCCATAATGGGCAATGAAGGACTTACTCCAATATATGGCACTATTGAGCTACCTCAGCCTCAGGTATAATATGGGAGAGGACAGCAGCACTGAGGTGATTGCTTCAAGTATCAACACCTACTTTTTCTACTCCTGTGAAGTCCATCTATCACTGGGCAACTGACTTGTGCACAAACAATAGCTGCTGGCAAGAGCAGCGCATCACAAGCAGGAGGCAGCCCATGGCTGTACCAGAAGACCAAGATACAGGCCTGAGCTGCTGCCAAACCGTGTGGTCAAATCCAAACACTTCAATAGAGGCACTGAACACAATATAAGAATGCAAACAGTATTTATGACCCCACTGTTCAGAAATAATGAAAAAAAAAACCCAACCAGAAAACAATGGATAATTCTAAATGATAAGATTTTCTTACACCCTTTTATCCATTTCCCTTTGAGCTCCTTTAGTCCCAACAGGAATCATTTCATGCTTCCGCATGACCGAGAGGAACACTACTTTGCTTGAAAAGAAAGCTGAAATCCTCACATCATCCTGCCAGCACTGCCTCCCCTCATGCTCCTAGGGGAGCAGGCAAAGCTCGGGAAGGCTCTGCTTGCAGACTGGCCCAAATTTTAGAACCTTGGGTGTGCTCATCATTCTCTGGGATTGGAGCAGCATAACGATTTTGTTTTAGCTTTTCCAATTTTCTGGCAACACAGAACATTCATAATTGATGTTTCATTGATTTGATTCTTTTCTTTAGAAAGTTGTACAGTTCTTCCACAACTAAGAGCTGCAGAATGCTCCCAAAAGCATTCACATTTATCAGTGCTTCTCTGCCTCACTCAGTATTAGTTTATTAGCCTTAATTTGTACCTTTGTGCCTAACATCAAGGAATTTACTTTTTGATTGATTCTGAAGAAACAACTCTTAAAAACAGAAAATGAAACAACAGCTTTCCCAGCAGAACAATTTTTAAAACTTGGTGATACTAGAACAGACTTCTTGATTTCATTTACTTGGGTAGTAATTGCTCAGTGCAACAAAGACACCCTTTCTAATAGAAGACTCGTATCCCTCGCTCCTTTAAGTGCTTTTGCTATCAAATTAAATATTAATACAAAACAAACTGTACTGTTCAACTACGTTTTGTATTACTGCTCTGAAAGGGATCACACCACGAAGCAGATGTAAGACTGATGTCAATATTAAACGTACTTAGCTTTTCTTTAAAGTCAATGTATCTATTTATACAAACAGAAAGGTACTCATCTTTTAGCACTTCAGATTTTCTTGAACATCTACATCTCAGAATCATGAGATGAAAGAACTGGTCAGCAATGCAAAATATGTATTTTATTTGACTGAGGTTCCATTACATCAAGAACAGAAGAGCCTAACAAAGCAGCCTGACAACTATGCCTGGCCATGGGCCTGTTAAGAGATCTGACAAGCCATCAGAAGCAGTCCTAATTTCATGGTATGATGTACAAATGAGAACACAGTTATTATAAAAGATGCACATCTTAATTGTACTCTTGCCACAGACATGTATAAATGCAAATATCACTACAAATATCTTATTCTGTTTTATCCAGAATTCACCATCTTTTGCCTCATGGGGTAGAGAAAGATGAAGAATCAATAATTTTTTCAGATACTTAAAGGAAGTTCTTGACAGCATACACTTGAAGAAGTAGCAAAATTTCCTGCTACAAGTGGAAAATGAGACGCGAGATCAACATCACCCAGAGAATCCCCGTTTCAAGGACTCTGAAGCTTTCTAAACAGCCAGGATAAAACCGGAGCACTGCTGAATAGAATTGGGATCTAACTGTTCAAAACAGTGTGCCAATGCCCACGCTACCATACAGAGTGCTTTTCTCAAATGAAGTGGCACCCGATAACAAGTATTCTTTTGCCAGTTTGTGCATAATTTATGAAATGCAAATGTCTAAAGACGCAATGTTTAGACAGCCTGCCACACAGCACACTTATGTCCCAGTCCCAGCTATTGCGGGGTGGAGAAGAGCGCTCTGACAGTGGAAGAAGATTACCCAAGGAGTAAGACATCTGAGGGACACCAAGACCATTGCAGAAGCACAGGCGTCTGTGGAGATGTAGCTCAAGCAGAGTAGCTCTCATAAATTTTAAGCACCCTAACCAGGATATAATCAGCGTTAGCCTGTCTTGAGCTCAAATGTGAGAATACTAAAACAGCATACCCAACAGCAGTAACATTTGACAGCATAGCCATGCACCGTATATAGGCATTTTATTGAAGTATGTGAGCAATATAACCAGCAAAGAGAAAAACTATGACTTGCTCACAGGTGTCACGGAAAAACACGTAACCAGTGACCCAAGTAACAGAGTTTACAAGATAAAGAATACGATAAGCACAAGGTATCGCAAACTGACAGGGTACCCTCAGCATCAAGTGTGTTGGCAATGAATAAATCTAGTAAAGTTTTGTTTTGAAGTCTAAAACCGGCTTATTAGAAGACTTACCATTCTTCTAAATACTCTCCCCACACATATCTTTAATTCCCTACCTGATGCATATATATACACACATTTTCAACTGCAACAGAGAACCCAAGCTTCCCTGTGATCTATGAGGCTTGTAGTAGACCTTATGCCTTGTATGTACATAATAAAATACAGAGTTAAGCCACACAAGGTGTTTAAATGCAATCTGACCTGAGTTCCTCTTTCTGCATTATCATCCAGTCTCTTCTCTTCACACATCTAACCTGTTGGATGCAAACATCAGCTTGAAGCCCTCCAGTAATCAAGACTGAAATTGATAACAGATGCCTAAAAAAAGAAGCTAAAGTAGTAAAACACAAAAAAGTATGGGTGACAAACTGTGTTCCTGCAGATTTTAATGCTTCTTTTTAAATCATAATTGGCACTAATTGCACTATTTACATGTTAATGCACAACACCTGGCCTCAGCTGGATATAAAGAGGCTGACAATGTTTCCCTCTCACCTCATCGACAAGGAATTCAACACATACAGTCTCAAAGAGATGGGCTTGACAAATATAAGGGAGCAATAATTTGGACGAAGTGAAAGCAATCTAACTTATTCACAACCTTTAAACAAGAGCAAAGCTACTGAACGTTCATTTTGAATTATTAAAGATCTAGACTGAAACTAAGTCTGAAACACACAGATACAAGGCAAGACATAAAAACAGGAGACAAAGCTTGATTCAAGAACTTGTCTTTTGACCTAGAAGAGGAGAGGGATACCCCTCCTCCCTCCAAAAAAACCAAACCCAAACAAACCAAACCAAAAAAATCCACAAGATGAACAGCAAAATGCCAAAAAAGACCCAACCCAAAAAACAAACCAAAAGGCTCAGTTACCTTGTGGATAGGACAAAAAGCATGCAAAACCAATTCTAGCTGTTCTGGCTGAATGGGTAATCTACTATATTATCCTTATAATAAAGGCCCATATACTGCAGCACTGACAAAGGAAAGTACTCTCAGGAAAGCTCAGTAGTGAGAACAAAACCGTGGTGACGAAGCTCAAAATTTCTATCTACCTGGTTTCTAACTTAAGAGCCTTCTTTCTACAGGGCTGACCTGGACCAACTGAAAAACACATTATTTCTTACTTTTATTTAATCAGTGAGCCATTTCCAAAACAACTACTCTAAAATATGGCCAAACTAATTAGTTTTATCTATTTCAAATGCTTGCTTTTTCAATCAAATTACAGATGATATACAAATACTGCTCCTGGAAATGCTCATTTATTTTTGCTAATGACCACATCTCTGGAATTAATTTCAGAACTCCTATTCTTCAGCTGCAAAACAAAGAAAAGCCAGACAACTAAACACTGACATGTGCCTTACTCAAGCCTAATGTACGCCAGCCTTTCACAACTAACATTAACACCGTAGCACAGCATGAAGGATTCTGCCCAGCTTCTGTAGATCACATAAAATATAATTTCTAGATATGATATAGTGAATTCTCTGTCTCTTCTGGATGTACACTCATGTTTCCTAATAATTCTAAATGGATTTCTATAGCAATTATTTTCAGGAAATATTTGAGGTTTAATTTTCAGTTCTGCTTTGTTTCAAAACCAGTAATATCCTCTTGAACAGAAACACAATTAACATAATTAGCTATATACTCCTAATTTTACATTGTTTAAAAAATATTGCTTCAATTGTCAATATTTTTCAATATTCTAATCAGCAAACCCCTGAACATTATTATTATACTTCAAACTACTATTGTCCTATATGGTATTTATCAGAAAAATTATGCAGAAAAGCTAAATCCATTCAATACCTGCGTTTGGTAAGAACAAACCATATCAAAATGCTATTACTGACATGCAGAGAGTATTTATGTGTTACAAAATATATTTGCATACAATAAAACTCAGTTCACGTCAATTAAAACACGTTCAGAATAACTAAATATAGTTTTGTTTAGTATTGCACAAAACAGAATAAAAGCAAATTCCGTAAGACTTAAGCTTGACAGCGCACACAACCTCAGGGGACTTGCTCTGCTCACACTGCACCAAAGGATGAACGAGGCAGATGTGTTTGAAAGGGCCAACCACAGCTGTAGGAAGAATTACCATGTTCCATTTAGAAAAGACCTGTTGCAAATCAAAAGTCACGTTTTAAGAAAGACATACTTTAATCAGAATTTACCAGCATACTGCAGGACTAAGTAGGAACCCAAATCGTGACACATCTAAAACAAAGGTACACACAGTAGAAACAAACATGGCTCATTCGCTCTCTCTACTCACCTACTAGGAAGTGCTACTATCTACAAGCAAGGTTTATGATACAGTAAAGGATAAATACACAAACAGACATAGATGTTAGAGGGAAAACAAAGAAACGTGGAAGTTGTAGGAAGTACAGTTACACTACCAGCATCACTTTAAAGAATAAAGATGGATAAAATAGGCAACCAGCTTGTATATCAACTACACACACTCTAATCGTGAATGAAATTTGCTCAGGTCTTATCCAGCCAGAGGGATCAGCCTTCCTGTTAGTTATCTCCATAGGGAGATGCATTTAATGCTGCTAATAAGCTTTGCTTTAAGTTGTAGCTGAGACACTGTGAGTTGAGTGTGCCTCCTAGTTTTCATCCTAAGAACCTTTCAATAGCCTTTTATGTCTCAGCAGAGGATAAGGTGAAAGACAGAGGAAAATGAAGATACTTGTACAATTAATGTAATACCTAATGAGGAAGATCAGTGTGAAGTTGTCATCGCAGAGGCAAAAATATAAACACTAACAAGTTAAAAGGCTTATTGTTTAAAAAACCCCTCCAAACCCACAAGTAGTTCTGACAAAGTCTCTGAAGTAAAATTTAGCCTATTAACTAGGAAAAAGGCCAGTAAATTCCCTATGCAGATCCTTCCTGAGGATGCGAGGATGCATAAGAGTTCAGTCAAATTATGGAGCTACATCTCTCTCCAATGATGCGATAGAGAAATTACTCTCAGATGTACGCTGTCTCGGTAAACACCCACAGTACAGCAGGGTGATCCGAGACTTCTGTGCAGACATACGCCAGCAGCACCACTGCCCCCTGCAGCAGTGTGTAATTCCTCCTATGGTGTAAAAATTGGCTTTGAAGTCATCTCCGTTTCCTCTCACAAGTAACAAACCCATCCCAGCTCACGTTGATCAAAGCTTTCCACTCATCCATGATATAATCTTTATACCAATAATTTGACAGGAAAGTTACTTCAACACCATTGTCGTTTAACACAATAAAACATATATTATAAGCTGTGAACGTTCATGTACATAAATACAGATAAATTTCTTTCAGGAAAAAAAAAAGTAAAAAGCAAAAACTCACTTTGCATACATTTTTTCCTCCAGTTGTCTCTAATGCAATTTGTCCCATTACGGGGTACTTGCTAGAAAAGCCCAAACTAAGGAACCTGGTATGTCCACGCTGACACATGCAGTCAGAACATACAGATAGAAGAGAGATGACGACAATGAACAATACAAACCACTTCCCGTGCTGTGGGAAGAGGAGAAGAGCCATCCCTAAGCCCATTTCTCGGCCCAAGTCTAATTTCAACCTTTCTACAAATACAGTGTAAGTATACATATTAAACACACACACACACCATCTAGACAATAGCACTCTGGATACATACACATGGCATGTATGTGATAATCAAAATCTTGACAAAACCCCCTTTCATTGCTGCTCTGATTTTTAGTAACAGGATTTAGAAACACCAGCAAAAGCTATGAAATGCAATCTTTTCGAAACCCAGAGCTCCATCAATCAACCAAGGAAAAAAACCCCCAACTTTATGAGAGTTCAGGAAAAAAGATCTGCAGAAGAATGTATGTGGCATTCCAAAAGGTATGTGGTTTCCATTATATTTTAGATTTACGGTGAAAAGACTTAATATGAGATGAGAGGCTATGCTTTATTATAATGTTTAATTGACACAAAACATTATAGTCATGTTTGTGAAAAATCAATACTGATAGACAAATTTGAAAATAAATAATGAATTAAGCATTCAAGACTGTGAAACAGAATGACAAAAAGTTATAGTTATTGCTGACATTCTGTAATGAATGACTTTGTAACTCACATCTGACAATACTAGATTTTATAGGAGAGAAATTATTTACAGGGAAAATTAGGTACAGATTTAGCATTTGAACTTAATATCTCACTTTTTATCAATTTAAGTTACGGCTCTCATTTATTTGTATTTTAAAATCGCAAGTAATTTTGAATAATTCTTTTCTTGAAAGCTAAAATTGTATTGTACTTAACGGTTACTAAAATATTGAATTGTCACGTAGATCGGCAAATGCTGATGTAGCTTCTTTCCCAAAGGAAACCAGAGCTGACAATGGTCTTTACAAAAACTTAAATTCGACAATGGGAAAACTACAATTTTAATATTGAACATAGCTTCAAACTAACTGGGGATAGTTTGAGGCTATCAATTTTTCTCCACTGTGAAGAAAATTCTCTTTGTTAGAAATTCTTTTCATCTCCCTCCTCTCCATAAACAGCAGACCTTGCTAGCTGTTGTTTTATGCCCTGAAGCACCTCTACTTGTTTTCCCAAGTGATGCTTTACAGATGATATCACTGCCTTTTCTTTGACTACTGAAGGTAATTTTTCTCATTCATGTTATTTAAAGTAGATGTACATTTGGAAGACAAAACAATGTTCTTGGCCTTCTTTACATTGGAATGTTCTAGTTTCATAAAGAAAATACAACTCAACTGAAAACATAACTATGTGTGCTCAACTCTGCAAGAACTGATGGAATAGGGGAAAAGGGCCTACACAGGAAGAGTTGATAGATAAATGTATATATTGTAATATTAAAAAAAACCCCAACCCAACAAACATACAGGGTCTTGCTTTGGTTCTATGGGGAATTATTATTCAAGAAGTTCATACTTTGAAGCAAAGCATATTCAATTAATAATACCACAGTGAACTGACTTTTCTGCTCGTCTACCACTGCCTATGAAGGCAAATCTTCAATAAATAAGGTTAGCATTTAGAAATAAGGGCTCTCAGCAGCCTGACAATGAGTAAAACTATTAGATTATCAACTTTATGTCAGGTCGGTAAGATTTTCCATTCTGAAATCCCCATTTTCTTCTTACAGTATGTTAGTCATTGATGTTTTTACAGTTGTACCTTTAATTACGCTTTCTATCACTTCACAGAGTCGTGAAATAAAGCTTGTATCAGTAAATATAATGAAACATCCTTGTCTGACATTCTAAACTGACTTTTGTATTTAATATGCGTATTTTTCCATTATGTTTATTAATAAGGCTTGAGGCAACTTTCTTGTTATTAATAAGATTTGCTTTGCCATAGAATAATACTTGTATCTGAGGTACATACTGAGATACACACGGATCAGAGATGGTTTCATGCTTCTATAGGAGACTGATCTCCATCTGAGAGCTACCACGGAGGTAAGGGAAGAGCCGGCAGTGCTCAAAGCACAGCCACATCTGTAAATCTCGTGTTAGCTCTCCTTACTCCCACACATCCTTGGAGTACCACAGAGGAAATGTTTTGTACACACCCCTCTCCAGCCTCCCCCCAAAACCCCAACTGAAATAGACACAAGGAAATTAAAGAAAGCAGGTCTGGATAATTGAAATTGAAACCAGGTCCAGATTATAATAGGAACAAGACAGCTAACAGTAATTTTGAGGTGACAGCATAGCGAGGGAGAGGAATGTAGTGAATATAGTGTTGGAAAGCTTGCACCAATCATAGCAATACTGCCTTAGGAAGATGACTTCAACACTTACGAGAACCGCATTTTTTCCTGAATATTACTGTTCAAAGTAGACTGCAGTGCTGAAGCCGCTCATCCCAAATACTCATGTTTACAGGGAAGGAAACAAACCAGAAGAAAAACACAGGTTTATGAACAGAGCTGGAGAGATAAGGAGATGATTTCTCCACTTCGATTTTCTGTTATACTGAAGGGATATGAAGAACATCTCTTATGTGCCTAAACAGACTTGTCAGGTGTTTTTATTTAACAAACTGTAAGAAAAAATATTATTCTAAGAAGTTTTTAGGAGTCAATTCCATCACATTTTGGAATTGGTTTGTACAAAAATAAATGAGGTTTCACAATATAGTAACAGAACTGCAAAACCTAATGGGATAGAGTTTCCTGTATTGTCATTTCTAAGGATTTAAAAGACCAACGTGCACAAAAACACAGAAGAAAATTATGCAAATGACAATTTGTAAACCTCCAGCTCTGCTGATTTAGCCTAACTGCTAAGTGCTATGCAATGGTAGCGCCATCAGCAAGGGAGAGGTCTCTCACAGACAGGCACCGGCTGGGCAATTTTGTGAATCTTGAAAGAAAAACAAAGCAGAAAAATAATGATATGAAAGACAGCTGCAGGGTTGAATTCGCAAGAGTACCCTCGATGAGATGACCAAGACCTCTGTCTCCACTGAGATCAGAAATACGTTTGCAATAGAACATGGTTATTTTATAATTATACCATTGAAACAACTGGACATGGACCAACTCACTCAGCAGAATGTGCCATTCTTATCATCAGTTTAACTGGGAACAAGCTTACAGGATATTTATATGTATTCTCCAGAGAAAAGAGGATTTCTTTCCCAACTGACCTTTTAAAATACCTCTGCAGAAGAGAGACCTTACAATAGGTAATCTTGAGGATCTCTCATGGCAGTGAAAAGTCACAGAGGCGGTTCCCATTTTCTTGAGACTCGTGTACATTACATTATCAGCTCTTCCAGTCAGCCAGGCCCAGCTGCATGCTCTGTTCCCTCAGAAGAAAATGTATAGGTTTCTGTGACTTAGACAATTTTTGTGTGACAAATATTTTATAAATTATAGCCAGGACTCAGGTCCTGCATAAGATCCATTGATATGTCAAACATTGAAAGCTAAACAAATCACTTTTGAAGAGTAAAGCCTTTATGCAAGCTTATTTCACTTGCAAAAATAAAGGCACAAATCTGGAACAAGACATTAGAGCGGTATTCAGCAAAACATATATATATATACACACATTTATATACATATCTGCCAGTGAGGCCATGATAGACAGATGCACAGAGCATCTAGAAACTATCTTAGTAATACAGGGGCAACTGGTACTAAGCAACCAACCCCCAGCAGCCATTTCCTTCAGCCACAATGTGAATGTGGGGCAGAAGAAAGGCAGAGAGCATCAACGAAAGTACTGAGCATAAGCCAAAAAATAAAAAGTGGGTTGATCTCTTCTGTTCATTAAAAATAAACTTACGCGAAAGTAAGTGTGACAAACAAGTCTTGAACTTTGGGGGGAAAAGCCCAACTTAAATGAAAACCCCTCTTTGAAGAAGAGAAATGGTAACACAGCAGTGTGAAGCATCTTTTTTAGGATAAGCTACAGTTAAAAGATACTTCCCCACACATACCTTATTAGTAAGGAGGATGGCCAAGCCTGAAGGTACTGCATGAGCATCAGACACCCCATCTGAATCACAGGGTATTACCATGAACAGAACCATCTGTACTGGCGAAGTGTAGTCAAGATTAATGTTGCAAAATTGAGCTTGTTGCCTTTCATACTTTGAAAATCTATTGAGAGTCAAACCTTCCTGTGATGCAAGTGTTTATAATTTCATTAGCTGTGCTAGAATACAAATAAATTGAAATATTCATCAAAGCAATTAAATGCAAGTCAAAACTTGTTGAAAACAAAATCTAGTGGGCTTTCCAAGTGTGATTTTATCTGCACATGCTGCTACAACTATTTTTTTTTATAATCCCTGCCAATTTTTCATCATCTGTCAGTATGTCTTCAACATGAGATCAGTATCAAATGTCAATTAAAAAACCTGCAAAGAAGCTCGATGCTGTAAATTAATTTAATGTGAGAAAGAGAAGCTGGTGACTCTGCTGAGGCTGTTACTCCATTCCTTTACCTTAATATCGAAGGCGTAGCTGGCCTGGCAATTCAGTTTATTGTAACTCGGAGAAGCCGTAATTCTGCTCACTCTCCCATCTCTGGTTAACTCACCCGGCCTGGCTCCACTGTGCAACTGCACAGTAAACTGGTGCGGGGTTCTGCGCTGAGGATTCACCTAGCAAAAGAACTGACTATTTTTTGTGTAGGTCAGCTCTGATGCCTGAGAGGCAACAAGGAAACTCGGCTAACGTCAAGGAGATGGCGGGATCGTGGCAGTCAGTGTGATCTGTGGTGGAAATGCATTTTATGAGATGAAAGAACAGCTTCACTGTAACATAAGGAACAGCACCCTTCCCACCCTAAAGCATCCCCCCAGTGCTTCCAGTCAGAAACACATACGAATGGACTTCTAATCCTGTCCACAGTACTCAAAAAGGAATTTTAAAAAAAAAATAAATTGAAGAAAAAGCATAGAAGTCAGCTGGCAGATACCTATGTATTTAGTTGTTCGATTTCATTCTGAGTTTACCAAAGAAAAAAATGAAACCCAATTTAATTGAGCCACGGACTATCTGTGGAGTAACGGCTGACAGAATCTGTGGCTGACCATAAAGAACTACTAAGGGAAGTTGTACATTCTTTTCCTTTTCCTCCTGACTATTCTCTGCCATCCCATTCCCTATGGAAATACATAAGGAAACAGGAGGCCCCATCCTGTGTGTGCTTCCTGCCAGCAGAATGCTCGCTGGAGTCAATGGCAGCTTTGTGTGTGAGCTGGTAAAACGGGGACCCTTAGGTAGAAATGGTTTCATAAAAAAGTATTTTAAAAGAAGAAGATTTCTCTTTTTTTAATCATCTGACTATGTATTCTTGTCATTCTGGGCAAACAGCCAGGAAGGGAAAAAAAATCTCCTGCAATAGTAACAGAGCACGTGAAATCATAACGTTATCATTCGGTCATTTTTTCTACCTTCCCTAAATACAAAACAACACGTATTTTTAGTTTGAAATAGGCTCTATTTTCTGCCAAATGCAGTGAAAGCACTTAAGCCGTAAAGAAAGAATAAACGTTGCAGATGTTATTCCTATTAATATGCTAACTTTAAACTTCGGTTTTGCAGACGTCTTTGGGGAGCCTGCAGTGCTTGGGTGAAGGCAGGGGCTGGCAGTGCTGGCGCCTCAGCCCCCGCTCCGGCCGAACACCCCCACTCCTGCCTCTCCGGCAATCTTCGGTTAACGCTCTCCCTGCCCTGCGGCTCACACTGACATCCAGGGCATCCATCAGTGCCAACTGCGGTTTTCTGATAGGAAATCCAGAGATGGATAATTACGAGCACTTAAACACCAAGATCCCTTATTAACCATTTCACTTTAGGATTGAATAACAGCAAAACTGAGGTAATGTACTTTCTAATGCAGCAAGATATTCTTCTCCTGTCCTGATCTTTCATCCATTTGGAAAGGTGTTCTGTGAGAATCAAGTTAATAATATCCTTCTCTCTTTGGCAGCATTTGTAAGTACTCTTGTGAATATTCAGACAGGTGTCGGCTCAGGGAAAATGCTGCTTAGGCAAGTTGTTTGGCGGGACTGCATTCATCCGTTGGTGAATGCTGGATGGAATGAGAACATTTCCTACACGCTTCATCAATGGAAAACGAGTGGATTGCTTTAATAGCTTACCTAGGATTCAAAGTGCACAGCATAAGAATGTTGTTTTCAACAACATTTTCAGCATCATCATTACTCTTTTTTAAGGCTGGCTTCCATCAGCTCTTCACACGAGTTTTTCGTAGCAACCTCTTTCCACAATTACAGAGATTGCAAGTACACCTTTTACACCTTTTTCACCTCTTTCTTTTTTTTTTTTTTAAAAAAAAAGCTTCCCTCTTTATTTTTACCCTCTGTCTTCTTTCCACCATAATTCCTATCCGAGTACTCCCCATCTCCCTCTCTCTTACCTTTAACGTACCTCTCTATTTCATTGTATGTTTTCCTCGTTTCCTCTGTCACGTTCTCATGACACATGTCCACAATCCTTCACGCTGCATGTGGCCACTACATCATGCTAATGAAAAGTGTCTTTTTGACCCAAAGCAGGCACCCCCACACAACTGCATTGCCTGGGAGTTAACCACAGTCACCCAATGCTGAGTCCTACCTTTCTGTGTCAAGGGTTTCAAAGCCATAATACACAGAAACTGAGCAATTTGTGGATCATTTTAAAGATTTCAGTGAGACACCACAAATTTGCCACCAACTATCCTTAATTCTTATTTTAATGCTAGTTAACAGTGAAGTTATAGAGCCTCCAAGTAAGGAACTGTGAAGAAAAAAAAAAAGAAAATAGATTTTTTTTAAAGTAATTTCAAGTATGAACTAATATTCTGAGTCAGTTCCTAACTATTTACCATTTCACACATGTCTAAAAGCATATTCCAGCAGTACAACACAAAGACTGCTCGGCTCCTTCGCAAAAAAAGAATTCAAGGTGCTATCACAAATTTTTTAAAATAGCTTTTATAGAAGACATTTAAACTACAGCTTAACTAAAGAGTAGTTTGTGCATGATGAGCATAGAGGGGACAGGAAGACCAAGCTGTTCAGAAAATGTGAATTCAATTTATTTCTCATTTACCTATACTGGATTGCATTTCAAAACAGGACTCACTTATGACAGAAACAGTGCTGTAAGTGAAAACAATTAATTACGCGTGTCTGATGACAACAACTTTTAAAATGACAATTTACTAACAGGAAAACATCTTATTTTCTAACACCAGCTTCTCCATGAGGGTAGATGCTTCTCCTATTTACAAATATAGAGGAGTAGTATTTAAAGTGAAGAAAGAAAGAATTTTCTACTCCGTAATTAACATAAGGCCAATATATGGACATTCGCATACCCAAGTCAAACAGTTTTGCTTCTAAGAAACTAGACGTCTCAATGACTGATTTTTACTACTTTAAAAGACTTTAATCTAGTTTATAAACAAAATGCATGGCTGATGAAGAAGTCCAACATCTTCTTTACCTACCAACCTGAAAGCCAGGCTGTCCTCCAAGTCAAACAGTGATCATTTTCCCCTGCAGGTGTTAAAAACCCAAGCATTTCTAACTCCAGTGGGTCAAAAAGATTACAAAACTGACTCTATGCCAGGACTAGAATATTGTATTTCTTATACTTAAATGGCATGGGAAAAATCCTCGAGTAGAGTAAGGCTGTGGAAATTTTGCTTCTATTTATGAATTTCCCCTTCCTGGGTGGTATAGACAGGCTTGCTGGTAGCCTCATCTGCCCTTCCCTGGTATTATTAATACATCATGCGTGACCTCTAGGAAGACCTCAAAGTGATCTGAAGTGTCTTGAGTTACATAAGAACAGTATATTGAATACTTCTCACAATAAACCTTTTATAAAATATTTCAGCAGCCTGGAAAACAGAAGAAAAAGTATGAACTGAAAAAAATTCAACGGTTGCCACAAAACTGTTAACTCAGAAAGCTGCAAAGCAGGTTGGATGGAAGGAAAGAAAGCATTACAGCTGATAAGTTTGAGTTCTGTATTCTAGAAGAACTCAAAGATGTCAGAGCCCACTTTGGTGTATGTTCAGAAATTACATTCATCTTGAGGAAAAGTGTCAGGAAACAAAGTTTAAAGTCACAGACAAACAAAAAAACCCACATGTGAAATAGCAGAGCCTTTCTTATCTTACACAAAGTGTGCAGGAGAGGAAGGAAGTAGCTTTAGGGTTGATGGAAGGCCCAAGACAGAAATACAAAGAGGAGCTACGTCCTTCCTCAAAGCATGGAGACAGAGGAGAAAAAAAAAAAAACAAACAACAAACACCAAACCAGAGGAGAACAAATTCCTCCATAGTTTTGCTTTTCACACGAGGAAATGTGGCGATGGGTCTCTTAATATCCCACTGAGACCACGGCTGTGTGCCAAGCAACTGTGGAATAGCTGAGGCGAAACCTTGCTAGGCCTTTGTCCTGGTTTGAGGACAAACCCACGACAGCCCTTTAAAAGTATGCTAGAATCCGCAGGAGCAAAATCATTTCTTCATTACAGTATCAGTTGGTAGCTTTTAGTAACCACACAACCCAGAGAATGTGGGATTTTCACTTTCTAAGAGCATAACTCAACCAACAAAACTGAAGATCAAAGATGGTTTCTCCATTTGTCTGGTCATTAAGTGAAAGCACATGCTTAATTTCATAAATAATTCATGCTAATGGGAAGTATTAACTTGAAATAAATTATTAGCAAAAATAGTGCTTTCTATAGGAAGCAAAGCCAGCAGTTTAAAAAAAATACTCGTACTCTTGGGAATAATTATATTTATATTCATTAAATGCATCTTTTCCAAGGACATCAATGTAGGTAAAAATGGGTTAGTACATTGCATTTCTTGCAACTTAAGTATGACACTGCATGGAAAACCATATTTGGCTGAATCACAATTTCAGAATGGAATCAGGGCAAGACAGGCTGCAACACACCTACAGGTAAGTCCACATGTCTTAGCAACAGAAAAGTCAGACTGTTGTATTTTTATGTGATATCCCTCTTCTCAGCGCTCCTAAATAAAGTTGATTCTATGAGGAACTGACTTTATTTTTTTATTTTTTTCCACAAATATTAAGACAGGTTCTTTAGAATACTGTATTTCTCCAACCATCAAATATGTATCAGAACAAACAAGGGCAATCCAAAAGAACAATACACACTCCCTGTTAGATTATGTGTGTCATTCACACCCATTAATAAAATAGAATTCTTCAGTAAACTTTGGATAATGTCCAATCCAGAAACAAGGAGATACTGGGCAGGATTTGTTGTGACTCTCTAGCAAAGGAGGTGAATTATTTGGTACACAACCAAAGTAACTTTGGTAAATACATTTAGGCTAGGGGAATATTGCAAGTATCAGACACTAAAGTAATACACTGAGAAAGGACTGTTCACTGACTATTTTTTCAAGTTGATATTATAGCACATGATAATCACTACACAGCTGAAAACAGGCACCACCACATAACCTGTAAATTAAAACCCCCTCAGGTTATACATCACATTTTTAACTGCGTCGAGATCTATATGTGTACACACATATATTTTTAACACTGTCCATCAATTATTATGTACCACATGCAGAAATTACATTAACCAATGTACGGATTTACAAAGCAAGCCCAAACCAGCCCCTAATGCAGTAGTCTCCAACTGCTATGCCAAGGACTTAACCTCCAGAATTAACACACCCTGCAAATATATCCCTTCAAATCCAAACCAGACAAGCAGCACAAAACACCAACCGACAAAACTTGCACCAGTCCCAGAGGGAAAATCTACCTGTAAATCTTAGGAAGAACAACAGCTGTCCAGCTGCTTCTGGAGACACTTATCCCAGAGCTGAGCATCTGGGGTCCGTGAAGACACAAGCAGTGATAGCTCCTTTGCTGAAGCACGCAGAATGGGAAAAGAAAGCGAAGCTTGCTAGCTTCCCAGAGAAATGCCGAGGTAGTATGATAATTGCATACATATGGCAAAGTACAATGCTATTTTAAGAAAGCCTAAAAAACTTACAAAAGCAGGTCATAAAGAAGTTTAACTTGTATAATGGGCAGCTCTAAGTATGCACTGAAATACAAATTAATAGCCTTAAAATACTTACCAAGTTTACATGTTAACATTTTATTTGATACACCCTTAATAAATTCAATATACACTGAAGACTTATATCACTTCTGGAGGAGGAAAAAAAACCCACAACACCACCTTATGGAAAACACTCCAGGGTCTTCCTTCATAACTTTCATGACAATTAATTTAGAACATTGACTATCTTTGAACAAATGTTTTTAGCAGGGCAATCTATAAAAGGTTTCTAAAACTCAATTCTATATTATCAGGTAGAGACAGCTACCTATCTTTTGACTCCATGATGAGACTTGCTCAGATTCACAAACTGAAATATGTATGCGTGTGTATAGGTGTGTACAACTTACAAGACTCGATTCCATCATTTTGATCAAATCAGCAATGTCATTCCAATTAGGTCCACGTAACAGGGATTACGCTAGAATTTTTTTGGGAAAAGAGCTACAGAATAAATTAATTCCTGAGGGAGGAGGGTAGGGCGTAGATCCTAAACTTAATGTTACAGAACTTCAAAAACTGTATTATTTTTGAAAGCATTATTTTCAGTGAAAAGCTGTAGGAAGCTGGTATATCACTTCGGCTACTAGTCTAATCTTAAAACACTCCTTACTGCAATATGACATGTGGTTGTTTTTTCTGAAATACTAACCATTTGGAACAAACCTCTCATACCAGGTCTCTCCCTGAGGGTGTTCAGGGAAGTGGGGAGGGTTATTCAGTCACCCAGACACATCCGAGGGTGATGTGAGGGACAACATGTTTTACATATGTTGCTGGAGACTTCTAAAATGCTCCAGGGCCCCTCACTGTTGCTGGAATGAGAGATTTGCAAATTGTCATAGCATTAGCTTTTATGTCAGTCTTGCATCCAAACTGAATGCACTCAAGTCCTCAGAGGGCTCTGGGCAACCAAAAAGCGCTGGCGCCACATTGTAGAGAGGCAGAGAAGACTTCAGTCTGGGGCAGTCAAGGTCTCTGCTCTCACTGCTACATCTCAGCATGCAGCAAGGACAGTGTTAGAGAACGAGTCTGCGAGCCAGAGGTTTCCTCCTTCTATGTTCCTAAAGACCTCTGCTTAATGGCACTTAAGCACGATGGAGAAGATGGACGGCTGATTTAAACTACTGCAAAAGAGAGAAGATCAGATGAAACCATCTGGACAGAAACTATGTGAAGAAAATCGAAATAAACAAAGGTGAATCATTAAAACAGACTAAAATGCAAAAAGAGAGAGGGGGGAGCACACAAGAACAATTTGAGCAGGAAGAGTGAGATCAGATCTCTTGAAGACCACTATGGTAAGATGACTAGAGTTCGAATGGAAAGCTCAGAAAGAAGAAATTAAGTAGGAGAAAAGCTCTGGGGCAAAGCTCAGGCTTGGAAAGAAAGTGACTGGACCCAGACCAGGCAAAGAAGACGACTTCAAGGAAGGGAAGTAAAAAAAAAAAATAAAGCTGTCAGTTATCATTTGTGAAACCCAACAGCTATACATGGATTTCTTTTCCTTTCAGTGTTGGTTTCAAAGAGAAGATGACAGGTTGCTACTGCTATCAAAAGTTCTTCAGCTCAAGTAGTGCAAATCTTTTTATTGAACCTAGATGTTAGAAACTGCTCAAAACCAGCTGATGCCATGTGATAATTTCAGTACTTATTTTGCCTTTTTATAAACCTACAGAGCTGTAACTTAAGTCAGTGAGAGCTATTCTTAGTGTTATATTGCACTAATGTTTCAAATATTCTGAAAAAAATCTGGTGTTGAGCAGTTCAAATTAGATGCCCAAGTTTAGCAGGTATTTTTCACTGAATTTGTATGTATGTGAATCCACCATCTATAAAATGGAGGTAATAACCTCATCATTTCTCAGGGTTATTGCAAAGAGAGATACATTAGCATATGGGAACTATTTGAATACTGTAGTGATGAGCATGACAGAATCACCAACAGAAAATTGATACTGTTGTAAGAACGAGCTTTGAACTGTGGTAATAAATAAGGCTTAAGGCTATATATACATTGAACAATTAAAATAAACTCAAATATTGACTTAGCTTGTCATCTCCTGGCACAGTCTATGCTGCACACTCCGTATGAGAGGGGTCCTGAGGGAGAGGGCACAAGCAGAAAATGCAGCCGGTGACTCCAACATAATGCACTTGCATACACACCTTTAATTCTGACACTAGACGTTTTTTGACAACCAGATTTTATATTCTTAGAATCATTATCATAAAAGAAAGAGTGAAAATACATAAAAGGAGTGTTGTTCACATGAAAAAGTAAACAACGCTGAAAATGTACCTGTAGGCAGACAGGCATGTTCAGCACTGCTATAAAGATTAAAGTTTAACAAAGAGGGTGACACATTGTAAAATTTTTTGCTTCAAGCTTCTTACTTACCAGCAAACATTTATTACCACTGATGAATACAGTCACGAGTTTCTCTATTCCAGACCTTTTCCTTTACACGTCTATACACAACTAAAGATCATTGTTCCAATTTCTTTGTGAACCTATTTTGGTTAATTTCATGGCATAATAATTTACACAATAACAAACGCACAAACACACTCTTACTTCATTCACCTGTTCACTTCTCTGTGATCGTTGCCTATATGAAGAACAAAGTAGAGATTTCAGTATTTGCTTTACCAACACGATGGAGCAAATTCTGGTCCCGTAGAAATGGGACTATACAGCATGGCCGGAACCTTCTCATTCATAAAATGGATGGATTAGTTAGCATGTAAGTGATAGGAATAATAAAATTAATTCAGTCACGTGTATTTTCACATAATGAGTGCCTTTGCCACGATCTATTATTAGCACTTAAAAGCTAATTCATGATGAGGTAGCAGAACTAAGCACGATGGTGCTAGCAAAATGCTTGTATTTTAGAAGTAACTTCTAGAGGCGCATAAGCTCATGTCTGTTCCTATTTCAGCCACTCGCTCAATTTATGTCAAATCGTGCAGCCCTTCCTCAGGTAAAAATCCCAGTTCAAACAAATGTTTTCACCCAAGGGAACAGTCAGAAGCCAAACAAAAGTACTGCTACTTTTACAAACAAAACAAATTTTGGCTGGGCTCACCATCAGTTCTGAGCTGGACTGAGCAGCTCAGACGCCTACTGCTCGCCAGCTTAGAGAATACGCTGCTGGTCGGAGCTCGGTGCAGTCGTACTCACTTACTGCACTTTTAAAACAAAACCAGACTGACATATAACTCGAATTCTGGACCTTATTAAAAAAATTCTAGGCCAAGGGTCATCGTTTCATATGCCTTAATGTTGATAGGGCAGTCATGAATTGTAACACTCCACTGTGAGATAACAAAATGCCCTTAGAACATTCCTCTGCCTCACTAGATGCAGCAGTCACAAAAGAACAGTAACACACAAGTGCAAATAGATAATAAAAGAGAAGGTAGTTACACACTCCAAATGCTTTTGTAAACTTATTTAAAAACACCGATCTATTGCAGTAAAGTTAACATACTGTTTTATATTCACATTTAAGTGCAATTTCTCTGACTCTCAATGAACAATGACAGCACCTGATTTACACTATTTGTTTCAAGGCAACTTAATTTTTTCCATTGGCACCGACCTAGTCACATACCAGTCCAGCGATAGGAAAATCATTGTTAGTTCTCTTCTAAAGAAATAGTCTGTAAGCTTTAGACAAGCAGACCTATCTCTTCACATTAATTTTAAGTTAAGGATAAGCAAAGGATTGATTGCCAAAAGACAGTGTCATCAGTCCCGCGCAGTGACTATAAGACACATGACTTAGAGGAGACGGATGTTACTGTGATACCAGTGCTTCATTAAGAAGAAGATAACAGCTGAGATGATGTGCTTCACACCTATAATATACCTGAAATAAAGATAGATGAGGACTCATTTTGTGCACAGCAAGTATTGAGCAGTATGCAGTGGAGAACCACCGATGAGTCAATCGACTGTATACAGATCATTACATTCATAAAAACAAAACAAATTCTACTAATTCGTAGCCACCCTCACTATGTCTTCCTTGTTGTAAAAGGTGTTCTTGCCACAAGGTAACCAACTTGAGATGAAAGCCCAGGGAAAGCAGGGCGGACTGTAACTTTCTGATTCAGCAGGTCAAATTACAGAATAGTATTCAACAAGTTCCCAATTTCTAATAAAACTATAAAACGACTCACTTGGATTTTTGCTTTAAGGTAATGAATTTAAATATGAAAGGATTTAATGTTTTCTTTACGTGAGGTCAATGCTAAATTCTGAAGCATAGATAGAAAAGATAACAGATTTTCATTATCTGTCTCAAGTGTTTGGCAAAACATACAGACATGCTCAAGAGAGTTACAAAATCCCCAATTCAAAATTTTCCAAACCTAGTATTTGGAACAGGCAAAGCCTGTTTCCGATAGAGGGGAAAAGCAATCACAAGTGAGACAAACTGCACTGACAGAGACTTTGGGGACCAGTCACTCAAAATGCAAGGTGGATTAATTAGCAGTGTCCACCCTTAATCAAGAGTTCTGGGAACCAAGAAATTAAGTCTACCTGGACCCATCGTCAGACTACAAACTCCAGCAGACACAGAAAAGCCAACGCGCTTGAATTGATGGAAAACTTCTTATAAGAAACAGCCCCTGCCATGCCTGGAATCTGAAGTGCAAACTATACAGGAGAAAAGGAAGCTGTGATTATCACCTCGTCAGGGGAGGGCAGCAGTGCAGTAGGATAATGAAGGGAAAGTTCTAATTTAATCTTGGCATAGTTTGATTAGATGCCTATTTCCTTAATTTCTTTGCTTAAACCTTTAATAAACATTTGTCTATTTGTGTTACCATAGATAAATATCTTGACCTGTATTTTAGCTGAACTCCCCTTTATTTAATGACTAACTGATTATTGCACAAGTACTTCTCTGATGTGTTGGCATTATTATTTAACAAATGGATTCTACCAGCTCATTCCCAGATGTATAGTCTTCAGATTCAATAAGCCTTCTGTATAAACAACAGATTGAATGGCCTTTGTCCTTATTAGCTTATAGAAAATTAATTTCTTAGTGTTAATTTCTGGTCTTGGGACAGTTGCCAAATGTCTAGGGCAGCTGCTACAACTATAGGCAATATCACACAAGTCGGAGATGGAAAGATCTATTAGGTTATTTCCTTTGACTACGAACTGATGAAGAACTGCAATCAATGAATCACACGCCTGTCAAGTCCTCTATACTCAATTGCGTTGGCTGGTTTTAAACAACTGCAGCCACAAAGCCTCTACCACTTCATTTAATGCTTCATACTACTTTAAAACAGACATGTTTTAACAACTTAATAGTCAGTACAAACATAATAGCTTTACAGATTGTGAAGCAAAGAAGGAGCCACTGCACCCATCCAGTCTGATTCACCTCCACAATCAGACCTATAGTTCCAACCAGTGACCCTCACGTTAACCCTCCTAATGCAAGGCTCAGCTCAAGAATGTTTTGAAAGACATTCAGACCCTAAAGGCTCCAAGTACCAAGGACTTAGTGTCCCTTGGCAAATTATTCCCGTGATGAATAACTACATTGGTTTAAAACTGTCTTTAATATTTAAATTTCTCAGACTAACAGAACTACTGAACCAACACTGCTGGGTCTATGTCCGCTAATAGCTATATTCTGCTCTATATTCTGCACTGTATTCTTAGCGAAACACCTGCGATGCTGTATACATTCCAAGTTCTTCCCTCCCTGTCCCCCAAACTTGTTTCAGAGTTGAGTGACAGCTCAGACAGTCTCTATGGAATCAGACCTTTTTTAAAAAACAAAAAATCTTTCCCCTTTCCCCGAGTAACAAGTCCCAAAGACATAATCGCATTCTGCACTCCCCTGAGAGTCTCTTCAATTTTATACATCCCTGGTGTTGAAATGCCCAGAACTGACTTGTCAGAGAAGGCTTAGTGACATCTACTATATTTCACAGATCCTTGACAGGATGCATGTACACAGGCAGCCCAAAGTAGCATTTGACTTGTTGGCTCCATTTATCTCATTTACTGGCCCTTAAGGTCCCTTTCAGCATTACTGCTTTCCAAAGTAGCTCCTATTAAATATTTTATATTTGGTTACTATCCCCTGCACCGAGTCTCACTCGGTTTCCCGTGTATCCTCGTGGATCCTTAAAGTGTTCGGTATCGACTTCTGTGTCAGCAATGATGTTTTTAATGTCTGCAGTTTAAACGTCAGATAAGAAGCACGTTTCTGACATCTTTCACTACAATTTCACATGAAGATCTTCACGTCCCTAACACAGATACTGTGGCATGCTACACTCCCCCCACACCCCCTGTTTCAAATATTAGTCAACCAGCTACATTTTAATATTGTAATAAATATCTATATTATCTATCATTTAAAAATTAAAAACATTATATTTAACTATATTTGGTAATTAATGTTTCTAAACATAGATAACAGCAATAAAGGGAGCAAGTACCACTTTTAATGGTCTGCTCCACTTCCCTATTTCAAATGTTAAAACTTTTATGCTACAAAATACTATGTCGGAAACAAAGGTTTCAACAAATTAAAAATATAAAAAACCAGTTATCCTTGACATAATAACAGCTTTCTTACACAGAAACTAAACATTTGTGCAAATTCTGACCTGATACTATCTCAATAACAGATAAGGATAATAATGAAGTTTTTCACAGTTAGTAACAAAATTCTGCATCGAAGAACTTTATGCATATTATATGAGGCTCAGGATGCACCTGTGAAAGATAACAGAGAAAATAATCAATATATGTCTACCATTTGGGCTCTTCAGAGGACTGGCTCATCTTTTAACCATATCTGTGTAATGTGAAGTAAAATAAGTCTTGATTTTGATGAGAATCTATTAGTATTCTTGTAATACAAATAATAAAAATCATCGCCTGGAGGAGCTGTTTGGGAGATTATAAAACTGCCAAGCGATAAGGTTAACAGTTAACTAAAACCTTCGCTTGTGACCTGTCTCTATGACAGTCTTATTCTGATTAGGATTATTTTTTGCATTTTTCCTACTATTCCATTAACTGATAAACTTCATTGCGTACATTGAACATAGGTAAGCAATTCAAAGTAATACTATACAACCCATAAAGAAAAGGCAATCCAGGGTTATAAGCACAACCAGAATATTTCCAAATGTTTCAAATTCCACCCAGCAGCTTTCTCATCACTACAATTTATCATGTTTCAGCCTCTGAAATGACCACTCGACGAGACTGGGCCTTCTCCTTCTTCTCTATTTTCTTCTAGGATGACTACAAATTTCAGTTATCGCTATCAGCTTATCACACAACGGAGGTGAACCAGAAGCATGCCAGAAGCATGTCTCTAACTAACATTCGTAGGTGCCTTTATATTATAAGCTACATTCAAGAGAAAAGTCAAGGAATCAAGTCAAAGATGTGAACTTATGAAATGCCATTGAATTTGGCAGGCATTTAAAATCAATCAGGTTACATTAGTAGAAGGTTATTCCTTCTGAATGATCAGAATGATCAGAAAGACAAATACATTAAAATATTTGTAATTTATTTTCAGATCACCATCTCTAAAACAAACACAGAGAAAATATTTTTGGAAGAAATTACATCAGCCAAACACAGTAAGCCTGTAAGAAAGACCTACTTGTACTTGAGAATTTCTAGGCAACTGTCCCTACTTGTCTTCTTCCTGTTCTGGTGGCTCATTGGAAGCATCCAAAGAAGGGTCCAAAACTGAAATTGCCAACACAAGCTGCTTGACATAAGCCAGTTGAAGAACTCCTCCAAATACAACTATTATTCATATGAACGGGAGCAAACGCTTGACTGCCCAGTCAGCTGCTTTTTGGGATGTCTGCTTTTCTTGTATTTGCATATGGATCAATATATGAAAACAAGAGGAGGAATTCTCTAATCTGAGGAATTTTAAACACTTTTCTAATAAAGTGAAATTTTGATGTATCAGTTGTGCAAGTCAAGCTAAAAACCAACATTATCAACTGAGAAATTTCACACTTTTCACCTGCTGACCTTTTTAATTTGAGTAGCAGCTGATTTCAGTGCAATCACTCACCCTTATGAGGTATGTAAATGTTGCCAGGACTCAACTGTTGAAGCTGCTACACGCAGCAGCTGCATCGAGACAGAGCAGATGTGAACATGCCTCCTACCAAAATAAGCAACGCAGCCAACCCCAAATTTGCATCCTATAAGGCTATGCACGAAGACATTGACATACACTTCAAAAGATCTCTCCCTGCATCACAGGAGTATTAGCAGGTCCTCTAGGTCTCCAGGAATGATTGCTTCAGAAAATTAAACAGATGTCTTAAAACTAATTTAACGCCTCACAATTCTTCTTCTTGACTTGAGTTAGCTTGGTTTTTCAGCTTTATCACCACACTGATACTTATTTAGGATTCAAGCTTTGGAATATTATCAAAGACTTTATCAACATCATCATAGAAATACGCTGATGTCCTCAGAGGACATAAGGAGACTTTAAAAGAGGCAAGCAACTGGAGAACGTTACGGCAGGAAGGAGGGAAAGCAGCAGGATGGGAAGCTCCTGCTACATGTTTTTGGCAGCTACGTTGTACACCTGAATTAGACAACTATACTTCAACGAGTACTCAACTACTGTTTTTTCCCCACGGGCATACAAAACTGCAAATTACATCATTATATACTGAAAGGGCAGCAATGACAGGGACAGCAGTGCAGGAGACTATGGTATTTGGTGATACAGAGCACTGCTGTCAAAGATTATCATCAAAACACGATCTGAGCTGGCAAAACTAACAGCCAAACATCTCCACTTCGTGGACTATCCTTGCTGCTTCCAATCTGGCTGCAGGTTATTTCAATTTCTGCATTCTGTCTCCTAATGCAAATTTTCCCAGTGGGAACCTCCAACCTGTGCTCTGCCAGCTGTCTGGAGCCCAGACCAATTTACATGAGTTCACAGCCAGGAATTATATTTTGTTTCATGACCGTGCAAACCTAAAGCTTGGGAAAAAAATTATTTGAAACCATTTGAAAATGGCAACTCACTGACATTTCTCTTAACAGAGGCTTCTTGCCATAAATCTGATCATGATTCAGTGTCTTAAGAGTTCTTACTGAGCCTGAGAGAGAAACCTAACTGAAACTGAAGGCTTTGACCTGCAAGGTCAAAGGGATATGTGTTTTTTTGCTTTTTTCCTTTTTCCTAAGCAGAAGGCATATAATAATTCTTTCTAATCTATTACAGAAGCAACAAATGAACAAATAATACTACAAAGATTTATGCAAAAACCCAATTGATTTAGACTCTTTACTTATTATGGCTCTTTATTTAACATTAATAAGTATTGTTTAAATTCTAAAGTAATTGCATATAAGCACGTTTATTTTATTGTATGTACAGCTGTAGTACTGTTTAAAAATGCATTCAGTACAAAACAAGTCTTTCTACTTTTTTGTGTGTGTTTTATTTTCTAAAACTCTAATGATTTAGGGTCTTTGCCATTAATAGCCACCAACCAATTTATAGGATACCTACAAGAAAGATCAAAAAATTCAGCTATAGTTGTCTGGTAAAGTACAGAAAATGCTTTCTATTTGATTTTGTATTAAAAGGAAATTGGATATCATAAGACTAAAGTGGTGATGCCCGCCAGAAAGCTATTTTGAGACAAAACGCAGAGGACTGTCTTCAGAGAAAAGATGTAAACAAAAATGAGTGACTGAAATAATGTGGACCACTTCAGACACAGACGAGAGGTACGAGGGATCAGAAATGAATTATTATGCTCTAAAACGATCCAATAAAAATTGAACTGTATTGCAGTAATCAGAAAATGTATTGGAGAAGATAGGTTATAAAAAGAAAAAGAAGCTTACAAGTGCTGTAGGTTGTTACCTACTATGGAGAAATCTGTATTCAGGAGATTATATTTCTAACAAAACACGCACAAAACCAAACACAGCTGAATTTGGTGTTCAAAAGGAAGTGAACTATAAAAATTAAAAAGCTAGAATGGAGGCAGAATCACAGGCTAGAATAAAAATAATCAATGCAACCATCAATAGGAATGCCGAGATGAACACTGTACTGACTGAAGAAACAGCCGTGGAGGCTTAAGGAAGAATGACTCAATTATATTTTTCCCCATGGGCAAAGACATAAAAGATAGTTGTAGACATATTGAGCACGTCACAAAAAAGCATTTGGGCAGCACCCCTTGTTAGAAAGGAAGAACTGCAGTTCTAAACGGTGAACAATTACAGACGCTCCGGAAGAAAACCATCGCCTTTGGCAGTGAAGCCCTGGCAGACTGCAGCCACTGTGCCCACCAGCACTTGCTAGCCACAAATCGCACAAAATGGCAGGGAAGGCTTCCCTTTATTGAAGCAATGGAGAAGCACTGGAACAGCTGTGTTCTTCCCTGTTTCTGAGCCAGGAGAGGGAAGGGCTGAGGATTTTTGAAAAAGGCGCAAAACCCTTGAGCAGTTTGATGCTTGGCCGGGAGCAAGGGAGAGGTGGGATGCAGAGGTCTCCTTGTGTGCCTGCACCACAGATCATCTCTTATAGTCTCTTCTCATCAAAGTAGGCAGATTTCTCAGAACTGCTGCATCCCTTATACCACCGGCACTGAGAAGACTCCAAAAGTCAGCAGGGACTTGGCAGAACACCAACAGCTTACCCCAAACACTCTGACTACGTACGACCAAACATACATCGCTAACAGCTGACGGCGGCATCTTCCTCAGAACAGCAGCTTCCAGCTCCTCTCTCGCTACGCCACAAAAGGATGGCTCTTTCAGGCACATTCAGGCAATGGAGATAAAAATGTATCTTGAGAGTCAAGACAGCACATTAAGAGCTGAATAAATTGACTATATTGTTGCCCCATTCCCTGAAAGGGAAATCTAGGTTGCAAAGCCATGCATAAATATGGCTTTTCATTTATGCTGAACTAATTTGAATGAGCTACGACAAAGAAAATGTACATCACCTTACTTACCCAGACATGATCTCTGGCCAGGCTTAAACCAAGCCCTTTATAACTATACCAGGAAGGCAACCACCATCGTAAGGTAGGTGCGTATTCACTACCTCTACCTCGACCTTTCAAAAGCAGCTTCTCTGACTACAAATGAGACTTCACCACAAAGACCTTCCTTACGCAAGGAAACTATGTAATACTCTGGGAAGTTTTTTAGTCTCTTGAGAAAGATTCCTAAGTACGTAAAAATAAATCTGGAGATTTTCCCCTCACCAGGAGCTTTACACCTTACAGGAAGAGTTCCACCCCTCACTGTGATCACCAGTGTTCCTTTCTGACAGCAGCTGAGAGGATGCAATCCACTGCCATCCCCAAAAAGCAGCTATATTGCAATCAGCAAGATCTGGCTCGTGCAGACCACCAGCTAGAAGAAATCACAAAATACACCACTATTTTATGAAAGAGTTTAACAACCTCCAACAGCAGCTATTATTCAAGTATACTCTGCTTCTAAGATTTTTTGTGGTAATCAAAAGAGACAAGCATCCATAAATCGTTTTGTCATAAAGAAAACAAATGAGAAGTCTCTAGTGCTGAGCTGTGAATACTGCACCACTCATCAGATCCCAGTGACAACGAAAACTAGCAAGCAGCTCTACTACGTGATCCCAACATTGACCGTTTGAGTAGATTCAAATCAAATAAGACTCAATTCAAGTAAACTACATCAGATACTTTCTGACTGTGCAACTGGAAGTATGTTTATATCAAATTATGCAGAAAAACGTGAATTCAAAGCATGCGTTATGATTCTGCCACTTTAACAAACAGTAAAATACTTGCTCTAAAAGAGCTTAGCATGACTGGACAATAACAGAAGGTTTGCTGTCTCAAAAGCATTGTTTGGGGAAAAGTTAATCAAATATGATATTCTCAAACCCAAAGTGCCGTGGACAAATTGCTGTGGACAAAGCAATGAGAACGGCACTTAAGTGTAAACAACATTTACCACGGCTTTGGTACACATAAAGTGCATCTATTAATTTATATTTTACATTTACACAAAAACAATTGTAGGCAGAGAAGGAAGCTCATATTGCATTTACAGTTAAGCTACATAGAAAGGTGTGAATAAAACCCTTTTGATTAAGTGTGTCTTACTCCACTGACTAATTATGGAAAACCTGGGGTGTGTTTGTGGCACAAAGACCCCCTCTTGCTTGCTGTCTTTCCGTAAGACAAAGGCATTGCTTGAGAGTGTAGGAGACAGACACTTAATACAGCTATGAAAGGTCAACAACCCACCAGCGAGATATAGCTAAGCATAGGATCTTCGCCATATCAGCACTCCAGGCAAACCCACCACACCACACAGAAACTCTTTAATATCAGGTTCATTAAAGAAACAGCTCCTCCCATTCCTACAGGAAACATATCTTTGACTCCTCCTTGGCCATGATACTCAATTGATAGGAAATGTAACAATATTTTGGAAAAGACAAGAATAAATCACCATAAAATATTCCAAGCTCATTTACAAATGTGAATAAATTTCAGCTTCAAAGCAAGTGACATGCTTACTACATTGATGTAAACAAGCCCAAAGCAACATTTGGTAATGCTCGTTACAATGACTTGATTCAAAAGCCAAAAGAAAATTAACTGTTCATCAATAACATTCAGCTGTTCCACAAATATACCCCCAAGATAAGACAATATTGGCTGCATCAAACTGGAGTCGTACTCTGCAGTATTTATTAGCATAACCACTGCTAAAACTCCTCTTCAGAGGAAGAAAAATAGGGAGAAAGTGCAGGAGCTGGAGTCACAGAAACTCAAAATCATTGATATTCATGTGTTCACACTTGCTTAACATGCATATCATTTGGGGATAGGAGGACATTTAATAGATACAAACATTTCCCTCTTAACATGCCTGAAGTTAAAACACTGATGCTTTTTCTTCTTTCAGTTCCAGTGCACCATGCTGTCTTGATTACATTTCTAATGATGTCAGAGAAGATATAAAATCCCTCTAATGTACAAAACTGATGAGATGCGGAGGGAGTAGTGCTATGAACCATAATAAATACTATATACAGTTCAAAAGTACCCTTAACTTTTGTCCCCTGGGTTTCTTACATGCTTTTGGTAGTTTTTAGCAAGGTTTCTAGTGACAGAGCTGAACAACCCTGACCTGATGTCCTAAGCCATCCTCACTTCCAGGCACTTCCTCCCACATATAAGTCTTTTAGGTAGCGTGGTTTCATGGAATAAAGGAGCCTCCAAGTCACTGGCTTTCCCCTGCTCCTGTTCTGGATAACACTCAAGGCAACACTCCTCCGCTGTACGTGCCAATACATCTCATGGCCAACAGTTTACGATCGGATAGTGACACATGCTGCTCAACTGAAGTCAGCGTTGTGAAGCACTGTATAAGATCTATATTGCAAATCATGTGGAGTAGAAACTTAAGATAAAGAAACAACACTGCCAATGTAATTAGTCATCAGAATATGTGAATCTAATTAAAGTATTACTCAAAAACATCTGTTAGGGAGAGGAAGCAGCCTGCAGGAATTATTCAGTGCTCCTAGACCTGTATTCTAGAAGAGCTAATTATACACAATTCCAACGTTACAAAATACAAAGTCAGGGTGTAGAGCTAGGTATGATTAAAGAAAACAAAATTAATATCTAAAATACTGAATTTCATTTTGTAAGACCTGTATATGACAGTAAGTTGAAACAAGTAGTACTGAGATCTGCATTATCTGTACAAACCAACTGTCAATTCATATACAACTTCCCATTCCCATCCTATTTTCTATTGCAGAAATAAGAAATAGTCTAGTGTGTTTGGTTTAGCTTTCACTTTTAGAAGACTACGAAGGCTGCACCCATGGGAAGCAACTACTTGCTCCATGTTTCTTCTAGAGGGTCTGGCCAAAGCTATTTGCTACTATCAGTAATTCCCCCATTTGTAACATGAGGATATGCTAATGTTTGTAACTCTCAATAATACAGATTTATGCTGATTTTCATCTTACTCCTAAACCCAAGAGAAGATGAAATACTAACAAATTTGAAAATGGAAGATAAGACTTTCTCATGTAATTTAATACACAATGAATTAAATGGGTAAAAATGAAAAAAAAAGGCTGAAGAGGAAGAATGAGCAATCTTTTGTTATCTGTGGTAGGATGACAATAAATTCTAGAAGATCTCATACTGTCAAGAAGAAATGATATTTAGATTAAACTTCCCTAGACCCCAAAAGGATAATTTGTCAGTATTTTCCACTTCTCTGCCAATCCTGTACTCATTTGCTAGATCCGTTCTTTTTTATCTCACTTAAAGTATTACAGTTTGAAATAACTGGAAAGCATTTTCCAGGGGGAAGAAAAAAGCTCTAGATACCTTTATATTTAAAACCATACTTGCTGAGGGTATAAGGAAGCAAATAAGAGTAATTTGATCTTATTTCTCTTTTAGCCTTAACTATAATCTTCTATGATCAGAGTTCGTAAGTTTTCCTGTTAGTCTTATCTTCCACTAATGATGTTCCACTGGCAGCTTGCAGCAGAACAGTGCAAAGTTTGATGAAAACCAGGTTCCAACTGTCAGGAACATTTACATTTTAAGACATATAAGTGAGAATTGCTTATATTTCAATATAAGTATTAAACTAAACCAACATTAAACTAAAATACATAATTTATTCATTTATTCCAAAGGATATGCATATAAAATATGACTGTAGGTTGTTTCTGTAGAGCAGATTTCTCATCTTCGAACACATTTTAAATTTTAACCAAAAGAGACGAGATGTAAACCATATTATAAACTTAATAATAAAACAACATAAATTAAACATCAGGGCAGACATGCTGCTTGTGTAGAATGGAACTGTGCTCAGCAACACACTAGTTTAGAGATGTCCTCATGTAGAATTTACGGTAAATGTTTAACAACAGAAGAAGAATTTTGTCCAGCATCCCCTTAGTTTCATGCCTCCCCTCTATGAAAGGAAGAGTCAGATAACCCTCACACTCCTGCAGAGCAGCATTCCGAGGGAAGGCTGGCGCCTTACTGCATATCCCATCTCACCTCCTCCCCCTGTGGCAGCCTAGATAAACTGAGTTCCCAAGAACTGCAGCAGCACTGCAACATCCTTTTGCACTGTAAAATATTTGTGGAAATACTTTTTCTGCACACTAATTTCCATCTGAGAAAGTCAAAAGGATTTAAAAGAAAGAAGGAGCAATAATTTATATTGCTACAGGCTCCTTAAGCTACATCCACTATCGCTTCTGCATAATACAGAGGAGGAAAGGCAAGCGATTTTTTTTTTTGAGCTGTAATGCCAAGTTACTCATTTCTGGGATTAAAAATTAGACCTGACTGTTCTCCTTAAGCTTTCCTTCCTCCTTCTCTCCCTCCCTCCCGTCTTTTAGCTACCCATGAAAGAAAACAAAACTGCAGGGCTAAAAATACTACACAGCCTCGTACAAATACACAGATACTTTTTACTATGCTGTGGGCAAAGGTAATTTGGATTATGGAATATAAAAAATATTTCTGCTATGTTCTAAATACTGTCCATTATCTTTAACGTAACATACTAAATACTGTTTGATATTTGTCTTTAAATTAGCATTCATTGTGCTTAAAAGAGACAAAAGAAAGGGAATGTTTTAACATTATGTCATGATTTTAATACGCTGCATGAAAACAGTAAAGATTAAAATAGCAGATATGCAGATGCAATGCCTTTGTCAGTCAGAACAAGTAATGTAGACAGTCATTTTAAATGGCAGAATTCTCCCCACAATACTGACAAACAACTCATCATTAGCTGAATTTCTATATATGAGCAATTTCACAAACTGCTTAAGTACTAGGGGCACAAACGCAAGACACTCATGGTATTACAACCGAGGTCACAGAAGCATCTCACACTTATCCAAAGCAATTCAGATGACTCACAATGCTTCCTTTGAGACAGTAACATTTCCAAAGGAACCACTCTGAGGTCAACAAAAGCATCTTGCACTCTGAACATCTCCAGCAGAGCAGTTACAATCTCAGCGTACCCTCCAGTGCCCCCCCCAAGGCACTGCGATGTCACTGCAGGGACTCACCCGCCTCCTTCCACACTCAGGAGGCTGCTTTGAAACAACAGCAGAAGCAACACACACAAATGCCATCTCAACACTAGAAGAGAAAAAAAAAACACAGCAGAAGCAAAAGGAGTCTTTTATTAAGGGAAGATTAGTGGCCCTTTTCTGTCAAAAACAGGAGAATATCAGATCTCGAATATCTGACAAGCTATAGTAAACTCCTGAAGTTAAAGGAATTTCACCACGGGGGCTTTACATTTTGTTTAAGTGATGAGATTGCCTTAATCTGTTAGGTGACTAAACCCACCCAGCAGACAGGACTGCACAAACATGAAGGCAATCCATGCTGCAATAAAAAGGCGAAGTAAAACACTCAAGGAATGAAGAGAAAAATATTAAATGGCAGAGATGGAATAGGATTAAGACTGACGTTTACCTTTATATTTTCAAGGCTCCTTACGCATATTTGACCTAACTGCAATCTTGCAAGTCTTGCAAATCAGTAGCTCTGTTTTTCAATTCCACCATGGCAAATAGAGAGCGACAGGGCAGGAGCTAATGGAAATACATCAGACGCAGCCATCACTACTACAAACACAACCCTGCATGGAGTCAGTCACTTGCACGCTTCTCCTCAGAGCACGCATTGTTATTATAATGTAGTAGTTCATAATAATTTTCTGGAGAAATGAGAAAGCCAGAAATCAGCTTAATGTCTGGTGTGTTTACAAAATAACAGTAAGTAACAGCAACATTAATCCCAATGCTCTCACTTTCTTGCATTAAACACAAGACTTTTATGAGGGGCCAAACTGAAGCCTAATTTAAACAGGTGTGAATTCACAGTAGGTCTATTGACACACACCAAGAATTAAATCAGAACCTTGTCCTTAGCTAAATCCTCCCCATGTTTGGGCAACTACAGCATTCACAGAGCTGCGTTTCACATACAGCATCAGTGATTCCAGTATTTCTTTTAATAATTAAGCACCTCTATCCCTTTAACAGATACTGTTAAGATACTGAATCTGAAGTGCAGAGAAGATGGTGACTTGCTCAAAAGCCACCCATCTGCCCAGCAATCAAAGTGAAAAAACCACAGAGATTTAGGGAGAGTCAAAAGCTCTGTTAAATGGACCACTGCTCCCAGGGTATAAAACAAATACTTAAATGAATTACAAAAGATTAATCTTACTTGTTTCTATGTCATTAAACTCAGCTTTGATCTGTGACGTACTGATTTCTCCACTACATCCACTTATTAATATATAGCTATTATTATTATTCTATCTTTGCTCTCTGCTGTTTAAAGCTATTGATATTATTAAAATCATTGTTCCAAATAGAATCTGTTCCTGTACACTGATGTTAGGAAAGAATTTTCCCAATAATTTCTGGGGGAAAAAGAAAACTACATTTTTTCATAGCTCTTTTTTTTCCCCCCTCTCGTTTTGTTTTTAAAAACACAAATATGTTATTAAAAAAAATAATAATCCGCTGGCCAGATCTCAAGCACTCTAAAGTATATTCCATGACCAGTCTTAGTGGTTATTTCAGCCTGCACTAACACCCTAATTTCTTGCCTACAAAGCTCAAAGAAGCTGTTGTGAACTATAGCCAATGCCTAGTTGGCATAAAATCATGCAGCCAAAGGAACTGAACATGAATCTGGCTCCAAGCGTGAGCGTGCATTTCACAGTACACTCCTCCAGCACTGGGAATCCAGTACTCTGATACTGGTTCTCACTACTTAGTAGAGAAAGAGTAATTGCATAAAAACACTAAGTACATGTCAGGAGTAAGCCCAGCAAGCCAGCCTTTAAAGCACTTCAAAACAATCTGACAACCTAAAACTGGTTAAAAATTGTGGTATTGTAGAAATGGCTCAAGTTCCGTAGTAGCTCTCAGCTGAGATGCAGTAGCTGAAAGTAAAAGAGCTGATGGTTGTGCAAACAAGTCAAATGTGGCTCAAAAATGGATTATGGCATGGCATAAATGCATTTGAGGTAAAATTCATCGCTTCACAGTTGCACAGACATCTTGTAAAGGAAAACATACAAAGCGTATGGATACAAAATGGAGCGTAATCTCCTTTATAGTACACTAGTTAGTGTGGGACGCAGGTCCATGTCATGGGATGTAGTTTTAGATACATGTCTGAAGATCACCCTTTTAGTAGATCAGGGTTGTATCCTCTCCCCGACCACAGCTTTACTCCAGAAAAATAAATAAATAATTTTGGCAGCTCATTAATCTGGCAGACTAAACCACTGAACTCAATGTTCTCATATGTTGCAATGACAGATACCACTATTTCAGTGAATTGAGGGTAAAAGCACTTGTCTTCAATGGAATAAAATAACTATTTTTGATATTATTATTCTGTAGTTTTTATGTCTGAAATTTACATTCACATATTGTAGAGCAATACTCTTCACATTTAAATAGAGCTATTTATACCACAGCAAAGATAAGCAATGATCCCCAAGAAATTGGTCATTCATTACTTGCAGTTAATATATATTTTGCTTAGCCTCAGGCAAAGCTGAAGGCAGTTTGTGCACTAATAGGCTATTATTAGTTGCCATTAACATTGACAACGCTAATTTAAATAGGAATGTTGGTGTTTCATGCTATCTGTTCAATGCTGCCAAAACAACCGGAGTATGTTTAAACAGTGATTATCAGAGTTGGTGCGTCTATGAAGGAAAACAATCCTCAAATAAATTCTCAAATCCAGCTACTCAGAATACATAATGAAGTACGTATTCTTTGTCAGGGAACCTCCTGCTAGAGCTTTGAGTGAATGTGAGAAATTCAAGGAATATCTAAACAGAATAAAATTTGCAAAAATATACTTGCTTCAGATGAATGTAAAGCAAAAAAAATGTCCTAAAAGCAGGTCTACCAGAGTCTACACATGTCGTTGTCCTCATGTCACCACAAAAAAAGCTGTTCTGCATTTTTAGCAGAATTGTGCTCATGGAGGAAGGAAAAAAACCCAACCCGACACCAAAAAACAACTGACCTTTTCAAAATACAGACAATAATAGCAATTAGTTTTCTCAAACAATGCAACAACTGTATCTTCCTCATATAAGTTTATTCCAGTTACAAACAGCTGCGTTCATGTGCCATTTGGTCAACCCTTCGAAAGCCAGAATTTCTAAATACCTATTTTTAGAGCAATTAGACAGTATCATGGAAAATGGCACTTCATGAGCTTCCAG
This sequence comes from Rhinoptilus africanus, assembly GCA_013400135.1. NCBI lineage: Eukaryota > Metazoa > Chordata > Aves > Charadriiformes > Glareolidae > Rhinoptilus > Rhinoptilus africanus. Next base: position 290,834 of record VXBO01013774.1, read on the forward strand.
CAACTGATCTTATGTGCTCACCCATTTTCACAGCACAGAAGTTACTGGCTGGCACAAGGAAAGTCTACTTCCGTAGCAGGAACTGAAAAGGATAAATGCAACTTTTGGCTCTCTGATAAAGCCTCTGGCACAAGCGACTGCATAGAAACAGAAAGATGTGCCATTTATTACTTCAGTTAAGTGAAGATTTAGGAACTTATGCATTCAAAGAGTGCTTTGTTACTGTGTGCCAACCCAGATGGAAAACTTGCTGCTCTCTGGATCAGGAATCTTGACTATGAACTTACCTGTGAAGTACTAGATAATATAAATGAATATAGCTTGAACCATCATTGTCTTCAAATTTATCCACGCTAACTTTCAAGACTGTAATTATTATAATGACTCAATGCCACAGGAAGCATTGACACCTGTTCTGTCAACCCTGCCTGGAGACAACTAACGCGTTCAAATGAGCTCGTGCTCTCAGTTTCTCTCTCTTTAACTTACTTTTGCCCTCACTTTCCTCTTCCAATTATTTGGTTAAAATGTGTATTCAAGTACCTAAAAAACGAATCCCTGACTAAAAATTTGTTATAAAGCTTACAGAGAACCAAATATTAAGTTACATGCAAAAGGACTACACTGTTCTATTGTAGACCATGCAGGAAATGAGTTTAAATTGATTAAAATCATTCTCTCAGACATTTAGAAGAAACCACTCCATTCTTTGTTGGTAAAGCAGAATGATTATGTGTCCCTATCTTAACAACACTTAATCCATGGTTCCTGCAATGTAGGACGATGAAGGTAACAAAAGCATTTCCTTTACTACCTACAACAATTTTCATCTATAGCAAGACGACTTATTTAGTGTAACTTGTATGGCTAGCAAAACATCATGAATACCCAGCTGCACTACTGCATTCCAGACTGAAACACCTAACTCAGTTATATACTTAACCTGCTTTGAATGCTTCGGCTTCCCAGCACCTTAAAGCATAAATGACCACGTGTATTTCTTAGTCTGAATCCTACAAGTATGCACACTCCTTTCTCAGGTAACATTCCCTTTAAACCATTTTCATAGTTAAGGGACAACCAATTCCAGACAGACCAGATTCAATTCCTTCAGTCACCATCTAAACCCAAATGTCTTTGGGATACATGAAAAAAAAACCCCAACCCCAAACAAAACACCTCTATGCAACAACACTTTACAGAATGGATCCCACAAGGAATGTGGCAGAAGCAGGAAGCAAGAAGGTAGGCATCCATTGATCATTGGGCAAATGGTGTGGCATCTGAAAGTTAAGTGGTTCTAGCAACATGATACAATGGGATAGCGTAGAATGCTTAATCCTCAAAGGAGTATTGCATATTAACTGAGCTGTGCACTAAAGCTTTTTTTTTGTTAAACTCACGCAGATGATCTAGTGTCTTTGAACCTATATTGGACATTATCATTGGTATTGCAAACCATGCAGATTAAATTATAATTAAATTACCAGCTTCGTATTCGACAAATTTAAAACACATAACTATAGAAATGACATTCATGACTGAACTCTCTTTCATCTTATCATTATAGATCTACTAAAATGTATCACTGCCAACACTGAAATGTCAGTCTGCCACTTTCACTAGTTCCCCTCTCTTATCCAGTAAAAAATACATATTCAACTCCAGTTAGACCTGCCATAACATGTAGCTATTAAACACAAATTAAAATATGAGCTAAGCTTGTTGATCTTAAGCATGATAAATTTGTTTAATTGTTATACTCTTTAAGAAAACATTTATAGCAGATTTTCACTCATTTTGATGCGGACATAAAAAATAATTAATTGCCCCTATTTTACTTAATTAGATGCACATTTTCGCCTTCTGTGACACACTAAACCATAAGAAAAGCAAATAAGTAAAAAGATACTGAAAGAGAACAAATATTTTTAAAAATATCAAACAAAAAAACCACTGAAGAAAACCAAAAAGCCAGGCTGTCTTTCTGAAGTCACCTGGCTGTAGAGTCTTAAAACTACGTCCGGAAGCCAGCACGTGCAGGATCAGTTATAGACAAAATGCGATATATTTGTGCATGTATAGATTTATTTTAGAACCTAATTCATAGGCCACTAAACTCAAATGATAAATGTCCTATGGCATAAAAATGGAGAATGCAGGAAAGTAATGGGTCTCTAGAAGAATGATGTTTTAACAAAAACATTGTTTCATTTTTTGTCTTATTTTTTCATCTACGCTATAAATACAACGCACATACCAAACAACACTTTCACAGCTTTCATATAACGCAGAGACCTAAGAAGGAAGGGGGAAAGAAAGAAAACAAACGGGGGGGGGGGGGGGGGGGAGAAAAAAAAATNAGACAAAAGGAAAATAAAAGTGAAGTAGAAGAAGAAAGTTTCAAATAAATTACTACTTCTATTCAGTACATTAGATACATTTCTTTATTACCATTCTCCCCATCAGACTTCCTTTCATGGTCAGTGTCAGTGAGGGACAATGCTGAGTTTGCCCGGCTTGACAAACAGGAGCTGTGTTCCGATTTCATCCCCCTCATCCACATCCTCAGGGCATGATCCGGGGACGCACCACCTTCTGTTTCAGTATCCACATCTGAGCCCACCTCTAGTGGGTAACTGTGCTCAGCTACACCATGTAAATCTGTTTGATAGCCAGAGCACAGAATATGGGGAGTCTCACAGAATTCCATGTCTGGAAAAAACAAAAGTTCAGAAAAAAATTTAGAAGTGAAAAGCAATATACCTTTGATTTTCTTTTGGAGAATTTATTTTGAGAATTAACATTGTTAATACTACTAGAAGACTTTTTTTAGTCCCTCTGCTCTGCTATCTTATCTACTATAACACAACTAAAAGAGTGCAACTCTAAAATATATAATACTGCCCTGTAATTGTGCCTTTTTGTCTGATAGAAATATATTACAGCTCAAATATGTGTACACACCCACACACTGATAGTGGTACACAACTTTACAACTGAAGAGAGTCCTTTCAGATACAGACACTTGGTTTTTGCCAGAATGGCAACAGCTCTAAAATGAATCTCAATATGTTTTTATCATAGGGAAAAGGTAGCAAATTTGAAAATAGAGAATTTACAAAATAAAATTTGAAATATTTGATTAATCACAGAAGACAAAGAAAGAGCACTTACCATTGGCTTGCTCTTTGAGAGTGCTGTCCTTGCATATTCACACCAGTGGGTTTTGGTTCTCCAGTGCTGGTGACCTACAGGAACTTCCTAGAAGAGCAGTGACTACTAGGACTGTACAAGTGCCATCTCATGACACCAAGTGATCAGAGATTTTAAAGAGTTGTACAGTGCTCAATAATTCAGTTATTCTTACTAAACACCGCAACTGTAGGGCAGTAGATATCCAAGGACAAACAGAAGGTGGACAGGACCCATAATGTGAATATGCAGAGGAAACATTCTCGAAGAACTACAGGTAAGTAACACACATCAGCAAATTACAACTTCCCTTTGAGGTAGCCTCTGCATATTCTCACTTGTGAGAATCCAATTACAAATGCAACTCCCAAGGAGCAAGACAAGGAGTTCTAATTAAATAAAGATTACAGAACTGCACTCCCTAATTGAACATCAGACCTGGGATGCCATCTTGAGAGACTAAATACAATATCAAACATGCATACAGCATTCTTTCAATTTCTAGAAAAGAAACATCAGACAGAAGAGTCATTGATAGAGACTGAGGATAAATACTCTCTTCTACTGTCATCCTAACTAAAGCTTTAATTTGCCAAACTAATCCACTTACCATCCAGCAAGAGGAATGGTTCTTATTTTAAGCATGCTCTCCAAAACAACAAAGAGCCCTGGTATTTTCTTGAAGGTTTCGACCAAAATCTACAAACCAAATGCTAAGCTAGATTTTGCTGAGGTGGCTCAATTTTTAAGTCACTTATCTCTTTATATCTTTCCTTTGCTATCAAAACATTCCTGAAGATGTCAGTTGTAGTTATAGCCCACATGGGCTGGCTTATAGCTTAGGGAATGGCAGCAGCTTTTCTAGAGGGGCAGAGGAAGAAGGTGGGCAGCAAACAGAAAGAAGTGTCTGTGGCCTCACTTTCCTCTGCCAGAGTCCTGGAAGGTCACCCTGTCTCCCTAGTGTTGTCACTGCAGGGGCTGGCCCATCCCAGTGGTGCCAGTCATCATTGCTCCTGCTCCTATCAGGGGAGCAAGGCTGATGTGCGGGCCCTCCAGAGCGCTCCATCACTGCTCTGATCTCTTCCCCTTGCTCACAGCAGGAGGACTTGGTCTCAGCCCTACGCCTGAGAAGCTGCAACATATGCCACCTTCACTAGCTCTCTTTTCCAAGTCTCTCAAACGCCCTGAGGCGGACTAAGAGGTTTGATGGAGATGGCAAGGAGAAAATAGCCAAGATGCTGTGAAGCAGCTGCATAGTTTCTGCAGTAGAGGGAATATCCGGCATTTGAACTTCATCTACCATTACAATGCAGTGTTCTCCATGCCCTCTAGGGCCTGTTTGAAACTGTCCCTTGGCTGATTGGTAGAAGGAAGGAGGAAAAGTAATTCTAGGCAGTACTTGTGGACACAAATGGAAGCTGAGGCCAGACGCTACTTGTTTTCAATTCTACACGGATGCTTACAAGAGAGACTTTGAAACCTATGAGACCCTCTGGGAAAAACTTCCATTCCTGTACGGCTAAGGTGGTAAACACAAAACATTCAGTCTTCAGAGAAGTCCCGTTTTTCTGAGATTTTCAAAGCTCGTGGGGGCATGGGAGACACAGAGACAATCTCAAAGAAAGTTATTGGATATAACTAAGTACAGGGCTGCTCAGACAATGCCCTATTTTAAGTATCATTTTAATTATGCATTATATCCACAAGAAACAAGCGAGCTCCACTTGGTTTAATCAGACAGCATGGACCAAATCTCTGTATGACACAAAGAACGCAGACATTGAAATTGGACACTGAACCATCACAGCTGCATTACATTCCTAACTTTTACTTTCTTTTCAACAGCACTAAATTAATAAGATCACCTTTATACAAAATATGGTTCCAATTTTTTTCTTTACCAAATTCAAAAAGGACTTGTACATAAATGAAGAATTTAAAAGCCAGCAACAGTCCCAGATTACTAACCCAGAGCCTCGTATCAATGAAATACAGGCCGATTCTACGCCACCCTGAAAGGACTACAGTGTTTGTTTAAATGGAGGTTGCGGATGCCACTATTTCACCAAACATTTTTCAGTAGCAAAGAGGTAAAAAAACACTTTCTCGGGAAACATCTGATTTAAAAGTTCTGCTTAACTGAGCTGAGCTACTATAAAAAATAGACAGGAGCTTCACTCCACACACTGCGCCTGTGCTCTGGGAGAAAGGTGAATGCCAAATCTTGCTGGCTTACAGCTAGCAATGAGGGAGCTTCGCACATGCAGGGGTACAGTCCTGATAGTACAAGTCCATCAAAAATTTATGATAGTTAACACATGCTTTAGCAGATGACATAAAAAAGAGGAATAAATGTATACTGCCATTTAAAGAAGTATATTATCTAAGAAAATTAAGAGTTAGCTGCTAAAGTGACATAAAATTCAAGGAAAGTAAATTAGGCATATACATTTGGACAGCTGTATTTAAAGACACTAGCAGGTCTTTAGTGCTTCTCATAAGCACTAATGAGAAGGTACTTCCAAAGGGGGGTATTTTATAGATGTACATCAGGAAAAAATTCATACTAAAATCCAAACTTAATTATTTCCTATGAAATAAGAGAGCCAACAGGATTAATTATTAGCCTTAATACTGGTCTCAATTTTGACACTGCAGAAATAACCTCCAATGACACTGCCTCGCAACTTTTTTTTTTTAAATCTCTCAAAAAGCAGCATTATTCCTATTTTTAAACTTAGATTTCTGTAAAGTACTACAGAAACACAGGGTTCTCAGAGTATGTCTCTGTCAGCTAAATTACACCTTTTGATCTTAAGAAGCATCTTCTGAACCTCCTTCCCTTTCAAAGCAGATTTCTACTTATTTTCACCAGCTGAGGAACTTCCCCGTAACTACGAATCTTCTCATAACTTCATGAACCATGTCAGCTGATGCCGGATCCTCGGGGAGCAAGGATGCAGGCACGTCTCTACACGGATGTCCGCTCCAGGCAGATGTCTGCCCCTAGCAGCCTGCAGCTCACATTCTCCCTGTTTGCAATGGCATATGCCAAGGGGAAAATTCATCCCAGTAAATCTCACAAACACTAATTAGATTACACATGTTTAAGAAGCACAGAATTCACCCTTCAGTCTACAAGTTAATTCAAAATGTAGCAGTTAACATATTCAAAATTTGAGCTAATTTTTTTTTTTTTTGGCATAGCAAAAGAAAGAAAAGACTTTTTTATACCATAACTCATATTCAACTGAAGACTAAGATAATATATTGCCTTAATGGTCTATTTCTTAAGTATACAAATCTTTGTAGTATTTTAACTCACACGGCATGCATTTTCTGAAAAGCACTTAGAATGCCAAAAGTGGCTGCTTTTAGCCTGCATATCTAACCTTGTTACCTAAAATATTATGTATTTCCACAAGGAGATAAAGTTCAAGTGTGGATTTATGATAGATTTAGCCTTACCAAAAAGATACAGTCACAAGAGAAATGAGGGAACATTAATATGAAATTCAAGTTTTTGCATGAACTGCAGACAGAGAAAAAAGGTTGCAGTTATGAATGTATATAGAAGATCATGATAGGATTTTCACCTCTGGAGCCTCGTGGTGCCTACTGTAACACAACTGTTAAAAATACAAGTATTTTAACCTTTAAGCAGCTTAATTTTCCTGAAAGAACTTTTCAGAGATGAGCAGTTAAAGAGAAGCTTGACGCCACTGGCCAGTGCTGCCTTTGCTATTTAAGGTACTCGTGTTGATATGAGAATTCGGCAGCTGAACAGGCAGCCAGCTCCAACACTGCTCCAGCTTTGGTCACCAACAGAGAGCTACTGAAAACCCCAGATACACTCACCAAGTATTTATCTACTGCAGCATCAATTTAGTCACCAGTACAGTTAACAACTTACAGTTAGGATTCTCATGCATATATAAAACATTTATCAGTGCATCTTCAGGACTGTTTCATTGTCCTTTGCATGGGCAGGAATACTGTGCCAGCTACTCTTTCTGCAACTCTTATTTTCTCCAGTCCAAGAAAAAAAAAATAAATTACCCAAGTGAAAGACCATGGAGGTCCTGCTCTTCAACTTAGGATTTCTGCAAAATTAGTGGACTTGCAGGACTTGTGGAATTTCCACGCTGTTGCCATTTGCCAAGAATTTTGCTAATTTCAAACAACTAACTGGGAGGGTAAATAAATATTTATTTATTTAAAATAAAGAGAAGACTGTCCAAACAAAGTAGATAAAAGGGAATCACAAAACTAGTGTATAAACAGAGTTAAGCATAAAGAACCTTCCTTTCCAATCTTCCTATTCCCTTATGGAAAAATATTATTTTGTATTAATAACAGATGCACAAATAATACATATGTACCAATGTACAAATAACATTTATTTAAATTACTTAATTGACTGATCTGTTTAACTAGAGAAAGAGCTTACAGAAAAATATAAATTATTTATAAACCGGAAGAGTTTGGCAAGTTGCTATTACGTACATTTTATGAAACCTATCATGTGATTAAGTAATTCTGACTTACATACTTCAAAAGTCTCTTTAAATACCATAGATTCACAAATTTATTTTATCCTTGATCCTTGGTATGAGGTGGCTTTTAGTCTGGGGATGCTCCCCACCCAAACACACACAAAATCAATTCTCCAGATGAAAATGTACAAATTGCTCTGTCTCTGCAAACGTAAAACTCTGAAGGAGCCTAAGCAGCTCAAAAGCATGGAGAAAATTTCAGTGTCTTGGAAGTTTAAATCCATGGTACTTATTTTGGGCCGGTCTCCTTTCTGTTTCTGACTGGAGTCTATTTAAGAATAGTTGGAACATCAGAGTCAAGGGAGCAGATTTGATGGAAAGATCCTGAATAATAATGGAAGGAATCCCAGAAAGGCAAATAATATACCTTAACTTGAAGAGCGTCACGTTTACGTTAGTTACCAAGCTGGTGTCTCAAGGAGCCATAACGGGAATGCAGGGGAAAAACCACACCAACCACGCAGTTCTGAGGTTGGTGTAGGGTTTGGGATTTCCTAGTGTTACACTGAGGATTTATGTATGTTGTTTCACACTCTGTATTTATGCTAGTGCGTTAACCAGCAAGTGTACTGTATGTGTTTCAAATGAGAGGAAAGTCAGAGCAGCTACTTATGGCATAAGAGACTTGGAGAGAAGGGGAGGGGGGGAAGAAGGCAGGAAGAAATGTAAGTCAAATGGGGAAAGTGAAGTTCACATTCATTTTTGGAAGCAATCCATATTCTCCTAAATGAGAAATTTTGAGGGCTATTGAGCACTCTGCTAAATACAGTGTGTTCAACGGCCCTTAAAATTTCTCATTTCTCACCTGAGGACCATGGTTTACTGTCTGTACGCTGGACTTGAGAATTAAATGGGCAGAGATCTTAAGATACTTCATAAAGTCATTCCCATAACACAACCTGCTAGATAACTTTGTGAATGTCTGTGTGTGTTTACATTTCATTTAGTCTAAGATCTTACTTGTTTCCATGTCGAGAATATGCCACATCTTGCCCAGGATGATATAATTCAAAGACATTAAATTTCAGTAACCATTCATATGAAAATCATTGAGGAAGAAGCCAAAAATCAATTAATTTGCAAAAACACATTACACTGACTATTAATTTGCTTTAGGAATCTCATGTTTATCACCAATTATACTATTATCACAGTCCAAAACACCTTCTCAGCTGCATTTATTCTAATAAAATACTGACATACCTATTACACGTAAATAAGCTGCACATTAAAGATACCATTTGAGTTTTTGTACTTGTATATCAAATACATTGTATTGTATGGCTTCTTTTACTGTAATTCTACTTTTCCTTGCATTCTTATCTACGGAGTTTATTTTCTTACAGTAATCTCTAACAAAAACCAGAGATGCTACGAAGTTAAAAATAACAGTAATAACAAATAACGGAGGACTAAAAGAAGAATCAGAGTCTGCTATAAAACTAAGGAGTTTCATGAAATTTGCAGATTAAGCAGCTCAGGGATTAGGAAAGGAGGCTGAACTTTCAGGAAACTCTTCAGCTTGTGAAATCTATGAGAAAGTAAGAAACTCTTTGCTCCTCAGCTCCTTCCCCAGAGGAATCGGGGGATGAGGTTCTAACCAATGCCTCATGGCAAGTATCCTTCTAGTCTCTTCTTCAGATTATTTCTTCAAACCTAAAGAAAGAAAGCAGGAGTAGACTAAACCTATTTTTAAAAATGCTCCTGGAGTTCTCAGATACTGATTTCTATTTTTATTACTATTAAAATCAACATGAATACAAAAATGTACTTCTCAAACTCTGTATGGAAATCATCCCAATCGTATGAGGACATAGACAAACTTTCTCTCTCCCCAGAAATGGAATATTTTTGCAGATCACTGGAAATTTTTAATGTTACAGATTTTGTTTTTCAAGAGTAACTCGCAAGATGCCAGAGAGGTTTCTGGAGCTACAATGTGGATGCAGTGGGTCTCAGTTTAACTTAGGAAGAAACACTGTCACATTACCTGATTGACTAGGAATTTAATCCTCCAAGGTCAAAACCATTTTAATTGTTGCTGGCTATAGCATTTCCTATTCCTAAAGTGTGGCTTTATGAGGTAAAGTACTTCCATTCACAGATTCCGTTAAAGAGAAATTTCTCTTGCAGGGACCAATAAATATCTCTCCTTTAATGAATTTTAGAGTTATAAAACCATAGCAAATGCCAGGAGTTAGCATTTAACCTAAATTTCTGATAAAGGAAACCTACTTAATCTCAAATAATGACCACACTAACTCTATCCTACTAAAGACAAGAGGAAAAAAAAAAATCTAATTATCACAGATGAGAAAGAACCTCAATATCATTTGTGAGGATAAATGAAGTTCTTCTAACACTACAGTTGAAATGAAGTTTGGAAAAGCTCATCTTACAATACATTCAATTACAATTTCATTCTCCATATGCAAAAATCTATTAGGAAATGAATAGTTTTCAAGAAAAAAGATTTTCTGTTTCAAAAGATATTATTCTAAGAGTTAAGAAAAGCATTACAATTTTCTTTCAAGAATTTTAAAGGTCCCTTACAAGTTTTGGCATTTGTGTAAGTGTATGGGAAGCAACAGATAATGGTTCATTTTTTCTTCAAAAAGCAAGATGAAACCCTCAGGAAGGACAGCAGAACTATGAATCAAATCATCTAGAGCAGATTAACTAACTCTTCTCTTTGGAAGAGTTTCATATGAACAAACACTCTTCCTCAAAGAAGAGCTTCCTTGTTTCAAAGTCTGTATGGCACTTCAGGGAAGGTTGACAGAATTATTAAACAGAGGGTAAGCTGTATACTAACATTCTTCAAAGTGAAATTACCCTCAGATTGTTGCTATATCCCTAGAAACTTGAATTCAACTCAGAGATGCCCTTCTGGTAATAATTTCTGAATGTAGTTACATGTAAAGCAGAATGACTTTCATTCAAACATCAGTCTTAGAGGTTTCATGACAGCTATCACTTTCTAATAGAACTTAAGATGGAAATAGGAAATTAATTTCTACAAATAGTTTTGATAATATTTTTAAGATATGCCTTTTGTTTCTAAAAATAATGAAATGGTTTCTCTCTTAAAATTCCAGTCAAAGCATTGATATGAACATCAGAGCCTTTTTAAAATAAAAGATATGCAAAGAAGGTATGTTTATAAAATTCACCGACAGTGTTAGAAGGCAACACACTTAAAAATCCAGAAGTCTAAAATCTGATGTAATTCACAGCGCTGTAAACGCAGCAGTGACTTCTATGAAGCTAGTGGGCCAGGTAAAGAAGGTAGGCTTCACTCAGGCTTCAGTGTGACTGTCTCAGAGTAAGCATCTGGCAAGTGCACATTTTCATGATGATGTAAGTAATTTTAGAAAGCTTCTATCAACAGAGATTTACCAGAAACATTCCCTTTTACTGATGGGACATTAAACAGACCGCAGGCACTCAGACCACAGACGCTGCTCAAAAAGAACGATCACAGAGGAACTCAGCTCCTCACCTTAACTTTCACCAAAAACTAGGAAGCTCTAATATAATTTTTAAATTGCTTAAGAGAGTATCAAGGATACTACTACCCATTTTCCATTGAAGTGAGATGAACGGAGGGTAGGGAGCAAACGGAGGCAGGTTGGAGGGGAGGAAGGCACTTTGTATCACCCTGTGCCAGTTAGGATTTGTCCAACTGACAAATTGTTAAAAACACTGAAAACTAGGAAAAAGTATTTGCAATGGAGCAGGTGTTACAGAGAGGTCTAAGCACCTAGAGACAAAAGCCCTTCAAGGAAGGCGTGATGTGTGAGGCAGACCCCAGCATCACCTTGTGTGGTCACAGAAGGAAGAGGAGACCAGGGTCCTGTGTGCAAGAGCACCAAGACCAGTCGCTGCCGTCACTCTGTTGTCACCGCAGAAGCAAGGCAAACAGGAGCAACAGCCTCTCCTGGGGTGTGAGGTCTCTCGGTCTCCAGCTGCTCTAGGCAAGAGGCTCTTGCCCTCCGCTGGACACCCAGCAGCAGGACCCCGCGGCTGGTAACTCCCCTTCAGCAGCCCCTCAGAGCCAGGGTATGGCCATCTCCATGGCACAGCATGAGACATTCTCTTTGCCCGTATTTATTTTGATCACAGGGGCTTTCACGGAATCACCGAATTTCAGAGTTGGAAGGGACCTCTAGAGATCATCTAGTCCAACTCCCCTGCCAAAGCAGGATTGCCCAGAGCACATCACTCAGGGCTGCATCCAGACGGGTCTTGAAAGTCTCCAGAGAAGGGGACTCCTCAACCTCCCTGGGCAGCCTGTCCCAGTGCTAAGAAGGTTGTATGTGAATGCCAGATCCTCTTTGTATTTCACTTTTTGCACTTTGTCATAGTAGTAAGTTGCAGAAATGAGTTTTTGAGGTTGATACGGCTTTACTTTCCTCTCAAACCTCTGCAAGAAGAAGGGTTAGGAAAGCTAACAAGCAACCAGGACATTTAGACAAATAGTGTGCAGAGAAGGAGGGTGCTGCCTGTTCAATGTTCTGCTGTCTCCAAGCACATGGCTGGGCCAGGATGGAAAAAGGTGAAGAGGGAAGAAGAGATTCAACACAAGCCATTGCCCACCTCCAAACCAACAAATCTCAGACAGAATTAGCATATGTATTCTTTCCTTCATGTTTTGAATTTGCTCAAAATCCAGAGCAGAAAATGTCTCACAGAAATGAAAAGAGAAAAAGCTGCTAGTGAGAGATAAGACAGCAGCAGCAAGAGTGAATATCTTTGTAAATCTTGACAGACACTCCTGGCTTTGACAGTTGAACTATTTGCTGTGATTTTTGATAAATCAGGAAGCATAATGAACCAGAACAAGTATTACATATTACTTGGGAAACATAAATACTTGACCCTTTCTGGTTACTCAGGTAAAAACTTGACAAATCCCAGTCTGCAGGCTTCCAATGTGACCGAGTCTGCTGTCACAGCAAGCAGACACACACACACTGCCAGCCAACCTTGTCAGACCTTGGGGATCAACACCATGAACGCTGTCAATCCTGAAAGTACATGATACCTCTCCCAAGCATACACAGATAAAAAGACTGTCTAATGAAACCAAAAATTGAAATTTTCATCCATTCTTTTCTTGTTGGGACGTCAAACATCTGCAGAACACTATACCTACCTGATTTTATACTTCTTTTTTCTCTTGGCTTTTTAAAGTACACATATATATACACACATATGTGTGTGAAATATTTGATAGGCATAAGCACAGATATAGAAGTATATAAGTATAGAACTTTTAGGATCTTAAAATAACTGAAACTGGAAGTTTTGGCAGTCAATAGCACGTCCCCCTGCTCAAAGGAGGGACAAATTAGACCAGGTTGCCCAGGCATCTTAGTGAAGAGTATCGGAGTCCTTCTACGGAGCAAAGACTGCTGGCAAGACTGCTACTGTGGAACACAGAGTGCCATGAAGCATTTTAAAACAATCTCTTAGGTGAGGTTTTCAAGAGACACTGGGTTATGCCTCAACAATAAAATTGGAAATGCAACTTTGTTTCCATGATTTTGAAAATCCAACACACAGATTGATAATTCACTAACCAGTTTAAAGTGTGTAATCATCTCTTCCACTTAAAAAAATCAAAAAACATCACCTCAGACTGCAAATTATCCCCTGTTAGAGTTTAGGATGACTGAACAGTTTCAATTTGCCGTATTTCAGATTAGGGGTGCACATATTTGCACATATTTTTTCTTTTTTCCAGATCTTTCAAAAATTTACATGTGGTGGACACATCTTACATGTTCTTAATAAATTAACATCTACTGTGGAAGCAGCTTATTCTTTAATTTAGATTGAACTACTAAGTACCATTCAGACCAACAAATGTGACCTTCAGATTACTCTTGGAATGAGGAAGCAAGAAAGCATGCGCATGTGTACAAGCTCTTCAGTACTTCCATTCACATCCAATTACATCCAGCTGCCAATCTGACATCAATGAGAACATATGAAAGACAACTTGGCACATCCGTTCCATTTGATTAGGCAACTGGGGACACAGCTTGTCAATCAAACAACCCCTCTTCCCCCAAAAAACTCGAGGGGTTTGTCATCAAATGTTCCATCTGATCAAGAAATGGGAGATTAAACTGCCTTCAAAAAATTCTGACCACTTCTGCTCCCTTCTTTCTTCAAGTGTTTGGTTTACCAAAGGGATTTCAAATATTTCTAGATATTATTCTTCTACATTATACTTCTATAAGTAACTATATAAATTATAAAGACTATTACATTCTGTTTCAGCAAATACAAAACGGGGTAATTTTTGGTTTTATACCATCAAGATGCATCACAGCAACTCAGTTGAAAGTGGTGCAGTCATTCTAGGTGTGCATCCCCAGAAAACACACTGTAGCATCAATATCACACAGCATCATTATTATTTAAATATACAGTTCTTAAAACGTATTTTACCCTAAAATGCACGTCATGATTACCAAGGAAAGACTATAAGAAGTTATTAAAGTTCCTAAGCATGTAATATGGTATCTACAAAATTTTCCATCTCAAGATTTGATGTAGAGGAACTACCACCATCATTCCCATGCTGCACCAAAGGGAAATAAGTATGAGAAGAATTCCAAAGCACACCAAATCACAAGACCTCTGTACATTTTCATGAAGTTTAAACAAGTGTTTTGAGTCTCCATGATCCATCATCAAAATTCAGCCAAATTTCTGGAACGCAGCCACCACATGAAGAAATAAGTCCAGTATTTTTATGTTGGTAGGAGTACTTGGCTTCATTTTTTTGTAGCTCTAGACCTCTTTGATTTCCTTGTCCTTTCTTAATGTGACTTCTAATTGCTTCTAATAGGAAGTGGCTTATTTAAGTATATAATACCCATTTTAGCACCTATTCTAGTCACTGACTTTAAAAACTCCAGCCTGGGATTTAAGCACATAGCATTTTTCTTTTTCACGCAGACACAGCCATATAATTGGTAACTGGGAAGTAACAAGTCACTGAGTAGTAAGCATCAAAATGGGATTGCTCGCCTTTGAAAATTAGCAGGCAGCCACCTGCTCTTTCTAATATAAAACTCAGGTAATGTTGACTATCCACAACTAAAACCAAATTCCCTTTATCATCAAATAAATGGATGTATTTGTCTTGCTAGGGTGTATAAAGATGGATAGGAGGCTGAATACCTTTCCTGAGATAGTTAGAAGTTGTTAACAACTTCCGTGAAAAAGGAAATTAGAAAATGAAATAATTTGTTTGGATCTTATCAGACTGAAAAACACAGGAGGAGCTACCCACAAGTATTAGTATTCCCCAGAAAAATTGCTTCTACAGTTTTCCAGCATCTGCCTTTGAGACATTTTAGATGTGGAATAGAAGATGCACACTGGGAGCCTTCTTCATAGCTAGCATACCTTGTATTGGGCAGCAGTGGGCAACTGAAAGCCTGTGAGCTCACCGTAGTTCTTGGTTCTTCGAAGCTACTGGACCAATGATGCTTGGGAAGACTCAAAGTTATGAGCCTCCACAGCAGCTGAGAGTACTCTAACCCAAAGAAAATAAATCAAACCAAAAGGGCACCAACAGATTAGCCTACAGTGGCCCTGTAAACTCTTCCATGTCCTGAGGGAAAGCTTGCCATAGGCAGCTAAGCAAAGCTCATGTTCCGTATTGCTGGAAATGCTTTATGCCTCCTTATTAAAAAGTCACACAGTTGGAGATGAACTAATTGAGGTGGTGGAGACAGTAACACAGAAGGCACTTAGAATGTAATTAAGCCATGATCAGAAAAGGGACACATAAGGGAGAAAGCACTCAAAACAGAGACTCCAGGGAAACACCAGATCCAAGGAAAAATGAGAGCAACTGTGTATTAATTCATGTTCAAAGACATTTATATATACTGCTAAAAGAATCTGCTAAATGCAATACTGAGTCATGCTGGCGACCTAAGAACAAGAACGCTAACAGAAGCATTAAGCGTCTCAATTCTTTTGGTTATATTGTGCAAAAATGCACTTCAGCTCTCCTGTTAGCTGTTCTGGAAGGACTGTAGCAGCAACTATTTCATATACGGCAAAGCACAGTTCACGTGTACACCCACAATATATTAAGGAGGGGGAAAACAAACAAAACAAGTACAAACATGTGGCTATCCACAATCTTGTCTTCACACACATAACAAATTCCCTTTCTGACAAACTCTGCAGAGATGTAGCGATAATCTACAGAATTTAGTGCCTGTTTTTCCCCTCAGTGTTCACTATTTTACGGGGGGGTGGGGTGTCAGAAAAAAATACAAGCTAATATCAGTTATCTAAAGAACTGTTTTCAGTTTAAAAAAAAAAAAAGGAAGTGCTTAAATATCTTTTTGTACAAAGGCTTCTTCTAGCAGATATCTTTATGTTTTAATGAGACTTTAAAGCTCTTTTCCATTGTTTTTTCCTATTAAATTTGTTTCATGCAAACCTGCTGAGTTCAAAGTCTTCATGAGAAACAGTTCTCCCATAGGGTACAAGTCACATGTGGATTTTGCCTTTTTTCCTATCACCTACCATTCAGTATTGTCTCATTTCCCTACCAGCTGCTTCACCATTTCCTGAGCTGCGCCGTCTCGTACTGTGTCCGATATTAGACACAGCAGTGACAGAGCAAATGGGAAATAAACAGCACAGCTGCTCAGGAACACTGGCAAAGGATGCACCCAGCACATCCAGAAGTGGTTATGAGTGAAAATGCCCCACAACATTTGTCTGTAGGAGCTTAAATCACTTCTCTTTGAAAACACAATGACTCGACACTAATCAGACGGAGCTCTTATAAACCAGTCCGATTCCTGCTTCAGTAAACATAAAGAACTGAGTGCTGAATTAAAACAAATTTTTTTAATGATAGAGCTCCCAGTGAAAGGGCAAGGAAGGAAGGAAGGGCCTGGACTCAGTGGGTTTGAACATGAGAATGATTCAAAACCAAGAAGGATGAAATAGTGAGCTATCTTTTAGCAATGAAGAAAGTGAACATAGGACAAAGAACCATTTTCACTAGGCTGATAAAAAGTATTTATTTGAACTGTCTTGTCAACACCATACATATTCAGAAGAGTATGTACATCCCTCATTGCTGTCCCCTTTCCACATCTCCCTGGTTTATTTCAATTCAGAAGGATTAATCTATAAAAAAGCAAGGAATGAATGGATGGACACGGACAAAACCCAAAACACTGAATGAGAAGCAGCCTGTTGATGCACTGTTACTGAAAAACTGAAGAGATAACCGTCCAGAAAATTTCACAAGTCAGTATTCTCCCATTTAATACAGTTGTCTTTTTGCTTAAACTAGTTTGCTGAAAATATAACAGGCAGATTTGTTAAGCATGTTTTGAGGCTAATTTTTACAAAATGATGATACTAACACTGGAACATTGTGTTTAATGTTGCCAAAGACAAGTCAGTAAATACCCCACTTGCAAAGAATCTGCTACTGAATTCTACTTCAGATACTGACTGATCTCTTATGCTGCTATTGAAGCTTTTTATTTAGGACTTTTATTTATTTTAACAATAATAGTTACACAAAAGGAAGAAAATAGCCTTTATGTTCCTTTTCTCTCTCCTTTAGTGACTTATCAGCTACTCAAAAATATTTTATGCATATCATTCTTCTAAAAAGATCATAAAATTAAACTGAACTATAGGTACTTGCTAGCAACATTATTCCACTCAATTGACAGTTTAGATAAATCCATTACCACAGCCAATTTAAGGACTGACACTTCTTTTAGTAACTACAATCCTTGAGAAAAACTTGAAAATCCAGGAACAGAACATGTGAACATTCAAACAATCACAATGGAGATCTAAATTGGAGCACCAAATTTCAGCAAAGCAGCACCTTGTTATGTCCACCTCACGTCCAGGTGTGGGATTTAAGGCAGCACACGGAAAGATGAGTAGCAGGTGCCTCTCTTTTTTTTTCCCTAAACCACCAAGCACTGTATAAAGGAAGAGTTTTCTAACTCTCATCATGCTCATTTGACCCAAATCTGATACCACAGATGATGGAGTATTATTAAAGCATGAGGAGCCATAAGCTTCATGCTGCCAAAGCAGTGATAGAAATGATCGGTGGTGTGAGAAGTTTAGTTTATGTGAGTGAAGCTGTTCAGGGATGATGATAATTATCTGTGAAATGAATATTCATCACATGGGTGAATTCAAGACTGAATAATACTTCACCAGAGAGCAGGAATAATATTAGGGAGAAGCTGGCCAAAGCAGACATGGCTCACTTTGTACTGAGGTCTAGCGCAGCTGTAGGACACACAGACGGGTGCCAGGAATCCATGAACCAGAGAAACAGCCTGCAGTAGGCAGACCTATCCCCTATGTTGGTTTCTAAATACAAAGCTGAAAATTAGCTGAACAGTTTTTATATCCCTGAAGGTACGTTCAGCCCTACTCCAATAAATAGATTACCGCAATATTTCTACAAGAAATAAACAGCACTGAGGTATCTGACACCACTCCTTTTCTCCACAACTCCAAGATCTTTTCCTGTCAAAGAACATCTTGCTTGCTTATAGTACTGAAATTTTTCAGAGGCAACCATTTCAAAAGGTACAGTCTGTCTCTGCTAGTAGCATGAGCCCGCGGCTACCTGAAGTGAACACCTGGCAACTGACCCAAAAGCACGATGGCCACCACAGTGGGACTGACACAGGAGAGTTTAACTTCACTTATGAGCTTTTCTTTTTTCAGACTGGGAGGGGCAGAGCACCAACTAAAAGAAAATGTTTGTGTGCCAGAAGTTCTCAAATGCTTTTAAGAAAAGCAATGTAAAAAGCGGATTGGACTATGTTGAAGGACCTTTCCTTTCAAGACCAAAACCGAGCTGAACAGTTACATGGGGTAACAAAGGCTTAAGAACACAGAGAGGAGTCCGACAGAACAATGAAGGAAAAAGGAAACACTACCTGTATCTTCTGGCTCCAAAACAGCACAGAGTGAAACCACGACAACCCTTAACTGCAAACCAGCAGTATTGAAGTGCGTAACAGTAAGTGAACGCATCCTGTGGTGAAGGCAGCGGTAAAGGTACGCACCATGTACCACCATCTGTGCGACTGCTCCCGAGTCACAGGAAGGCAGGTGTGCTCCAGCCTGCTGACCGGAGCTACCACTGACCTCCTGTCCCTGTGCCATCTCCAGGAAGCAAGCCAAACTTTAATACTGGATAGTACCATTAAAGTAGTAAAAGTGTGGGGAGGAGCCCAGAGATACTTGAAAAACATGCACCAATGAGATCTTCAGAAGCCTGCTCCAGCAGCTAGGACAAAGACAGACAGTTCAGTAAGTTAATTCAGTAAGTTGGGTTTTTTTGTTTTTAATTTTATGAAACAAGATTCATTTTCTAAGCATAGAATAAAAGCAAACTATTAACATCCTTCTCCCCAAACACCTAAACTTCACAGATCAATGGCTGACAACTAATTGCAAACATTAAATAATCACTACTACAATATCAGCTTAAACTCATGTCACACCTATAAGCATAATTCTCACTGATACCAGGAAGAATTGTATCCCTAGAATCAACAGTTCAACTAATCCTTTGAGAATCCGTATGCAAACCAAACCAACTAAATAAATCCTACAAATATTTCCTTTCCAAACCAATAATTATACCCTTCTGACAAAACACTACTCAAGGTTATGTATTGACATGCTTCAACAGGTCATTTGTAGCGTACTTTTTTGTTGGTAAAGACAGAAAGATTATTTTCTGATTTACAGTAGTATGACGGGTGAAGTCAAAGGACTGATTGCATACAGAATTAGTATTAAAAACAGGCTTGTGTTTTTCATATTTTTATCCATAAGCAGAAATGTAAAATTAATTTTCTCCTTTATCTTCATAGAAAAATTCTACAGAAAAGAAACTGTCTTAACCCAAAGACAGAGGAAAATACAAAACTGCTGGTCAGATACTCTCTCTTAAGACTAAAAAACCCAAATCCATAAAAATTAATGCATTAAGGAAATTAATGATTGTGAAATTAATTTTTAAGAAGACTAATAAAATCATCAAAGTATCTTAGAAAATTCCTCAAGCTAAGTTTAAATGTTAAGGAAGCAACAAAAACTATCAAGCAGCGTATCAAAACACTGTCTTGCCATAATGCACTCCTGAAAAAAGATGCCTAAGTGAGTACAGTCAGTTTTAACTTTACCCACAGAAGTAGTATAATGCTGAAAGTTTTGCCCGTGCTAAGTGTTTAGGTGAAGGGACTTGGTCCTTTGTCAGAGACACAAGGGGAGTGTGTTCTGACATTAAACTGTGTTGTGCTCAATATGATCATGCAAACAGATACTCCAGCACATTTATTACTCTTTTGCTCATTTTACTTTTTTGCACTAGAACTCAAATATTACTGACTATAGAACTGACTCAAGAAAAGTTGGATCCACAGGAAGAGAAAACAAATATATTGAAAGGAATAAAGATACAATTTATGCAATTGCAGTCACAATGGGAGGAGGAGTGCTGTCAATGCAGATAGGAACTGTGTGTTCATCGTTATTTTTACAATAGTTAACAGACAAGATGCTCATCTGAGATACGTGCACATGAATGAAGACTTATCCAGTAAGAACAGGCAAATAATTTCCCTTTTTCCTTTCTCAATTGAAATACAAGGATTTTTACATACCATACTGTTCTCCTCATGAATTCTGTATTTCCCTCCAGAGAGCCAAGGATAAATCAATTTAGTAATCTGTCCCCAAGAACACAATGAGAAAAGGAACGACAGCAAGAGGAATTATTAGCACATTTACCAAGCAGCACAGGGGAATACCTCTGGGGGCAACTATTAGACAAGATTTCTAATATTTATCTATTTAAACTCTTAGTAACTGACTCCAGTTGCAAAGAAAAAGCCCCAGTTGGTCAAAAGTTAGCACGCGGGTGCACAAACTTCTGGTTTCTGCATATCTGTATCTACAATGAAATCTCAGAAAAAAATTCTGGCTATTTTTCTAGCCTAAACAGGGTAGGGTGCAACACTGCACCTTAAAGTAATGCAGGCAAAAGTTGTACTACGTCAATACCACACAAACTGCCTTCTGTGTGTTTATACACACATTTGTGGTAACAGATATGAAAGCTCCCACAGAAATAACAAAAGGAAAACATAATTGAGAAATTTTAAAATTAATTCCTGCCTCCAGGGGAACAGAATAACTAATTTTATGTAGGGTAATATATGATCCTTTGATTTCTACTAAAAATTATTAAATAACAATTTCTTTAATTTCATTGCTAGGAAGGATTAAAAGTCTCAAAATTACATTACAGAAGACCATGTAATCAGTGTCCTGATATGATTTTTTAAAAAAATTAGGTTTTACTGTCTTGATTACAGCAGCATAAGAAGTTACAGAATTGGTTTTCTTCAATAGATAGTAAAAATAAGAGATCAAGCTGGCAGACATCAGTGATTTCATGCAAATGTTTGAAAAGGAAGCAGTTTGATATGTTTAAACTGAATGCTTCCTTTTATTATTTACCTCTCTCTTGCCCAATATTTAAGCAAATCATGTAAGCCTCTTGTGTGACGCCAGAAGTAAAAAATTCTACAGTTAATCAGTGAAAGGCACAAGCGAGCTTCCATTTTTAAGACTTAGAAAAAAATTAACTAATAAATTGAATGAATTATGAAATTAACATACCCATAAATGATCACTGTGTTATCTCCATTTCCATTTATGTAACTTTTGTACATAATAAAAAGCCACGTCTAAGATACATTTTATTACATTATGCTGTTGCGAAAATCCTATGTGAATAATCTTTGCTCTCTAATTTAAAATGAAGAGGAACTCGAGTTTTATGCACTTTTAAACACCAATGACTTTCATCGTATTAAAATATTTAGAAGCAAGGGAGCCTTAAGGGTTTCTGGGAAATGTTTTGCTGCTTACATGGTTGTCCATAGGAACTGTACACCTGTACCAGGAAGCTAAAAATCATCAATATTGGAGAACTGTTAGAAAGCTTAAACAAAATCCTTTGATAAATCACATAGTTTAAGCACATGGAGGCATTTATTCCCTTATTTAGGTCACTATTAGACACAATGCATCTTCATTTGTTTGAACAGAAGTAATCTTAAATTACGTATGAATTAGTGAGAAAGAGTGCAGCAAATCCAGTGAATAAAGAATTCTCCATTCAGTGGAAGAACTAAAATATAAATAAATTTTTAAAAAATATAGAAATAAATGTAGATTAATCCCAGCTTACCTAAAAGAAATGTTATACATAGAAGTTTTACAGAACAGTTCATGAAACTCAAATGAATTTCTCTCTGTGTTTAAGATTACACTAATTTTTCCTTCTGTGGTAGCCTCCTGACAGCAAACACTACCTGCTTTTGTAAGTGTGAGGATTTATTACATTTCGCCCATTCTAGCCAGCCACTTCTATTGCCTTGCTGCTTGTCAAAAAGGAAGCAGGAGCAAGTTCACGTGGTCCCATCACACACGCTTTGTGATGGTGATAAATGCTATCTACAGAAAAGTGGAATAACCTTGAACATCTCTAGGTTTTAAAGTTGAATCACTCTTCTTTATCATTTGCTTTCTATTATTTTAATTCCAGGAAAAGTGCCTACTAGTAAAGTGATATAAACAATGGTGGAATCATGAAATTCTCCACCTCCTATTTAGTTTCTTTGCAAGAAAAGGTCTACATAGTTCACACGACACTTCTGTGTTAGGAATATGCTAGCAACACGGAGGTCCAGATTCTTCTTCACTCCCAGGTAAGCAGCAAGGCTGGTTTTGGCACTTCAGTCTCAAAGGGAGACTCGTCCCACTTCCAGAGGCCACGGGCACCATAACCTGATGCTGCTTCTCTTTAGCTAATAACAGCCTCCTCTACAGCTCTCTATTGTCTGGAAAGCACGGTACCAGTCCTGGCTCGCAGGATTGGGTTTTTCTCAGCAGTTCAAAAATCATGGGTGAAGCTAAGCACTTTATATCGATTAACTCAGTGACAACACTGCATCTAGCTTTTCAGATACTGCCATTTTCAGTTATCAGAAAAAAAGACTAGGACTTCTGTAATATCCTATTTCTGAGCCCAATATTTAATGCAGTCCAGTTGCTTATGTTCTTTTTTTACAGAAGCAACTTCTGTAGCAGTTATGAATTCCAGTACATTAATACTGAATAAAACATTGTTAATCTTTCAAAAATTTTACAAAACTTAACATTTATGTCTCATTAGTCACCCTGCCAATATTATCATTTGAATTCACTGGATTCATAATCTCTTGGTGATTTTCACAGCAATTGTTTATATTTTGATACGTGACTTTTCTAGGTCCTCAGACTATTTTACCTGAGGTTACAGGTGGAACTGACTATATCAACTGTACTCAGTATTCACTGTTTTGTTACAGAACTGGTTCTTGGGGGGCGGTGGTGAAAGAATCGATCTGCTGGTGTTAAACATTACCTTATTCTTTCCATGCTGTTTTTTCCATCTGAGCTAAAGATACTTCATCCACTTGCAAAGCATGCCTAATGAGCGACAGTCAGCAGGAAACTGATTTTTGAGCAGCTTCCAATAAAACTGAAACTTTGAAAGCAGAACCCAAGATTTTAAATCACATTCACAATTTGTTTCACATAAATACCTACAGAACCAAGTTCAGAAGTACTGGAGACTCATTCTCAAAAGAAAAACTAATTCAAGCTCTAAATGAGTTCAGATACGCCCACCCTGCTGTTTATCCAGATAGGCAGCAATGTCATCGACTCACTGAGCTACTTCTTGACAGTTCTTTAGTTTGAGAGGTACAAAAATCTTCTGACAGATACATAATTGAGAAACCCTGAGAAGAAATGTTACTTTGTTTCAGCATCTGCTCTATAAATGAAGACAAGCAAACCAGATTTCTAGTTCCTGAAAATAAGACAGCTCTTCTCTGTTTCAAAAGGAGTGCCATATAAGACACAGCAAGAGTATGTATATTAAAATGGGTTGTAGGACAACTGTAGAGCCCTTCACTCCTTCCCCTGGTCTGTAATACTCACTTTGTCGCTCTGTCTTAATGTTTGTTCATATCTTGGTTTTAACTCAGACAGATCTTCTTGGGCACTTTTATGTGTTAGAGGAAAAAGCTCTATTAATACAGCAAGAACATTTTACAGATACAATTTCAGGCTTTGACAAACAGAATTCCAAAATATATTAACTCAAAAGTTTAAGCCCTGCTGTAGATACTTCATTAGTATTGGGCACAGATTACTGTAAGGATTGCTGTGTCTCAGCTTCTGTCACACTAGCTGGGTTACTCTCCCCTTCTGATTTTTATTGCTATGATTTCTGGCACTTTACACCGTGGAAAATTGGTGATTCAGAGAAGAGAATGGAAATTCAGATTGTTGTTTGTATTTGTACACTGACAAATGGATTGTAAGCTTGTGTAACATTTGGAGAACGCTTTTTTTATTCCTTAGAGGAGATTTGTTAGCAGGGGATTGGAAATGCACTGTGATCTTCCTCTAGTTTATTTCCTTTCCCAGTAGTTGCTTGGTGGGTTTTTTTCGTCACTTTTCCCCTCTCCTAGATATTCACTTTTAAAATCAAAAGAATTACTTATGAGAATGAAACTATTTTTGATCATACAAGGCATTTTTTTCACTGAGATGGTGGCAGATATTATAAGATTGGAAGCAGCATTGCAGGAATGGTGACAGCAGGTTACAGGCTTTTGTAAGAGCTGAGATCCAGGGAGGGGGCACCCACTTCAGCCACATGGGAAAAGCTTCTCTTTGCACATTCAGTTTGCTCATGTATTTTTGATTTGACAAGGGGAAGGAAAAGTATTCCCTCCCTGAGATTTTAAATGAAGCCACAAACGTACAGTTTCCTCACCCCAGTTATTCCAAGGAGAGAAATTTCCAATTACTTGGGAAATCAAGAAAGAATATCCAGAGGGGGTCTGAATCTAAGTGCAGTTTTTCCTTCCCTTAGAGTTTGCAGATACTCCCCACATGGAGGAGAAGGCTGCAGTCCAGGAAGCCACAGGGAACTGCTCATCACACTGTTTTTCTCTGGGAGACAGTAGCATAACCGTGATTAGAAGACAACTAGCCAAACAAAGCACTGCACAGCACGCCAGGAATCCCTCTTTCTGCAAGGGAATACAGGAGGAGACAATGCACTAAAGCTTTAGGAGCATAAAGTCTTTTACTTTGTCTTATACGTAATTTTTTTGGACAACAGGAAGCTCATAAACACTCAGACCAGATGGTGTAAGATACAGCAGCAGGAGATGGAGCTTATTAGCTGTCGCTTCCTTCCGCTAGTATACAGCCCAGAAAGCTGAAGGACCTTTAAATCACCCTCCACCGAAAGCTGAATCCCTTTCATGAGACAGCACGAGGGAACTATTGTGGGCCCTCACTCAGACACCGCTTCTGCATTGTGCTTCACGTCTCTGCTCCAAAGTATGCAGGTACAAAACCCGAAACTGAGCTCTCAGAAGATTTTCTAGCATGAGCAAAATACCGTTGTAGACAACATTAAAAGTCTAAAATTTACATGTCAGGCATTTGCAAACAATTGAACACAGATTCTAGTAATACAAAATACCTCAACAGTTTTGATACAAGCCCTATCCAGTAATAGCATGTTATCAGAAGTCTTCTATGCTCTTTTTGTATTTTCTTCCTTAAATTACAGCATTTCAAGCAAAATGCTTGGAAAAAGAATTGGTTTTCTTTGTAATTAGCCTGTTCCTACCTTCGTCTTCCAGAACTCAAGAATGCACAGTTCCACATCAAGTCAGTACAAAGCTCTAAACAAATTATGCAGTTTAATGGTTAAAAAAAATCACATCCTTCATTAACCTACAAATCTCATCATAAAGAAAACACTGGGAACACGAAGTAAATACCTACCCAGATGAAGAGTTCAAAAGTACCACATTTCTAAAAGCCTGCATAGCAGTAGTTCTTTTGAGAGTGACATTTTCTTTTCATTTCACATTTTTCCTTGCCCTTTTAAAAACTAATGATCTCCCCTCCAGCTGCAAACATTAAAAAATGCATTTTACCATGTCCTGTTTACATGCCAATTAATAGACATTATAATAGTCTTTATTTTGATTGTCTTTATCACATGAATACTACTGTCAAAGGCTCCGAACAATGCAACTAGCAGGTAGAGCTACACTGAACTGTTCTACCCCTATTTCATTGACCACCAGTTTAACACTGACAGTACTTGAGCTCTACCTTCTTAATATCAACAAGAGTCTGGGGACGCTCCCTGACAAAATCGTTCCCTTCATTCACTGCTCGTTGTGGAAGTTTAAAATCACTGTCTCATAAATTCACTCAGGTAAGTGCTCCAAATCCCTATTAAAACAATGGAAAAATCAGAGCCACGGATTGCCAGTGGAAATTGATGCCATTGATGTTGTCATCAGTGTCCTCTGGAGGGCTCACAAGCCCACAAACTTGGGGTACGCTAGAGTATTATTCTAGTGTTACACACAACAGATAAAGGGGAGAAGCTAACAAAGACTGGCTTATTTACCTTTACACGTGATTTAAAAATAAAGTAATTCAAATAAAAGCACAGGCTATGTACAATCCAAATTCAGCTTTCCATGGCCCTGGTACAGACACAAAGCAGATCTGCTGCCCTGTATGGATTTACATAATTCTGAAATCAGAGGAGAATAGGGGTATTATGTAAAAAGCTTTTGCTACTTCACAGATGACAAAAAAAACACCATGACATCTTCCTGACAGGACAACTTCCTACAGTGCTTGTCAGTATGCCTTATATTTATGTCTGTAACAATAAGTATAACTGGTTTTGACTAGTCATAGGGTGTTAAGTGTTACATGTATTTAAGTCTTCCTTCCTGGTAAGCTTAAATTTGCTGAACTTTAGAGCATAGCAAAACAGACTGCCTATCTCTGCACCCCTCACGTAGTTTTAACTTTCTAGGGAAAGAAAGTGCTTTTCAGCACTGGAACGTTTCTATTTCCTACATATCCTCACCATTGCTAGAACGTAACAGAGGGCAGAAATGAGAGCTGGATGGCAACAGCAGTAAGCTAAAAAAATCAAGGATGAAACAGGAGTGGCCTTAGGCTGAAGAGCACAATGGAGTTCATTCAAGGAAGATTTTGAACATTTAGCTGGATCTCTTTACTTACTGCTCCTGAAGATAATTTTATATACCTTCTCTACAAAACATTGGCTGTGTTACCATCATCCTGCGGCTTTTGTCCTACAAAAAAGTTTTCCCTACTTCTTGGGCTAAAAGCAGAAAAGGTCAATTCTTTGTGAAGCACTCTGAAACATCATTTCCTAGAATACCAGTAATGCTGATTTTTTCACACAGATTTACCAGAAAATATTTGCTGTTGGATCCTCCTGCTAGGAATAACTCCAGTTTGCCTTGCCCATAATTCAGTTCAATATATTTATCATGCCAGGAAACACGCTTTGTCTAACCAGAAAATTACTGCCGTATACTCATATTGTTAATGATCAATAAGCTTTATCATGCCAATGACTCAATCCCAGATGCTTATCCTATCAGGAATTCATTCCTCTAAACTAGCATTTTCTACAAATCTATAATTAACCTAAAAGCCATAAAGCTTTTTTGTGCTGCCAGTATTTGTGGAGTTCAGCTCCTTTCACATTTACTTCGGTGGAAACAGGGAAAACTGTGGAGGAAAACAGTCCTAAGGATGTAAACATGTCAGAAATAAGCTACAAGTGCAATCTATGTATGGTACCAGTATGAGAACTTTTTTCCTTGCAGCCAGGTCCATCAGTGAGTTTCCCACCAAGAACAACATTTCTGACGACTTCTGCCAATTCTACTCCATCTCTTTCAAGTACAAAATACTGTGTTTACCAATTCTTCCAAGAATTAATTTACTGTGTTTGTCAATATTCCCAAACTATATAATACTGGTCTGCCAAGAATTTACTTCATAAGATCTTCTTGCCAAGATGAGATATTGCAGATTTACATATTTTCAGATAAACATGAGTTTGAACATTCCAGTGACTAAGAGAATGCATTTTAAGATGTACACATAATGCAATTAGCACTGATGTTCAGGAGCCAATGACACGTGATCAGAGAGTTTTACATCTGCTCATGTTGAGTTGCTAGGCCAGTAAAACTTAGCTCAGGTTGAAGCTCAGCTTGTGGTGTTACTTGTTAAATCTGGAGTTGACAGATAACTACAAATTTCTGATGAGGATAACTCCAGAGACACAATTTGTCTTGTACTGGACTCTCCATGAGGGACATCAGTACTAGACCTCAAGAATAACACCTAGAAATCATTGCTATATCAGTAGACTAATTCTGTGCTTACTGTTTTTGAGGGGTTTTTTTTTCCTCATATTCCTATCTATAACACATGCGAAACCGACCAATAGATCACACCTCTTTGAAGAGTAAGATTTGAGATACAATTTCAGGAATTGCAAGGACTACAAAAATATTTAAGCCATTAAGTATTCTATATTTGGGTATTGTTTTCAATCTTTAAAATAGATTTTTTTGTAATTTTCAAGATGCCCTGGCATTTCAAAATAAAACTTTGACACAAAAAATGTTTCATGAAATACTAACAGTTCAATTCTGTAGCACATATTTGAGAACTCTGAAAATGTTTCCTTTGAGTTCATGCCATGTAGAGTTCTGGTTTACGCAGATTGTCTATATATGCAAACACATAAATACCCACACGTAATGATCTTACATAAACTCAGATTTCAATTTAAACGTTTCATAGCAAGAAATTGCTGAGAGGTACCCGTATTTTGAGTAATAATTTGAGCAATAAATCACATTTTATTCTGAAGCTATTTACTATAAATTCAGACGACTGCCCAGTCTAATTTATATAACCTACCATGCTTAAGTAGCCAATACAAACTCCATAAAGTTTCCGTAAACATCTAAATTGGTGATGCTTTTCACAAAACTAAAAAGATCAGTAGAGATACTCCTACAGTTGTTCCTGTTATATCTTATCTATATTAACTTTTTTTATTCTGAAACAATTTTCTTCTCGCATTCCATCATTAGAGCTTGTCTGACTGCAATCTCACCCTTCATCATTATCACTTCATTCATGACTGTTACCATGTGTCTGTTTTCTCATCTATTCTCACACCTTTCATGGATGAAGTTCATGGATTTAATCCTCCCTGTGCAATCCATTAATGCATCACGTTAACTACAGGGTACTCTTTCAGTTGTAGCTAGTAGCCAGAGAAGAGTATTATGTCACTACTTGGGTACAGAACTATGGATGTCTCTTTAGCTTTAATATATAGAATTTTTTTTATGCAATAGATTTAAGCAGCAGTATGGTACAATGCTCTCCTTGCACTTTGAAAAGGGGGTGCTGGGGGTGGTGGTGGGTTTTTTTAATTTGTTTTGGTTTGGATTGTGGGTTTTTTTTGGTTTTGGTTTTTTACATTCCAAAGACATGCCAAACATAAGAAAAAAAGATTCTGATGAGGAATTTTAGAAAATAATGGATTTAAAACAAATACCATCTACAGTTTTATGGATTCATGACAGATTCAGAGTCCAAAACTGAACCTGATTTNTGAACTGATTCAGGTATTGACTGAGCAACCACCAAAAATTACCAAGAGCTCTTCAACTCCCAGGCCCCACACTGTGAAATCTGGTGTCCTTTCGGAAATAACACACTAGAACTGTAAGCAAATCAAACTCTGATTGAAGTCTGAAATTTTACACTCAACTTTACAAACTGTTTTGCTCTTGTTTGAATTTTGAGCTCAATCAGTTTTCTATTTCAAATCTGTGTTTCTTGCCAGGCCAAACATTTAGATTAAATTTGTGGCACAGGAAAACTGCATGATTTAAATCACTAGAAAGAGATAGGTATGAATTCCCAGAAACTAAACATACTTAGCAGTGCGATTACTAACTCAGTTATACCAAACAATATTTGTCACAGGAGGAAACTATGATTTCTAGTACAACAAGCAAAGTTAAACTCCATCCTTACAAACCCGTNTGCTGGGGGTGGTGGTGGGTTTTTTTAATTTGTTTTGGTTTGGATTGTGGGTTTTTTTTGGTTTTGGTTTTTTACATTCCAAAGACATGCCAAACATAAGAAAAAAAGATTCTGATGAGGAATTTTAGAAAATAATGGATTTAAAACAAATACCATCTACAGTTTTATGGATTCATGACAGATTCAGAGTCCAAAACTGAACCTGATTTTTTTTTCTGGTATTGACTGAGCAACCACCAAAAATTACCAAGAGCTCTTCAACTCCCAGGCCCCACACTGTGAAATCTGGCGTCCTTTCGGAAATAACACACTAGAACTGTAAGCAAATCAACTCTGATTGAAGTCTGAAATTTTACACTCAACTTTACAAACTGTTTTGCTCTTGTTTGAATTTTGAGCTCAATCAGTTTTCTATTTCAAATCTGTGTTTCTTGCCAGGCCAAACATTTAGATTAAATTTGTGGCACAGGAAAACTGCATGATTTAAATCACTAGAAAGAGATAGGTATGAATTCCCAGAAACTAAACATACTTAGCAGTGCGATTACTAACTCAGTTATACCAAACAATATTTGTCACAGGAGGAAACTATGATTTCTAGTACAACAAGCAAAGTTAAACTCCATCCTTACAAACCCGTACACAAGTATGTTTTTTAAAATACTTTTATGCTCAATAATACAATAAAGCAAGGAGTATATATTAAATAATAATATACTGACCTAGACAATTCAGGAAAGAAGGTGCCTAGAGGTAAACAAGTATTTAAGTGCTGCCCCGCATATTGACAAACTACTGTAGATGCTTAAGAGATTTTCTACAAACATGGGCATCAAGCCTCATCCTGCAGTTTGAAGCAATACAAGACTGTATTGCTTCCAAGTCGAAAAATACTAATGCTTGCAAAAGAGAAGATTTGCAAATTCATGCAGTATCTCAGAAAAATTAATTTGAATGGAAAAATCTTGAGGCATATATTTCCAACAAAATTGTCTTACAACATGAGCGTACTTGTTGGTCTGCACAAGCATAAATCTGATTCCTAACAGGAGAGTCCTGAATAAGTGAGGTAAATTTTTGCCTGACAACTTTCTGCAGAAACGCACACTAATTTGACCATTTCTCCAAAATTAGTAATGCGATTGCTTTCAGAGGCACTGTTATGGAAGAATAAATTCAATATATGACACACAGGCTGGTTTCTTATGCCTACAATAGAATGACTGCAACCCTTTTATATGTGCCTCAGCTAGTGATCCTTCAGCTAACATGAATACAAAATAGCAGCAAAGCTTTGCAAACAGGGAGCTCTTCAGAGGCCTAGGTCAATGCAGAGGTTATGCTTTCTTAGCCACAGTTATCAGTAATCAAGTTGTTGCTTTAATTAGGTCTACAAGTACATTTGTATCATCTCCAGCTACAACAATACAGCCATATCTTAGTGAACTAAACTCTCATAACATGTTCAAGATTAAGTCATTTATAAAGAATCAACCATGTAAATGGAGTTTTCCGTACAATACTTTGTTGAAATCTGTATTCATGACTTTTCCTTTCCCAATATAGCAGGTTTGGAGCTCTTCGGAGGGAATATAGGTACATGGATTGAGGCTATCTCTGGCAGCTAGGTATTATTTCTCACATCAATTACAGGTACTTTCAGACAACATCAGCATTATCAAAGTAACTGATTCAGAATATCTGATGTAAAACCAAAAAGGCTATAAGAGCTCTGTAGCACAGCTACTCTAATTTTTGCATTAATTCATACATCACAGAGCAGACAAATTTTCCATCTTCCAAAAGCCTGTATTTTATTTTCTTGTTAAAAAAAAATAATTATTTTAATATTCATAAAATTGGCGAAGACTTTTCTGAGTGAGTGGTGAGGGACTGGGTTGCTTTGTTTGTGGGGTTTTTGTTTTGGGTTTCTGTTAATTTTATTTTATTTTATAAGTACCAAAATGTTTAGCCAATAAATACTATAATGCATCAATTTAACCACTTCCTTGAAAAGCAGGGTGACCGTCCCTGGAACCCTGTCACTGTTACCTTTAAGGGGACAGGACTTTCGCCGCTTCTGACACGCACCCCAATTCCTAAAAATACTCTCCCTGACCTAGCATCCTGCCTGAATTTGTGACACAGCTAAAGACAATAGATAAACCACTTGCCTGTATGAAGCCCGTTTATGCAGCACGTGAGTTTGCACGAGCAGCAGTCTGTTGGGGAATGCTGCAGTAATTTCTGCTCATTTCCTTCCACTGCTTTAGTCTTTAGCTTTTACCTCTAACCAAACAGCAGCTTTCCCTAACCTTAGCTCAGCCATCAAAGTCCCATCAGAAGTCTGTCTGCATCATGCAAAAGGCTAAACAAGAAACTTAACTGTTGGATTTTTTTCTTACAATACACTAATGGTCTTCCGTTTTAAAGTTACTTGGTTATTTATGTGATTAGAAACTTTGTTACAAGAATTGTTGCCTTTGAATTCATTCACAGGCTCTGTAAGCACATGCAGAGATAGCCTACAATCTCAATGTTGATTTTATTCCAAAATGCACAACAACATCTGCAAAGGTAGTAAATAATTAGTCAACATTAGTAAGAAAAGTAGCTACTACTAAAGAAATATTTATCTATAGCTATCATGTGATGGTCTTCAAAATACCAGTCAACCCATCCTGCTAGAAAAGCAATTTTACTTCAAAAATTTTTTTCCTAATTTTCTGATATTATGGTATGGTTAAAAATAGGTAAAAAATGGGTTGCCACTACAAGCCTTTGCAAACAAAATGCTTGCTTGCCTGCTGACAACACAATATTATTTCATAGTAAGTAATCATAAAGTAATAACCATAACAAGGAGATAAAATAGGCAATTTACCTTGTGTGGACTGGTCAATGTTTTTTCTTTTTCTGCTGTGACTGTTATAATTAAGTCTTAGCTCTTGGCTATATTCATTCAGAGTTTCTCTTGAGTCATAAGATTGCCTTTGCTTTCCCCCATCTTCACTTTCATCTGAAGAACTTGTGTAGGTTAGATCCACTTCATGTTTAACCTTTGACAGTGGCTGGTAGGGTTTGCAGTCCATCTGCTCCATCTCTGATTAAATAGGCTCAAAGTCATGAAAACAAGCAACTGGAACTCCTTAAGGAAACAGTCCTGGGGAAAAAAACAACAATAATCCATATATAAATTTCTCTCTCAAAAGCCCAATTTTATTTTTAGTTGATATAAAACAATTAAATTGTATTAATATCACCATAATCGATGAAAGAATCTGAATGTGTCTTATTTTACTGTTTTGCTTTTTAAAAATAGAATTAAAATAACAACATCTTGAAGAAAAAAAAAACCAAACCAAATCTGAAGCACTATCCCATTAGATCAAGCAATTGTATGTTCCAAAAGCTTGTATTTACTATTAAAGCTAAGATGGATCAATTACTATTTCTCTAAAGGATTACATATTCATCTTAAGTGAAATAACATTTTGAATCTTTTAAAATATGAAGCCTAGAAAACAGAAAGTTCACTCTCTTGAAGTATTTTGCTGTAAACTAAATTACACTTAATCAAGAATATGAGACTTCGCACTTTAAAACACCACCAGACTTAGTAAAAACAGAAAATACACCACACTATTACTCTATGAGAGCATACGATGGATCAGAAATAGACATTTTCCTTTTAGATTGTGTGGACATTTCAAGAGGAAGAAGCTTCGACCCTGCAGTACAACCTCCTTTTTCCTCCTCATCTCCTGCCTAAACTCATACCTATACGGGGTCTATACTGATCCTCAGTGAAACTTTCCAAACTGAAGTTTGCAGTTTTGTGTATTATTAAAATGATGTTCAAACCCAGTATCATTATAATCAAGTGGGTTGCAAGTGCTCTTGCAACTGGAGCACTTGTCCTGTAACCTTGCCTTCATGAAGCTGTTTCCATCATTAATTTTAAGGTAAACTCTGCACACCTTTTATAGCAGCATGGTTCACAAACAGGGAGCTCTGTTCAAATAAGTCTGCGTTGTTGTTTGTGTGGTTTTTTGGTTTTTTTTTGTTTTTTTAGATTAACAGATGCTATTAACCTAGAAAAAACAAGTAACAAAAAAGGCATCTGCAAACAATATTGCTAGAAGACCAAAACCATAGAAGTTAAAAGAGATTTTGCTTAATTAAAAAAGCAATTCCTCAGAGCTTCTTAATGATTTTAATGTCAGCAGCAGAGGGAAGTAAGTTTAATACCCAGTTTGAAATCAGACCATTTCCCGATTGCAACAAGGACTTTTAACCCTGTACATTGCCAACTGTGAGCATACAATACGAATCTCCAAAAGCAACCACAGAAA
This sequence comes from Rhinoptilus africanus, assembly GCA_013400135.1. Classification (NCBI taxonomy): domain Eukaryota; kingdom Metazoa; phylum Chordata; class Aves; order Charadriiformes; family Glareolidae; genus Rhinoptilus; species Rhinoptilus africanus. Next base: position 325,071 of record VXBO01013774.1, read on the forward strand.
AAGAGAAAACACTCAAAAGGTAAACATAAAATAAACCACAGAAAGCACTATGTGGTGCTTTCCATAAAGAGCTATAAAGAAGAGCTTAACTTCTGAAATTGTCTGAATTTTTGAGAAACAACTGATGGTGGCTGTCACTGTCTTCAAGCATAGCAAAACCTCAGGTCCCACTTGTGTGTCCATCCAATACTTTTGAGAGGACGACCTTCCTGAGTAAGAGTGGAAAACACTGCATATGCCATGAAGAGGGGAAAAAGGCTTCTAAATTAGTAACGGAAAAAGAAACTCCAGGTCCGCAAAACCCTTGGAGGGATGGCAAGAAGGGGGTCAGACTACTACAGTGGAAGTTAACATCATGGAGTCTTCCCCACATTTCAGGATGCTATGTGGAGAAAGGGCCTAAAGACACATCTTTGCTTGAAAGACAAAATCTCAGGGAGTTACATCTAATTGTTTAACCCAAGATGGAACAGCTCTTCAGAAACAAAGAAAATGAAGCACCTGGATAAAGAGCTCTAGCATTAAAGAAAAAAAAAGGAAAGGCTGTTCACATCTCTGATTCAACAAAGTGGGCTTGGAAGTGCCCGAGTCAATAAAATACTCTTGAGAGAGAACTAAAAAGACTAAGGAGCTGTCTGTCTGCTGAGACCAAGACAAGCTGACAAGTGTGTCGTGGGGCTTCAGCAACAAACACGAGTTTTTGTGCTCTGGATTGATCACACCGTGTCAAGCTGGTGTTAAGACGCTTCTGTAGACAAGTTACTAATAAGCACTATTTGCTTCTCAAAAGCTATTTGCCTAAATAATTTACTGTTATTTGCCAACATTGCCTATTATTGCCTAAGAAGTTAAATACTTATTTTATGAGTTGCTTTAATGGCCTGCAACAGAGGAATGCAATGGTGCTGTGACTTACAAGCACAGGGTTAGCTTGAAAGATTACCTGATGACTCTGTGGAAATAGTTACTGACAGGAAAAAGCTTTCCTATATATCCTGTCTGACAGAACAAATGGAGACAGTGCTATAGAAGCCAGAGGAAAATGAGGAGAAATTAAGGGCCTCTACTAAAAAGATGCAGGAGACAAAGAATAAATTTTGCCGTGAGGCAACAAGTGCAAGCAGCCTCAGATGCATGTGGTACATCCTGCTTTAAAAAGTGAACCCAACAAATTTAGCTCGTTAGTGGAAAAATTATTAGTACACTTATGCACCTTGACTCACAGAAAAAAAGCACAACAAAACCACAGAAGTTCCTCCTAAAAGATAATCTCACTGCACATCTGTTTTACAGGAAATTTCAATAGTGACTTTTCTTTTTTTCCAAACAAGTAACAAAAATTTATTAGGCTGCACAGAGACCTGTAAAACTTAGGCTGTGGAAGACCAACTGCTAAGCATCTTAACAAAGATTCATTTTGATTCTTGTAAAATAAGGTTTAACAATCAGTCTTGACTTTTTGTGAGCTACGTTTGTAGCAGAAACATATTTAATGATGTTAACTAAGGCAGTAGACAGACCAAATCATTTAATGTAAGCGATTCATTACATACTCCAGGTCTTCTCCTCCACTGTTCTTTCATACGTGTCAACTATCTCATGCATGAGGATGTATATTTTTTTCAAATCTAAATTAACGTAGAAGGTCCATGAAATATCCCTTAAAAGCTGTAATTTTAGTATTCCTTATTATTTAATTTAAATTGTAAATCTTATTATTTAATAAGAAAGATTAAAAAGCACAACCAACTTATGAATACCACAACCTTAGCACCACATTCTCACAGCTCGGGGACTCCACTGCTGCCTCTTGCCATCACCACACATTTCCAGCTGCAGGGATGCAAAGGTCTGGCACACATGCCCGCAGCCACAGCTCAGCTTTTCACAGGCTAACACTGTCCACCAAGTCATGAAGCCCCAGGCTGTAATACTTGCTGACTTCAGTGCATATTGCACAAGATGAAGACGACTTAACGTGGATATTTACACCCTATATAGCAGAAGGATGTAGACACGGATGTACCGCAGACAGATCCTGAGTTGCCCGCTCATTCACCACCTGAAGGAAGAAAATCTTCAGCTCACCTCGCTACCTCTTCCCTTCCCACGAAGAGCCAATTTTGCCGACACCATCTAAAACACAGTGGTGCTACTGACTCATAGAAGGGCTGGAGATACAGCACCAGAGCGTCAAATGTCACAGTAAAACTTCGACTTCCTTACACACACAGACTAAACTTGTGCCTCCTTTTATTTTTGCTTAGGGCATTAATGTCTCATAAACCCATAGCTACCTGGCCTGACGTGAAAGCAGGTGATAAATCATTTGCAAGAACTGGAAAAATACTTCATAAAGTTTTTCAACAAAAAATGCTTTTATGAATCAGTAACACACAATAAAAAACAGATCAAATCTTCAAGCTTTTCTACAGTAGAGATTCAGTTAAATTTAATGAATGATGGTATCTTACGATAACTTGAATTTAAACACTGCCAATCAAATACTTTAACCTTATTTCATATTTTGTTTGGAAAAAGACAACAGAAGCAACTCAAAATGCTGGAATAGGGCATGAGTATAAAGAATATTGCCTGGATGTTTACACGGTTTTCTTCAAATAACCAGCCTCCAAGTAACTAAACAAAACACCCAGACGATCAATATTGAGTTGACCTTGTCAGCAAAATGATAAAGTCTCATAAAAGCTTACAGTTCCTGTAAGTGACCTTTATGTAAGTGTCTTAATGCTCTCCTCACAGAAGAGTGCTTTTTTGACCTTTCCATCACTGTTCTGTCTTTGAAAGGTTTCACAAAATATTTAACAAAAAAATATTATGAAAAATATAAATATTACATGTTTATTATACCTCTAAATAGACAAATATATGAAATATATATTTAGGCATTTGAATAGCAAATAATTCTCAACCCTCCTTTAAAACGCATACCATATAGAGTCCACAGTTACATTAGTAGAAAGATACACAACTAATCGTTTAAATTCACAACTAAACACTTCTGCAAATTCAAAAAAAGTCAAAAAGCTCTATGAGATGGGAACCACCTTTTAAATAATGGAAATAATATAGATATGTATATGGATTTATAATTTTCACGTATGTTTTATGCAACTTTCTAAACGCATATTGTACATGTATTTTCACTTGCATCAAACCCCTCTCACATCAACCACCTAACTTTCATGTTATGCTTCGATCAGAATCCTACTTGCTCTGAAGTACGGTAACGCTAGGATAACTGTGGCTTATGGGAAAGGCAGTGATGAGGCTGTTTACAGTGCACGTACTAATCAATAGATATTTTCTAAGAAAACTCACTGTATACATTTACACTGCATAGAAACTCTGTACTCAAACGTACTGATGCCACAGAAATCACGTCACTTTAATAGTGTTTAATACAAATTCTTATCAGGCTGCTCTGAGAGGGTGCCCATTTCATGAGCAAATTTTCATATTGATTACGACCATCAACCCCATCAAATCACCAGTGGCATACCCAGTTGGTTACGAGTAAATCCAGACTTATTTAGAGAGTTCAGGATATAGATGATAACGACTATCACATAGCTGGACAGGGTCTTCCTGAAGTGTAAAAGAGTAAAAACATGATGTACTGTATCCTTTTTTGGCCTCAACTAAGCATTATGTCCAATACTCAGATATATCAAACTATGCAGAATTAAAATGTAATTGTAGTTACAATGCTAAAATATAACCAGGCAACAGTCGTTGTTTGCATATACTGAAAACCTAAATTCAGAAGACAGCCTCCTGTAATTCTGTTTTTCATTCTCAGAGGGCCGTTCAATCGGCTACAAACCCCAGCTCCACATTCACTCAATTCTCTCCTATATTCCTTTTCTTTCAATGTATACCCTTATCTGAAAGTTACCATTTGCTTATTACCTTTTCAGACCACTGGTTTCTGAAAATGAACTACTAAGCAAGTATTTCAGCTCTGGATTGCTGAAGGCAATAGTACTTTTATTCCGCAAGCCTTCTCTGAAATACAAAATTGTAAAATATGAAAGGCAAAACAAAAGAAACACTCTTGATTTAAACCTTTGAGAAATGAAATACCAAGAAGGGAAAAAAAACACAGCAAAGAAATTTCTGACCTTGTACGTACCTTCAAAACTATATCCCTCAAATATTTGTTTAGATACTATAAACAAAGGAGGTCCTTATGTCATCCTTAAAGTTCTCTGTTTTACAGAACAGTTATACACAGCGAGAAAGATACCAGCTAAAACATTTAAGCAGCAGTAAAGCAGCAACAAATTATATTTCTAGATTATGAATGGAATTAGATAGCACTATGAAGAAATATAGAAAGTCTGATGAGGTTTGCAGTAGGGAAGCAGATAATACTTGCCACTGGAAGGAAAAAAGTCATACTAAAAATCAAGAAAGAGTAATTGAAAGCAAATCCTAAAAGACTGACTGAAGAAAGTGAGAATTTTTAAAAAACCAAGAAGCACCCAAATTCACACGAACATTTCTGTGGATCATCAAATATCAACACATCAAAAGATGTGTGAAGATGGCATAATGAAGTACGGGTTGCTAGGTACGACATGCCCAGTATTTCTGTGTATGAGTGAGATTGTGACATATTGAGACACTGCATTACTCCTGCAAGCAGACTACATAGTCTGCCTACATCTTAAGAATAGATGTACAGATAAAACAATGTGAGAATATGGGGTTTTACATATCTTTCTAAATCAGATATGTAAATGCAAATGCAGTTTCCACAGACATATGATGGGTTTAACACACTCCCTAGAGGATGTGCTGTTTTAACCTATGGATGGATTACATTTGCCCATACATTTGTGTCTGTCATTGTGATAGATGCAAGTGGAGTAAGGTTCATTTTCACATTTAATTATCTTAATTTAAAATTAGTCAAAGTCTAATTTAATTCTAGTTAGCAAAGTAACTCAGTGTTGCCCATTTTATCCAAAGTTTCAGAGAGAAATCACTGCAGAGTAAAATTGTAAAGAAAGTCAGGTTGTTGCAGTATTTTGTGACATATGGCAAGACTGAAAGTGAACTGAAAAACATACGTTATGTCAGCTACTTGACTGTGATACATAATTCTTGGCCAACACGTGCCCTTCACTTTACTTGGAGAATTGCCACTGACTGAAAACCACACAACTCCCTAATGTTTTCTTTTGGAAACCCATCATTTGATGTTAGTGAGCATAAGTAATGAAGGTTCAAGCACAAAAGATCAAGCCCTACTGCTGTGGGACAAAGTACATCTGTGATTTCGGGCGACACATTCTGGAGAGGTTCAGAATATCGCCTGAACTCTAAATCTTTCTGAACAGCTATACTTTAGGAAACACAATTCCTGATTACATTGCAGGATAACTCCTGGTGTGAATTTTTAATTTCAAATAATGAAAACACTGTGAAAAGTATCCCAGCATCTTGAAGCTTCGAATAGGAATCCTGCAGAACAAGAGAAAGTCTAGTCTTAAGTAAAACAAGCCAAGTGCTTGATATCTACCGGTTTTGTACATGAGCATGTCATCTAATGCCTTTGCAACTTAATTCTTAACTGCACAGCAGGGAAAGAGGCAAATATAGGGAAGGAAGCAAAGGAAATTTGGCCTGTATCAGAGTGTAGGCTGAGATTACATGACCAATATTTCTGTATGGATCTCAAAAAGCATGTTGTACTTCGGGGAGGACGTCTGGTCAAAACCATATTTTCTTAGTAAAAGCCATTATAAGAAGAGAATAGAGATGAAGAAAGGGATGTTCCCCCTCACCTTCAAACATGCCTGGAACAACTAAGCTTCCTCACAAAGTACAGGACGTTTCCAATATATATGCTTCTTTGTACTAAATATATTCAGATGAAGCATTAAAATGCTTGTCAATGGAAGCCCAGGTTGCTGTCCACCATTAGGATTACTGTCTTGGTGTCAAAACCATTAATTTTGCACTGAAAAAAAATTAAAATTAAAAGACTATTTAATAACAGAGTTATTCTAGGAAAATCCATTTTAATCTTGAACCTCTTCTGAACTTGAGGTAAACAATACCACAATGTTTTTATATATGTGTGTGTGTATATATACACACACACACTATGTAAGTGCTATCATTTATCTAACAATTTAATACAACAAGGTGAGGTGTACACGTAGATATGTATATGCAGGTAGGAAAAATGAAATCTTTATTTCATCTAGTAGTAAGTAGGTATTGTCCTTTGGAAGAAACGCTGTTCTAAAATACATCGACATGTAGCAAGTATTGTATTCATTTATATGTGACAAGAAAATTGAATTGTGCTTTGGCTATTTGTTGATAATGCAAATTGTATAGCCATCAAATTGAGATAATTATTGCTATGTCTCTTTTCCAACTGTGTGCTTAATTAAGAAGACCCAGTAAGACCTAATTAGCAGCAATGTAATTTTTAAAATCCAATTTAGTAGCTCAGAGATTACAAAAATTGAAAATAACATGTTACATTTAGATATTATTAATTTTTTGAGATACCAATTTAAATTTTGTAGCACAGTAAGGTTAGCACGTGAGAATAATTTACAACACATCAATATGACAGAACATCTGAAAAACAGTTCAAGTATTAGACTGTCACTGATACTAGGATGCCTCAGCAATGGCATTTAAAAACATTCAGCTGGCAATTTTGTCTATATTTTCACTTTTCCTGTTTCCAATTAGAATAAAGAAGAAATCTTCATTAAACAAACTGAACTTACTCACCAGAATATATATGGACTATCAAAGCATAAGAACAAGTCTAAGTAGCATCACACTTGATGGGACAAAGCTTTCATCAGTTGAGATCACACTGAACAAAGTCAAAAAAAGGGAATTTTCTTGGTTGATTTTTTTTTTCTGGCATTATTCTTAAGATTTTGTTCTTCTGTCTAAGAAAGATACCACTAGATGTTGTGGTAGATCTCAGGGGGTCTTAGCAATTTTCTTTTCCACTTGCAAAAAAAACCAAAACCCACCTAACAAAAATCTCTGAAATGAAAAGATGACATTAGCTCACCACCTCCCGTTGAATATCGCTAATGACACATGCTATCTTAAATATTATCAGAATCTCTCTAGTATGTGCTAGCTTTGCTGTGGCTTGTTCATGTTTAGATTGATGATCTTTTCGGAGTCATTTATTTTTGCCACATAACAACTTCTAGGATTTCTAGAAGCAGCATTGATTCAGCAACATGTTTATTTCCAGTACAGGCTCAAAATGTTGGTGCACTTACAGTAGGCATATATCTATAGATTAATGCCTTGCAAGTATACAGACATTCAAATAAGTTAGCAGAGCAGTGCATAAGAATATTTATGAAGCCAGCATTATTCACTACACACAGAAAGTGAACTTTTCAGTCTTTTCCTAAATACTTAGTTTTCTTAACTTTTGCTTTCCTAACTCCAGAAGAAATACCATCAATTATTATGCAGTTTTATGCAGTTTTGACATCACCTACGAAGTTAAAACTTACAAAGCTTTTCAGGCATTTGAAGCACTTTTTGCAAGAAGACCCTGACTGCCCGACCACCAGACCAACATCTGCATCACCTTCATTCGACGTATCGCTCAGGTTGCTATTTGTGTGCCTGACACCATCATGACCGAGAACTGATCTTACTGTTCCTTTTCTTTGTGCTTTGATGTCTGTCAAAGTATTCAGTGTCTTCAAGTGCCATTGTTCTGACAAGCAGACCCTCCCAATGGACTTGTACTATATACCGTGACTCCCAGAACTGCTATTATTTGAGCTGGTGTCAGATTGATTTTCTTTCTGTTCATGATAGCGCTACGATCTTGCAGGGTTGAAATTACTGCTGATTTATGCTTTGATGCAACCCCTTGAGCACTGGCTTGTATCAGCATGTCACCTATGAAAAGGTACATCTGAATCCTTGGAGATTTTTCTAGCAGAACCTTTGTTCTCATTTCAATAGAGATGCCTTTGTAATGGATGTTTGCTAGAAATTTCTCCTGCAAGTACTAAGAGTCTTCTGTAGTGCAAACTGGAAGTATATTATGCATCTATCCATTTTTACCAGGCTGTGGGAGCCTTCTTGGCAGATATTAATTTAAGGTAAGTTCTCCATCCACAACTTTACAGTTTTCACAAATTGATTCTATCATTTTCTGTAGCACGCCACAAAGACACTGCAGGTTGTGCTGGCACTGAAGAATGCGTGATATTCCCTAGCTTTACGCCTAAAGGCTCACATACATAAGGAAATGTAACAGACTAAAAATATATAATTATGCCTCGAGTGTGTTTGCGGAATAAGTATTTTATTCCAGGGCTTTCTTTTATTTGGACTTTAGAACAGGAAATAATTTCCTCTACTGTTTAAGTGTTATTCACATTTTTACATATTCTGAGTATTAATATCATGGACAGTTTTCGCACTCCCATTACAAGTAGCCTCTTGCCTACATCTTTGGGAGCATTTTTCACATAAAATGTAGCGTCTCTTCTGAAAAAATACACTAACAGGTAGGCACTGATTTTAAATTTAAACAATTCTAACATGGTAAATTGCAATTGAAATCTTCTTGGCTATTTTTAAAATCAGCTTCTGAAATCTTAAATTATATTTAATTTATTTCCTGTTGGTAGAGCTAATTTAGGTAAGCTAGCTATTTTCTTTTCACGTATGCTTTCCCTCATGGTGGAAGAGAGAAGACAGACATTGGGATTCAGCCATGTTTGTAATGGCTTTATAAAGGTCTTGGCCATTTAGTTCCATACTAATGTACAATTCCATATGAGGGAAAATGGTTTATATAGATACAAAAATACCAAACAAATTCAGAGTTCAATGTTGAACATGATTATATTCAATTATATATGAAAAAGCCCATGAATTTTAGCAACTGCACTGAAGCACATGCAAGTTTTAATGTATTTTAAAAAATCCTTACCTCACTAGAAAATAATCATTTCTACTCAAAAATATTTCTTAGAAAAAATTGGTTGCTGTATTTAGTAAACAATTACTACATAAAGCACCTTCTCAGTAGGACCTCTTAAACAGGATTAAAAAAAAAAACCCAACAACATTTCATTGAGGAGTTCCNTCTAATACTACAAGAGGAACTGAAGTAGACAAATTTTTTGGGAACTGGTATCCTGGAATAACCAATTTCAGTTCAAAAGTAGATGGGAGTTCACTGCAACTGATTATTCCTACTAAACAAGAAACTAAACAGAGGTGTCCAAGAAATCAAGTGGTCCTACTCTCCTGTTTAGATACTGGAAGATGAACCTTCAGAAAGACATCAATAGCTTCTGTAACCCCAATGATTAACAAGGGAGACCAGGATGACTACAACCCTACCTTGGGAACATAAGTTAGGAGACACGAAACTGTGCCACACTTCATTTTTTTTTGAATAAATTCTCAAAACTCTTCTACTTAAGCCCTTACAACATATACCTTATACATTACTATCACTATGAGCACCCTGCTGAAGCACTTGGCAAGAATACATTCTCCTTGGAAGTTGTGCAATGACTCCCCATTTAGCTCAGCTCCCTTTCTTCTCCTGAAAAAAAATCGCAAGCAGGATGAAACTGAAATATGAGGCTCTTGTCTGTTGCTTTTACACGTATGCATATGCACACACACCTATGTATCTATACTAGCTGCATTTAAAAAAATATTCAGAATTATTATTCCTGCCTCAGTATTAGGACGTGCTGTTGTCTTGGTGGATCATTTTTCCTTAGGGATGTTGTGTAGATAACAATTGTGCTCATGGTAATTCTATTTACATTGGGAGCACTGTAGTACACTTTTAATGTGAAGCTGCGTTTCTTTCATGAGCAAGAAAAATGTCACTTTCTTTTCCCAAAGTACCAAAAGGCTCCTTTTACTGTCATACAACACAATTGTATTTTAGGGCTCTGCTGTCTCTTTCCAGCCAATAAGACAAAAAAATGACCTTTCTTTAACCTATGGCTGAATTGCATTATATTCGGTTCAATGGATATCCTTTTTTATATTCTCCCATTATATTCCAACGACCTTCTTACCGAGGTTATGAGATGGGCACCTGCCTTTCATATCTGCTAGTGATTTCATTTTTTCCAAAAAACTTGCTTTCATTTGAGGAGGGATGTTAACACTCATCCCACATTCATATTGTGGTTTCTAACATTTCTAAATAACCTGAAAACAGTCGAAGCTGCAAGGAGATTCTGCCAGCAGAATTTGGTTACTGGCTGCTGTGTTTTGCCCCACCACACAATCATGTAACAGGTCAGGACGAGATGTCCCACATACTCTCACTCCGTGTCATGCTGTGGTCTTGTACAGAATAACACCACTCTGAAACAGCCCCAGTATTCCTCCTCCATTCTGGGAAGCACTCTGCATGTCTGCTCTGCCTTGTTTTATGGGCAGCTTGGTAATGAAGGGAGAGATATTATTCCCCCAGCCCAGGTATCTCAACTGCGCCTTGGTTTACATGAACAAGATGCTTGGGGAAGCAGAAGAAAGTAGCTGTGACATTAATGAAGTAAGCCACTCCTGATCTGCATGAGAGAGCAAGTCAGCAGTGGAGGATGCGCGAACACGATGACAAATATCATTGCTGAAGAAAACTGCACCATGCAGCTGCAACACAGTATTATGTTTTAAAATTAAGAAAGTTTAGAGACAAAAGAACACCACGTCAATAATTACTTTCACACATAGCTCATCTGACAAGCAGCCACATAAATAAGCTCCCCTATAAATCATTTGGTACCGCTGTTGATCTGGAGAGAATTCTAAAAACTCATTTCAGTGCTCTTCAGCGCACAGGAGTTTGAAGGTTTAGCAATTCACTATGTGACAAAAAGGCTTTTGTCAACTGTTATTAAAGATGAGTCATATTAATATCTACTCTGTCTAAGAAGGAAAGTTGTGTAGCTTAAGGACACCTTCCTAAACACTACCATTTTACCAGCACGTTGTTTGTTACATTAACACTGAAGGTGTTATTAACATGGAGGTAAAATGTGACTGTAGGCACCAAAGGAGACAGGTTAGTAATATCCCTTGCATTAATCTTCTGAATAACACTGTTCTCTTAAAAGCTAAACCCTGAGTTATTGCTATTACATTACACTGAAAATAAATGGAAAGTACCAAACACTCCAACACTGGGGCCACACACAGTTCTGGTATTTTCAAAATCCAGTGAATTTGAACATCATTCTGCTTAAGAGGCTTGCAATATGAGGTATACTTGCATATGACATACAGGTCTTACATACTTTTGAAAGGACAAAACTACTTTTTAATGAAAATATTGCGCAAAATTGTCTAGACAATTGTTTACTTACATTGATTGCCCCTACATCAACCTGGTTATCTATCAAGATTAATTTTTCTGAAAGTTGATAACTGGCTTTGGAATTCACTGTGAACTAAGGACAGGATCTCTGTTACCCATAATGGGAAAAAACCTGAGAAATATCTGCACTAATTCCTCTGAAGACCAAAACAACCACCCGACCCCACCAAAAACTACTGTAGATGCAAAGTGTGATCCTTTCCCTAAAAACACAAGTCTACATATACTACTAGAGAGCAAGGTCTGACACGTATTAATTTACTAAGCATCTAGCTCTCAAATGGTGGTATTTGTTTACGGTTTTTACAAACATATATGGGCTTTTTTTGCTTAAAAAATACCGCAAGTAGAAGGATTTTAATCTATGCAAATTTTTACTTCTTAGAAAAAACCACAGAAATTCCTCCCACACATATAATCTACTTATATTTTTATATCTTACCCTTATAAAATTACAAGGATCACAAATCTGCAGTATAAACTATAAACATTAACATGAAACTTGCAACTAAAATGGTCATTAGAGGACCTGTTCCCCTTTCAGGTCCAACAATTCCCAAACCCGTTATTAATGGCCAAGAGCTAGACATGAAGTGGCTCTGGCCCTGCCTGCATTGTGCTACGGGTGCTTTTCTGAGAACAGCAGAATTTGGTCATGGAGTGACATCCCAGATGGTGCATTTGGAAGGGGAAAACATTATTTTCCCTGGGGCTTCAGCTGATCTAAATATTTAGGGAATGGAGCATGGAATGAGCATGACAGAGAGCACATTTTAATAAAAAGAAGGGAACTGTCAACTTGTTACTGGAAATAGCTGAATAGTTGGAGGAAGGAAAAAATTACCATCAGTAGACTAAGAGAAGAGAGACTTAATTTCTGTTTTTCTTCTGCAGTTAATGGAATACTAAAAAAAAAAAAATTAAAGTATAGCTACACCAAACTTTATCTAAAGATAGTGTTGCCTAGTCATATAACTACACCAATTGATTTAAAAAAATATAAGGATAAGCACACATATAGAATCAGATCAAGGATTCCAGGGCTCACCAGAACTGTTTCCAGGTATTACTATCTCCAGTACCGTGATGGCCAGTGTACTGCCTGTGTCAGAAGCACGCACAGATATTTCTATTTAGATTTTCCTCCCCTGAATTAAGACTTTTAGTAAGACATTTTGTCTTTTATTCCTAAAACATTTATTATTCTTAAGTGTTTTCATTTCAATTGATCTTCAAGGTCAGTTTTCAGTAGCCCAGTTTTCTTCCTACCGAAATGAGCAGCTAATTGTACATTTGAAAGTCAGCTCTCAACCACACGTTGATCTGCATGACTTTCTGGGAAACCTTCTTGCTTAATACCTAAAATGCTGAGAACGAAGCACAATTTCCCTCTAGCTCTTGTCAAACTTTTTCTTTGTTAAGTCAAGTGCCAAGAGTCTTGTAAAATCTTGTAAAGTACAATGGTCTTTTTTTCTTTAAAGTGACAATCATACGTAAGTTTCTTGCCTAAATACAGAGTCTAGGAAGTCAGTAGGCATCCAAAACACTAACACTAGTACCACAGCAAAATAAACAAATGAACGAATAAACAATCCTCCACTTCAGTGAGAGATGAGGGGAATTTTTGTATCTAGAAGAAAAGAAAAAACACAATGCAATTGTAGCTGCATTAACCAGACACCAAGAAATACAACAGTCGGAATATGAATGCTCTCTTATGTGATAGCTTTACAATTTATGATTGGAAAAGTGAGCTCATCAAGATTACAAATTTACAAGTTAAACAATTAAGGTCATCCTCAATATTATCATCTAAAATAGTATTTCAAAGTGAAGCCTGAGCAAATACAGTGAAACTGCTGGAGCTGCAATACTCACCCCACTTTACTGACTTTGACAGTTAGAAATACTTCTCTTTTTTTGGGGGGGTGGGAACACACATGCTTCTAAACTCTGCAAATCCTCTAAAACATGATGGTAATTGCACTGACGCACAGTGGTATAAATCAGTTTAGTCTCAAGCTTCATGCATTTGGCAATGTAATCCTGTGATTTCTTCTTTAAGGTTCAAATAAGAGAACCAAGATAACCATTACAAGAGCACTGGGAGAAACACTGAAATAAAGGTGTTTTATTAGCAGCTTGAGAAGGTCCATTTTACAACCACAGATGTTTAGAGGCTTAACTACTTCAATAACTTGGCTTTAAACCATCTTAAGCCGTATTAAAGTCCAAAAGTAATTTGGATAACAAACTGTATTAGGTGAGTTTGGAATTAAAAATCCTCCTTTATCTATTCAGTAGAAGGAAAGTAAAAGACGAGTTAATATTTTAGTGAAAATGTGCAGCACATAAAATGTTAAAAAGTGAGTTAAGAAATCATTACTTCTTTTGGATAACATCCAAATGTTGGTGCTCACAGATCCCAAATTAATCAGCTGACCAAAACACCGAGGAAATTTATCTCCCTGATGAGTTTAAACATAAAGGAAAACATGAGAAATTGAACTCTTATAGCATAAATATCTTGTCTGAAATCTGGAATGTAATCAACATTATCATATTTACTGAAAGTTAAAGACTTAAATTAATGAGTACCATGTGTTTATCTACCAAATCTCAACTTGCTAATCATCAACTAGCCTGATCATCATTTTCTACGTCAAATGGTTATGAGAAACGCTCAATAAATGTTTAATAATGATCAAACATCTTTTAACATCAAAACAAACAACCCAAACTTAACACAGAGTACAGTTTCATGACCATATAAAAAGTGGATCTGCTAGGGATACTGATGCTCATTATAAAAAATAATCCTTTAGCATAAATGTATCTAGTGCCTGCATTGACAGGACAAGAAAGCAATACAATTCAGGATCTGTGTGGCTGACTTTAAAGGTATTAGTTCACATTTTACTGATGGATACTAATTCCTGTATCACAAATTTAATCTTTAAATTCCAGTAATAACTACATCTGTGAAAAATTTAAGAATCATGTAAAAAGTGAAGCATTCTGCCCATGAGAAGTATCCTGCTCAGAAAACATGGATCAATTGAGAAAAAGCGTAAGTAATGATGACAAAATATGTAGAAATCTATCGCTGCTGATTCCACTGACAGAGACATTAACATCAGGATATTGGTGCCGCACAGCCTGTACCATGTAGCCCTTTTTATCAGGTCCATATTATTCCAAAAATATAACTAAAAAATAATGAACAGTACTGCCAACTGTCATGTTTTTCAGTTCAGTATCCAGTCCTCTATATTCCTAACAAATGCAAGATTATTTCTGATTGAGTCATATTAAGCAGTGAACTCCACAGTTGGTTTAGATTTTGTAATTCAGAGTTCTTTTAGCAGGATTAGGTTGATCTCAGCAGAGATGCACAGATTCCTAAGAAGTTATGGTCTCCTTGATTTAAAATAAAAAAATAAATAAATTCTAGTTAATAATCAGAAACAGCCTAATCAGATTAAGGTTGTGAACTCTGGACTACCACAGTGTTTTCCAGCAGCTCAGCAAGCTTAATCCACAAGTGGATAATACGATACAAAGCATTTCTATCAAATATTCCCTTGCAAGACACTAAACCTATCATTTTGGTAAAGGAAACAAATATCTTTGCTAAATCTAATATGAGATTTAACCGAGATCTTTAAGGGAGCTATCAAAGGCTACAATTGTTGCCATGTTAATCCTTTTTCTCACAACAAACATAATTCTTTGGATGTTCAAAGTCACTGTCATTTGAAGTAAGATAGTTAAGCAAATTTTTGAATAGGAATATATTAAAGTCCTTCTTTCTGCAGCTTCTTGTACTAGCAATTAATTTTAAATACAAAATGTCAGAACTACTCCTCTTCTACAGGCAGTCTATTTCTCCAGTATTTTACACTCCCTTCTGCATCTCTTCTTTCATCCTGAAGATATCACCACCCCTTTCCTCCCACTTCATAGAAGTGTTCTCTCCCTGGCTGTGTGACTGCCAATACTACACTGAGGTCTGAACACAGTTCTGCTAAAGGTCTGACAATTAACAATACAATTTTGTTTTTTAGAAGTCAGTACATAAGTGTCACCTCTCATACGTTACCATGCATACTAAATTTTTCCACTACCTGAGAATACTTAAAATGATCAAATTTTAAAACCACTCTTATTTCTAGAGTCTTATTTTTACAGATAATAGTATATTATCATGCTGGACATTCCTAATAAACAAAATCAAACCCCCAGACAAGGTGCTTTAGAAGCCTTAACAACTCCTAAGGCATATAAGCGTCAAGGTTTCCCCACTTCTCCATCCACAAGACTGCATTTAAGAATAACATTTAGTGCCCATCAAAAAAAAATTCTTCCCATACTACCTATTCTTTGAAGTACTTTCTATGAAATGTAAGATTATTTTCATGAAAATATGCCACTTCACCTTTATCTACAGTGATAGTAATGGGACTAAATACTACAGAGCCATTTCAAAATACCATTTCGTTAGAAGTGGCTTAGCATACGCCACGTGTGATGTAACTTAGATTGCCTTATTAGCAAAGGTCATACCCATAGTCTAATATTATTGGGTACATTTTACTTGTCAGTTAAGCTTGGATGAATGCATACAGTTAACAGATTGAACAAGCCATACAGATGTTTCCTATCAACTCTTGACAAACAAGAGCAATAAGGACATACAATTCTCATGACTTGCTGATTTTGACGTGCTGATATCTGTATAACAAACTGTTCACAACTACAAGCAGAAATTAAAACTCTGCCATGGAATTCAACCTAGCTTGCAGCTAAGAAGCTGCACTTTCCTATCACAAATACTATGCCATTCTAATATACGATATTTGCCACAGAAGTATGGGGCCACCTAAGAAGTCCAAATCGATGTATCTGTTTATTTTCAAAATGAATACATAAAACTGCACTTCTCTGAATTTATGAGTAAGAATTTTTTTTCATCCCTAAGTTTCTTTTTTGTAGCCCTTTATCCAAAAACCTAGGAACATTTTTCTTCCCAGTACTGCCCTTATGCTCCCCTTTTGGCTTTCTACACCTCTCGATCATCTTCTCTGATCTTTCTGTTGCTTCTCTTCAATTATTTTAAGAGCCTTCTTATTTACAGTCAGCTAAACTGAAGGTATACAGCGTATACCTAGCTCTGATGGCTGCAAACTGTTACACAAGGTGTTTGGAACACGTGACGATGTTCCACATTTCAGCTTTCATAGTCTATAATAGAGGTTAATTTTTGCTTATGCTTCACCTGAAAGAGTGACAGGAACTCTTGTCTACCAGCCCTGAGATTTACCTCAGCCCCCTGCAGAAAAGCATTAAAATTTCATGGTACAGAAAAAAGATAATCAGACTATTCATGCATAATCCTGCTCAATTTACAATGAAATAAACTATGTCTTAAGAACATGCAATTTTGGAATATAAACAATCTTTGAAGGTTTCAGAATATGCATTTTGGCATTTAGATATTGGAAAATACATGACTGTCACTGTTTATGAAGTGTTTTTATAAACCATGCAATCCTCGCACTGCTGAACTCAAGGTGGGGAAGAAAACAAGTGTGGCTGATATTTTTCCCTGCATATCTGGGGAGAGGATCCAGCCTTAAACACAGAACACAAGAGTAGAGGAAAAAAAAACCCCAAAAAAACTAAAACCAGAGCCAGGGCTACTAACAGACAGATATCGTTGTCATTATTTGTCTAGGACTGTCAGGGAGTAATGCCATGGAAAAGCACCATTTTACTGACAGAAAAAAAGGTATACAATGCTACTATCCAAGAACTGGTTTGGGCCAGGATTTTCTCCCAGGATCAACCCCCTGACAAGCAGAGATCTTTATGGACAGTAGGACAAGTGTTGTCACTTTTCCATCTGCAAAATCCCAAGTAGAAATATTGTAGTGCTGCCCCACACAGTCCAAGCACAGGGAGTTTGAAGCTTCTGAAAATGTTAGAATCATTGTGTCTCCCCTGCACAGTTAATCTGGGCATGTGCAGTAAATTCAGTTTATTCAGATGCATCAGACTTGCCTCGTGTGCTCAAATCACCTGTGTGGTACACGCAGCGTAGGTTTGCACATATGCGGTCTCAAGGATTCCAGAAGACAAGGAAATTTTGCCCAAACAAAATTTCTGCAAAGAAATGGGAATGCATCAGGAAAATATCCCTGGCTGTAGCTTGTCTCCTGAAGTCGCCAAATCCATC
Organism: Rhinoptilus africanus; assembly: GCA_013400135.1. Taxonomy (NCBI): domain Eukaryota; kingdom Metazoa; phylum Chordata; class Aves; order Charadriiformes; family Glareolidae; genus Rhinoptilus; species Rhinoptilus africanus. The sequence continues at coordinate 342,716 of VXBO01013774.1, forward strand.
TTGTGGTTTTCAGGCTGACCCATGCGAGAAACTCAGGGAACACCTGCCCTTACCTGAGACATCACAGGCTGGATTAATTTACAGCACAGCAATATTCAGGAAAATAAACTGTGTTTGTCAGGGAAGATAAAACATGATCATACATTTTACTGCACACTTCCAAAATCTGAGGGCTTATCCAAGAGGTAATACTGATAAATACTGAAAAGAGCCTTAATTTAGAATAAATGTTGATTGCTTAAGAGAATGACACGCAATGGCACATGTGTAGGTATCTTAATGGCTATTCAAACAATATTCCATTGGTCATTTTTTTTCCCCCCTTCAACTGGAAATCAGCACTCATGTTTTTCCATTCATTTTTCATGGAAATGCTCTGGGTATGTATTGGACAACTTCTGATTAATTTTCATTTGTTTTCGAAAAGCAAAACCATTTTTCTTTGGAACAAAACAGTCTTCTCAAATAGAAATGTAAATTAACCACCTTTTTATTCCCCAAATAATACTAATTTTTCACCATAAGTATGTATCAGATTTAATGCCAATGGGTATTTGTTTATTTTCTAAATAAAACTGTATCACCTCTTCAGTACAATTACTAGAGAACAAGTTGACTCTGAACATGTTTTTGAAGTACAGCTTAAGCAGTCATTTATAAATATTGCCTCAATTTACTAGCTAGTTATTCCACTGTTCATTTTATCCCTATGAAAATTACAGAGATAAGCTTGCAATATGCAGACCATCACACTCACTACTTCGTTCATCAAAGACCTGCCACTGACAATGGGATCATACATCCAAGTTATGTAAAAGCATCAGCAGCTTTAGATTCCTTTGATAACATTCATCCTTTCTTGGTTTCTGAACAGCACCCATTACTTTTTAACACTATGGTGTTATCAGAGCCCGTAAGAGCCGTTCTTCCACAAGTAATACAGTGCCAGTAATCCTTTGCCAGTCTCACCAGAAGGAGGAGACTTTAGCTATTGGAAAAAACACGTTCTAAACATCTATCTGAAGTTTACATTTCTATCAACAGGTGGCAACACCGTTATGTGTAACACACCAGGCATATCTGTTTATGTGCATGCTCAGACAATTTCTATACCACTATGGCACAATTTTTTACTTGTTGCTTCATTTTGTTTTAAATGCTACTTGTCACCATTTTCCAACTACATAGAAGTAAAAGCTATCCAGTTCATATGCCTTTTATACAACCTATGTACAGCTCATCGTGATATTATAAATTATTTTAGTAATTCTCCCTGATACCTCCCCCTCCAAACCGTACCAGTTGGATTAGGAGGCAAACGTGCATTTGGTCAATTGGCTAACGCAAACCGTGGCTGCTACCTGGGGACCACAAGATTTTTCAGGAAGACTGAAGAGTTGCTCGTGCCCCTTGTGAAGCCCACATGGCTGCTGGGACACTTAGGGAAGTTTAGGGGCGTTGAACCTTTTGCTCATTTGTCATCATCACAAATCTTATACTGGAGTGTGATGAACAAAACATCCAATTTCTCAACAGAAAACTTTGAACATGGTCATCTGTTCAGTGTGCCTTATGTTGAGTCTCACACCCAAAACTGGGATGGGGGAGGGGGAAGTACTAGGATGTAAAATTGCTACTTTACAGAAAAGGCGCCTGAGGTACAGCCAGGGTCCGTGATTTGCTCCAGGTCACAGAAGCAGCCGCTAGTAATCAGAAACAGAATCTGCCTCTCCTGCCTCAAGGGTGAGCTTTAGCCAAGAGGCAGGTGCCACCTTGCAGATTACATTGTATTCGCCACCGTCAGTCAAGTCAGAGCTCTGCAAAAGCCAAGATTCCTTCATAACAGCTCACCATCACAAAGCACTATGGACTATTAATTCACTTTACAAATATGTTTTTTTAAACTTCTATCACACCAAACAAGAACAGCACTAGAACGCCTACTGCTACTAAACCTACATTTCTATATATGCTATTGGTCTATAGAGGAAAGCTAAACCTTCAAAGAGACAGGATTATACAACGAGATAGCAGTCCAACACACAGAGATAGTCTTTTGTTATTTTCTGAACTACATTCATCTCCCTTTTCAGCAGGGGCTTTTTCTCTTTTTTAACCAAAGAAAAATCCAATTGTGTATTCTCAGCTGATAAGAAATGAATTTGGGTGTCACTGCAACAGGAAAGCGGCAGAAATTTTGATAAAAGCTCTTCGGGGTGGGGGGAAGAAATGGCATAAAGGAGGTTATGTTGGACAGTGCTTCAGGCACCATGGTTACAGCTGACCAGAGAAGGAGCTTCCTGTATTACTTCTCTTCGCATACTCCATTAATTTTCAGTTTAACAGCAATGTCACATGCTGGCGAGGGTTCAAATATGATGAAAGAGGCATATAAATGAAAGAGATTTACAGATTACTTGAATAATGTTAAAAGCGACATCATAATTTAAACTACTTCAAGTGTTACGAGGATAGTTAAAATCCGTCAGGACCAACATCTAAAAACTGTACAAACTCTTTCATAAATTTACATACATAAAATACTGATATATCTCAATAGGTAGATCTACAGCCCAGTTTTTCTTATCTGAAGCGCTACATTTGCACTGCCACAAAACTGATACGGGAATAGTGCTGTTATTTTAAGAAAATTTAGTAAACAAACTGAATACATGTTTTAATTAATAGCATAATGCAAAAATCTCCAGGTTAAACAACTAAACTCAAAATACACATATGTACATGCAGCAGCAATACTGTGGGTCAGATTTAAAACAGAGGGGCAGTAACTATCAGTGATCTTCTCAACTACATTTCTATCTGGTGGGAAATATTTGGTTTATTTCAAAAAAACCTTCCAGATTTAAGTCTTTCCTCCTTCTCTCTCCTTTCTCCTTATTCAGTTGTTTTTTAAACATAGATATACATGATGCACATCCTGAGATGGCAGCATTTCAATAACAGTAAATCACGCTGCCGTGCTTACTGAAGTTATTTTCACGTTTGCAGATGATGAAAAATGATGTCTCTAGGACTGCAATCCACACTACTTTGTGAAGGCAAACACATAGCCTTGGAAGTGCAGTAAGCTTTGGTGAAATACATTTGTCACAGGGAAAACACAGGATTTTTTGCAGTCAGAAAGGCTGCAAAATTCCTCCTGTTCCTTGTGGAATCCATTCAGATTGATACAGTTTTAGGCTGCCATTTGTTTATTTACTTCCTCCTAGGCAAAATACTGCGCCAGAAATCAGTGTGTTGAATAAAAGACTCATCTACATTCTCCTCCCATAGACATATTTGTGTTACACTCATGTATCTCAGCCTCACAGTACAGGCAGATCAACCTACCTACTTACACCTTATCAGAAAGGTATTAGTGATAATTTATGAAAAATATGTAGTAATTACTTATTAAGGTAACCTTAACAGGTTTATCATTCATGAAGGCCTAGTAAATTCACCATACGCTCGCAAATATTTGCCCCATCTTCTCTACCTTATTTCTTGACTGGAGAGTGAGAATTATGCATTATCCCGTTATAAAAGATTGCTAGTGCCCATGCAGAAATTCACAAAAAACTACATGTAATTCATCAGTGTCATAGATGAAATAAAAATATTCCTATACACAAAACCTTCACAGAGGAAGAACCACATACATGTGGTGACTAATCTAGTCATTAGTTTACAGAAGAATCCAAAGTTCTCTAAGAGCACTATAGAACCTACCTAATGTCTCAACTGATAGCTGTTGCTTTTTATCTTTCATTTACCTTAAAAAAAAATCTATAAAATATCGTATGACTAGACAGCTTTTTATTGGCTACCCACCTGAAGACCCTCAGAAGAGTTATTCTAGCAAAAAAGATGGCAGTAATTTATGCTCCAAAAAAAAAAGGCCTCAATAAATGGATCTACCTTTTTTCAGAGTGGTCCAGGAACTGATCGGATCTGCCAAGTCTCCATTTCTGCAGGTTAGTAGCACACATTTTGGGGTAAACAGCACACATTTGGGCAACACACTTCTACAGAAAGTCTGCTGTTACCTTTACAGACAGAAAACTTGTTATATAGTTCAGAAATATATAACTCCCCAACAGAATTTGGCTCAGAAAATATCCTTGGATAGGAGAATCTTGATTTGCACAGCCATTTTTAACCTGACTTTATTTTTTTTATAAAGAGAAAAATTGAAAACGTTCTTCAAATATACCATGTTCTGAAGTGTAGAAAAAAGAGAAACTCCCCCAAAAGGGCAGCACTGGCAAAACAATTCTAGTAAATATATCTTGGCTACACTGCTACACTGAAAAATGTAAAATTTTTTTCCTCCAAAAGCATTACCAGACACTTCAGAAATGCTGCATGGTATGCGGATTCACTTCATCCTTCACTGAGGCATAGTCACCTCTAAGCAGAAAGGCAGTGGTACTCAGCAGTGAGCAAAAACACTTCCCTCCAGTTAAAATTAAGGAGGAAGGATAACCTACCCAGTAAGTTAATACATTTAGCATAAACTAAGTTAATCTTGTACAAACCATAAAGTGTGTTTTCTGAATACTTCTAACGAGGATTATGATGTAGACAAGGCTCCTGTAAAATATACAGAAGCCCTAAAAATATGCATGTGACACTCACGTGCATATGTGCAAAAGCAAGCATAGAGAACAGATCTGGAAATAAACATTAATTATAATATCTTGAATATAAATAGAAGTGTGAAGTATAATCATCTTAAAATAACACGTGCTTGGGGGTGGGGAGTGGAGGGGAGGGGAGACGCAGCAGAACTACTCTAACAAAATGAAGTCTCAAGTTCTTGCAACAGCACACACTATTTCCAGTGCTAACTCCAGTATAATTTCTTACAAAAACACCAACAACAACTCTGCTATAGTAACACCTTGGAGATAAAGGATGTGGCAACTCAGATTTTGCAAACAGACAAGCCTCATGGGGAGCAGAAGGAGGAACAAAAAAACAACAAAAAAAAAGAAAAAAGGCAAAAATTACAATATTTCTGTGCTGATTCTAATATGCTGAAGTGATTTTCTCCTGACATAAATGAGTTGCTCTCTTGTTCCTTTCCAATTTGATTAGTAAAGCAAGATCTGCTTTTATATAGTGTTTAGAAATAATCACAGCTAGAGTTCATTTGATGCACCTTGCATGCCAGATTGTCAGAGCACTAAAAGTTTAATTGATAATAAAGATAATATCATTGCCTTACATTTATGTGGCACTTTTCACAGTGAAAGATCCCAGAGGCACTGTTGACTTACAGGTACCACCGGAGTGGAAATGTGATTGGTATTTGCTACCATAGAGCAAGAGAGCTACAAGATGGCACACAAAATGAAATCACCATGCAGAAGTTCAGAATTCTCCTCTATTCACTCCCTCCACCCCTCAGAGTTTGGTCCTACCTAACAACTGGGCTTGGTTAGACAAGCAAACGTAAAATCTAACATTCAACCCTTTTTTCTATGCAGTTATATTGATTGACAGCTGAACGAGCATGCAGATGTGAAAGATACTCCAGGGTTTCTTCACAGTGATTTAATCACACAGATCCTCCGAAGCACAGATACTGAGATGAAGAAATTTTCAGGTACCATAGTGACAACCTGGCCTGGCTGAATGGCTGTCCCTGACTCGCCACCATCACGGTTTCTGGAGAGGATGGCAGAGCCACAGCACCTCAATTCCCTCCCAGCTCCCTTCTCCAGTGATGAATGGTAAGCAGATATCTGTCTCCATACTCCTAGACTTCCCCTACAGCATTTAGCATTGTGGATCAGCGAGATGGCAAGGATCCAAAGAACTGTACTGAAGTCATTTAAGTCCTTTGGAAGGCACATACAGGAGAAGTAAGGACACAGAAAGCAATCTCAGCAGTGCAAACCTCTCCTCAGAGGGCTGACAAAGATAGAGCCGCCCCATTTGTATTCACAACAATATAGACTCAAGCAACAGCAACAGACAAATGGCATTGAAGCCAAGGTTGTATTTATCTCCTGTGAGCACAAAGACATCCCAAACCCCACAATTTTGTAATGTTTAGCTGAAATCAGAACTAGGGTCTGAATATGAACCCAGACTTAAGCAAAGGTGAAACACTGAAGAATATGCAAACATCAGTCCTACAGCTGATGGCACATGTCAACCACAGGCATTGATGCTTGCCCAATACAGTTAAGAGTTTCTGCATTCCTCGTGATTTCTCGTTCCCAGTAGGAACTGCTTACACGCGATATTTCTAGTTCTCTTAATCTCACCAGTAATAATATACTGTATTTGGTATAAATCACTTAAAACCAGTCTAATTTAAGACTGGGTGGGAAACCTTCCAGGAAAGGCACCATTATCAGAAAAGTCAGCACCTACCAAATAATTTAATCTTACCTCTCAAATTCCAGAGTATGAAAAAGTAGTTACTTTTCTAAGCTCATGATCTTGGCCTTTGTTCTTTGGACTCCAAGGAGGGCAAAAGGCAGACACTATTCCCAACCCTACAATTTGGAGTATAATGTAACACAATACTTGAGAATATTTTTATATATAATTTTAAAAAATGTTTATTAAGCAACCATGAATACATTTAATCTCTTATCTCTAGCTGCTAAATCAGCTTATTTTGCCAAAAGAAAGAAAAAGAAAAAAACTACAGTCTTTCACCTGCACTTAAAATACTAAATTGTATATTTCAAAGGAAGAAAAAACTACTGATTTTATTGTTCATACTTTAAGCTCTTTCAGGTCTTTAAAGTATGAAGGCTACAGCAGAAACTAGAAGCAGTTGCTTTTAAATTTTTTTTGAAAGAAAAAGTATCATACAAACTAGATCCATTTCACTCACAGAATTAGCTTCCACCCATATCAAAAGTTTTCTACAGACATGATAATGCTCTCATCTTCACTTTCTATATTTACGCAATCTGTTTCAAAGCCCAGAAATGGATCCACTCAGTTGTCAGTGGACACAATCGTTTTAGATTTACATCTTTGTTGCTGACATTAGAATACAACTTCATCTTACATTTTCTGTTTGGCTATTTCTCTAAGTATTTGTTACCTTCCTGTATTTCAGGGAAAAAAACCCCAAACAACACAACCCAAAACTTTATTATTACAATAAAAGCAACCTATGTATATGTTTTCTGGTTTATGCTTACAGGAGCAGATGTTTCTGGCAACAGAAATACTTTTATGGATGAGTTACACACGAAACTTGGAGGAGAGGGAAGCTGTTAGTAGATTCAGATTAATTTCATTGATGATGAATGCCAGGCAATGCATTCATACACACAACTGGGCTCTAAATAAAATGCATTTACTCAAGAGAAAGGCCTTATTATTACCACAGACAATTTAATGAATGTTGCTGTTCTCATACCCTGACAATGGAAAATAACACAAAATAAAAAAATTAAGGTGCATTAAAAAACTAAAGTGCAAAATGAATCATTAAATATTCTGAGTGACGTGACATACAATCAATGCTAAGCCTTCTCTTGTAATACTATACTTACACTGTTTATAGGAAAAGTAATACAAATTCAGAAATGGGCAATTATTAAAATAAATATCCTTCAGGTTTTGAACTCTCTGTGGATGTCTTATCTGCTGCTGTCAAGTGAGGATTCTGGATTCTGATCTGTTCACTATTAATCATAATAAGCTAGTTTAATTTTCCACTGAGCCATAAACTAGACATGAGACACCAAAAAAGCAAATAAAAAGTGAAACAGCAGTCTAGAACATACCGCTAACAGACTACGGCAAATTTCCATCCAGATCAGAGTTTCATAGTTCCGAATAGCTTCTTTCGCAAATCAAGATCTAGAACGTGTATCACATCCTTATTCTCATTTAGAACATCTACAAAGAACAAAGCAAATGAAATATCTCTTGGGATCTCGAGCAAAAAAATGTTGAAAGGCTGAGCTTCAGCTTATAAGTCTGTTACCGCATCTGCTATGTTATATATAAACACTGAGCGCTTCATCAAACTCATTTTTTTACAATGAATTATGTATGAATTGCTATAACCCCCCTCCTTCCTCCCTCTGTTAAAGGCAGTCAACACTAAGACTGGTAAGTCATTCAGATCATCTGTGGGTTGAAGTCATACACTCAGCGGTATTAGTCACATCACTGTTCACAGTCACCTCCACAGGTTGTTTTGTTTTCAGTGAGCAAAATGCCTGATAGTAAACTTTTCAGCAACAATGACAAGCATTGCTCCTTCTGCTGTTAATCCTGTTCATGAGGCTCCTCTGATCTATTACAAATGTAAACCCTCATTAAGATTAATATCTTTTTTTTTTTCTTTCTGTCTATATTACCACGAGGGAAACTCTAAGTCATTTCTCTCTCACTGATCCTTTAAGAGCCTGTGGCTACTTCTGATCTGTATTAATTGCTACTGAGAATTCAAAATCTGCATTTTCAAAACAGGCCAGAATAGCTCGCTTCATCATTATGTCAACTGCAGTAACATTTTACCATAGAAACTCTGAGCACGATGAGGCTGGAGTCTTCTGTGATTTCAGAGTAAGAAATCACTTCTGGTGAATTCCATTTACAAAACAATTTAGGGCTTTTTCTTTAAAACAGTAATTTCAGTAATCACTCCACTCTTTCCAAGTTCTTTTAAGTATATCTGAACTCACCACAGTTTGCCAATCTAGAATAGAAAAAGTTTTCTTTGTATATTTAAGTCATTAGGCTTATAATTTCCCTGTCTCTGAAACAGCCTTCCAGTAGAGTAAGCATCATTTAAATTTGGCCCCAACCTGCACATTCAAAAATAGGTATGCAATGTGCATATTCAAGTATTGAGGACAAATTCAGTGGGATTAAACAGAATGAGCACAAACATTCTAGAATAACAGAAACAAAAGGGTCTCTAAAGTCTCTTGTATCTGACAACTCACTACTTCAGGAAAGTCCAGAGACACTGGTAAACAGTAAAAAAGCCCATTGGAAAATATTATTTCTTTCTGTGTGAATATATACAGAGAAATGTGTATAAAGTTTTCACCCTAGACCAGATATATCTGAAATGCAATTTCAAACTGTCACTAGCTTTACTACCCACCTCAGAGCATTTCGGTGTATGTGCATTTACTGATAGACTGATCAGAAAAAAAATGAGTTTGCCTTAAAATTTTTTCTTCAGCAAGTTAACTGCTGCATCAAATCCAGTGGTGCTGCCTTTCCTGTTAAGAGTCTGCTTTCTTAGCTCCAGAGCACTAACAAATACCCAACTGCTTAGAAAATAACTTGAGGCACCACATGAACAAATATGAAAGACAGGCTTCTCTAACTGTTAGCACTGCCAGTGAGAGGAACCCTTGCTTCCCCACAATATGTACCAAGAAATGAGAGAGACTAATGCAGTGTTTAAATATAAAGTAAGGATCCAGAAGCCATGGAGATCACTGGCTAAACAGTTCAAGTTTGAAGGGAAGCAAAAAGTTTGCAAAAAATCTAAAGAGTTACAGAAACAAAACCCACTGATGTGACCAGTAAAAGCTCACAGAAACATTCACTTAAAAATTTGAGGATGGTATTTTAACAGATTCTGGTAAAATGCTGATCACGTTTTAGCTTCAGAAGACTAGTATCTACATTCATGAAAGCAAACAGCTTATTATGAACAGTATGTCTTTGACTTCAGACATTGATTGAAACATCCTTAAAACACTAATGTAGTATTATTTTCATTTTTATATGAATTATTTACAGATCAAAAATGCTTAACAATAAAACCTTGAAAAACTGTAAGCTAACAAAATTGGGTCCCGTCCCCGTCCGTCCCGTTCCACCCCCCCCCCCCCCCCCCGTAAATTGGAAGGCATTTTAATATCCCGCAGCATGTGGCTTCTTTTGTGAAACATGGATTTACCAAACACTTGGGCAAGCAGAAAAAGACAGGTTCTAAGGTACAAGTAAGAGTATACTTAAGTGCCTGTTGCAGAGTCTTGGTTGAAATCAGATTGGCAAAGAAGCTTATTAAACATAAACCCAAAACAGAAAATACTTTATTACATTGTTTTATGTTTACTACTGATTTTCAAACGATGAGGTATATTGAAGAGCACAGAACCTACATTAAGATGCAGATGAAAAAAGTTTCTCCTCTAAGGCTGCATAATTAGACATTTTGCCCAACAACCTATACTTTCAAATAACCAGCAAAAAGAATTTTCTGTTAAACTTCAAAAAGGAAGAGGAGAAAATACAATACTCAACTATCAAAAGCTCAGAAGTATGATCAATGGCAAAGTTTAGAAGCTGTATTTAGCTCAGCATCAAATCTTGCTCAGCCTCTCAAGCCCAGAAGTATTTTCCAGAGAGTAACAAAAACCTGAACTCTTCCCCTCCTTATACTACACCAGTAAGCAAAGACATGCCAGGCACAGCTACATTGTGCGAAAGCACCTGCAGCAGTTTATAAGACTAAAACACACATAAATCAAGTATTTAAGATATAAGACAGGCAGAAATCAATAGCCTAGATGCAGTTCTGGGAGCAGAATGCAACATCCATGCTTCACATTTAAGTCACAGAGGGGGTCTTGCGTAAAGCATATGTAAAAGGAGCATTTCAATGTTCTGGACCTTTGGCTATGATAAAATGCCAAAAAAATTTCTAGCTTGTAAGTGGTACAGAGATTCTGAGAAGATAGCTTGGTAGGTGGCATCTAGGTCTGCATCTCAACATTTTGGACATTTGGACAGATAACAGAACAGCCAGTATTTTAGAAGGAGAAAACCGAAACCAGTAAAATCAAAACAATTTTAGTATATTTTGCAGTCACTGTCAAGTCTGCAGAAAAAAAAATTGTTTCAGTCTAAAATCATTTATCATTGTTTTAAAATAATGTCAAGGAGTTCTCTAAAACTCTTCAGTCATACATCATCTGCGTCCTACAGAGGATTCAGGTAGTAAAAAGCAAACAAAAGAAAAAAAACCAAACCCACTTTTAGTGATCTGAAAGACTCTGGAAATAACACTAGAATTCAATAACTGGAAAATTCAGAGATGTTATTGTAAAATAAACCATACAAACTTTTATTAATTGAAAAAAAAAAAATCTCTTTAAAGCAGCGTGTATTTCATATCGCTTCATCTAGAAGTGCATTTAGCTCTGGGATTTTCAGTTTTTTCTCTAACTCTCACTCCCAGAATTCAAACCCTGGTTGGTGCGGGATGGTTTGAACTTAGCTATTTTGCTCTGTCAGAGGCAGGGCCCCTTCTCAGCCCTTTGCTCTAGTCTCACCCCTGGACTTTTAGTACTGTTCATCACTCACTTAAGAGCATCATCTCAGACCTCCCCTAACTATCAGCCTCCCATTTCTCAACCATGAATTACAAATTAGCCTTGAAGACTCAGTAGGCTCTCAGCTCTTTATTTTCTGTCTTCTTTTATTCTCCCTGTGTGTCATTAGCCACTCACATTTAGATATAAGGCAAAATTGAATATCTTAACAGGTACACCTGCTCATACATAGTACACTATGGCCCCACCACTATCCTTCAGGGTGTTTGCATCAAGTGACTTCACACTGGGATTTCTGCTTTTCTAAGCTCACTCAGAGATGCATATCCTGAAAATACCTCTGATACACTCCTGATATGCTTCACCTTCACTGCCTGTACCAAATGCACATATACATATGGAGTAGTAATACAGTAGTGAAGTATATGTATATAACAGGATGAAACGCTCCTTTTGCCCACTCCATACACTTCCAGCTCTATTCTATACAGATTTCTATCTGAAAAAGAACGTAACGGTCTGGAATACAACGTGAACTTCCACACTGCTTTAGCTGCCATATTCTCCTGGTTTGCACCAGCAATCTGAAACCACTACAGAGCTAGCACACACTTTAAGCTTCTCCTGAAAACACCACCAGTCCCTGCCCAAAAAATAATCAGAAAAAATCAGAAAATTGCTTTAAAAATCAAGGAAGTATTGAGCTACTAAATAGCCTTTAACCATAATTTTTCAGACAGAAAGCAGAGTCAGATCATGGAAGTCAGTATGTTACTGGAAGTCATGTGATATTTGGTTCTCTCTCAAAAAACCATATTCTCAAAAGATTGCAGTCCTTTCGTTATACATCACGTGTAATTCTCAAGCCTCTATATGGCAAACCCAGTAATACATTCAGGCTAACACATGCATTCAAATCGGTTGCAGAAATCTCAAAAGCTTTCCATCAGGAGAAGCACAGAGGTGTCCCAGCTCCTGGAGCTGCCTGGGTATCATTTCCTGCGGCACACTTACCAGGCTCCTGTCCGCTTTTTCTGATGATTTCCCTTCTGCCCTACCAGGTAAGCTGTTAGGGCTGCTAAATCAGATCACTAGCTCGGCTGCTTTCTTACAGCTTTAGTATTGTTTGTAAGGCTATAAGACTGGAAATTAGGTCCATATTTTTATCTTTGCAATCTCCTTTTGGTAAGGCCATAATACTGTATGAAATACAGAATAACAACCCCCCTAATGCTGTGTTGAACTGAAAACCAAGCAAGAACCCTTCCACTCAAAATCCACAGCTTGATCTCTTCCAGAAATAACATCAGAATTCTGTTATTGCACAAGGCTACAGAAAGAAGTTTTTCATGATCAGGCAAAGGACAGGGGATTCAGGTCTTCTGTTCTCAGCACCAGGACAACCCTTCTATGCGAGCTTTGAAAAGCTCTTCTATAGTTACATCAATAAAACAGGAAAAGATTTCTTCTATTTTTACAGTGTGGATCCATCACTTCATCCGCTATCTACAGCCTCTGGATGCTGTAATTGTAAGATTCATACAGGTGCCTATTAAAGAAACCCCAGACGTGGATTTTGGAAAAGACAGGTGGAATGCAACATAAAGCTCATCAAGTCACTCGCTCTTGGGAAAGTTCACACGTAAGATATTTCAGGGATGTTCAAACTGCACTAAGAACTCTGCAAATATTCTAAGCTATCTCCAAATCTTAAGAGTAAACACTGCCCCTATATAAATGGTAAATACTGTCTGCTTATTTGCTTACTGTCATCTTGATTTTAATTTAACAATCAACTTGCAAACACACTTCTTGGTTTGTAAGTTGTATTCATTTAGTTAACTAATACTTCTCAGACTCCTTTCTGAGAAAATAAAATGGTTTGAGCTAAAGCTCTAAAACAGGCAACAATTATTTTCTTTAAGATAATTTCGACACAGAATGCCCACAAACAATTCTCCTTGCCTGTCTGGCAATTCACTTGTGTTAATACAATAGGAGAGCTAGCATTGACTTCACAGTTTTCTCTTTAGCCAGCCACACCAAACCTTACAAACACAAACAGAAAACTTCAAATGGCTCATCTCTGGCAGGAAGAAATATTCAGTTCTCTTAGCACCATCCTCCCCTTGGTGTTTGGATTCCACTGCAGCTCCCAAAAGCAGATCTCCTCCCCGCTAGAAGGTTTACACCAACAGACAACTGCATTGTGACAAAGATGGAGGGAAGTGTGTTAGATGGGCAGAAAAGAAAGACTTCATTGAATAAGACATATTAAAAAAAGCATCTCTTATACAATGAAGTAATTTTTCTTAATGTTTTAAATAAATGCTGCTTTTCATTCCTCCCAAACTGCATTTATAGCATAATTATATGATTGCTGGGGGCTTCATATAGCTGAATTATAGGGTGTCTTCCACATTAAGGTTTGTGAAAGAGTCTCTCCGCTTCCCTTCATATTTCTGTAACCACCGACAAGGATACTCTCAAGGCGTTCTGTAATTCAATTACAACTATCCTCTGAGAAACATATAATTTTATAGAAAGAAGATTTAAGCCATCATGTATCCATTTTTTTCCTGTTATGAAAGCATTTGTCTAAAGTGTGGTATTAAATTTAAATAGGTCTGAAACAATCTTAACCCAGTAGTTTTCAACAGTGTCTTTTGACAGTTGCCAGACTGGCACAACGCCCCAAGCTCACGTTTAAACTCAAGTGTTACATGGGCTAAGTACATGTTGAAGAGTATTGTATGGAAAACACCACACAAGGGGTCTATGACAGGTTGCGTGTGTAAATATATATGATATATACGCTCACCTCAATTTCTGTGAGACTAAATTTTACAGGAATACACACACTAAACAGATTCGACCCAATTCAACTGTTACATCCCATTCTCAGCTGTTGTACTAAATGTGATATGCTAACTAGAATGAAAGAAATATGTCTGAGATAACTGATAAATGGCATTGCAGTATCAAAAATACTTCCCCCACCATACAGATTTTTCCAGGCACAGAAATACTGGTTTGCAATAAACCAAAAAGTGTTTTATAAGTTTTTTCCTAAGGAATCATACAAATGTCAATTGTAAACAAAAACCTAAAAAAGTACTCAATGGACAATTTCGCCTCAGATAGTTTTCTCAGAAAGCCTAACTACTGCAAGTAACTACCCGAAATAAGCTACAGATGGCCTGTATTTGTATTCTAACAAAACAGCCAAAGTCTTGCAAGTAGCAGGATGCCTACAATCACTGCACAGCTCACAGGTATAATAAGTCCTACAGTTCAAGATGTAGACAGAAAATGGGTTTAGATTTGCAAGTCTTAACTAAAGTTAATTTCCATTATTTTTACTCAGGAAATTTCAGTTGAATGATAGAACTAAGTTTCTCTTGTCTTCTATTTTAAATCCATTGTAGGGATTTAAAAAAAATAAATCATTTAAATATAATTGATTTTACTGTTTAAAGATGTTAATCTAGTGTTATTTTTCTAAAAATCAACATTTATCATGCAACTTTTATTTCATATTATTAATATCCTGTGCATCACAAAGTATTATTACACGAATACAACATTTGAAACTTGATCTTCAGCTTGACCAAATAAAATAGGATGGAAAAGTGAGGAAATTTTCAAGAAAAATAATGCAAGCATCTCATAAACACACACAATTATGAGGGGAACAAAAGAAAGCACAGAATCTGCTCACAGTTCTGGAATGCTTGGACACTGATAAGTTAAACTCATGTGTCTCCACTCAGGACATTAGCTTACACTGGTGTCTAGGGTTCTCCAATATCAGAGACTACTTGTGGTAGGCATCTGAAATATTTTTAAAAGGTTACCATCAACAGCTTTTCCAAATACCCAAGTTCGAAGAGAAATTAGCTTTGTTTTCGGTATATTCATCAGGAACTTCACTATCTTGAGGCATTTGGAGCATATCTATAAAAACAACAGATCTGGAAGGAACAATGCTCATTGTAGTTCAACTTGTGGCACACACCAATGAACCTAGCATCAAATTCCAAAACCAGGTAAATAACATTCAGTCTTCTTGACAACATATTCTCGGTCAAGTCTTTTATGATCTAGTATTCTGCAGTTATTTTAACCATAGGCCAGAAAGCAAGAATTTTCACCGTTAATACATACTGCTTTGTTGATACACAGCAAAGAATACCTTTGTGTATTTAAGTCATCACTTGTGGTTTTTCAGATGCCACCTGAAATGGATTCTGAAAGCATCCCTGGGGCACAGAACACCAGGTGTACCATACAAGGAATACAGACCCTGTGCATTTTCAAGTCATCTTTACTCGAGTTTGTTTTAGTGTTTTTGAAATTTGCAGCCTCAAAGCAATCTCTGAGTCATCTCTTTCTTCAGCAAATTCAAAACAAGCCATCAGAATAATTCAACAGCACCATGGCAGTTATTTTCTATTTCCTAGTATTTCAAGCATGACTGGATGGCAGCCAATGCCAAATGCTGATTTTTGTAAGGGTAACCACTAGCTACCTAGGGAAGGGAAGAAAGTTGCCGGTTGACATATCATATTTCATCTATCATAATTTGTCAGCAAAACCCAAGAAGGGATTCTAAAGAGACAATCTAGACAGCACTTCGAGAGTTTTATTTTTTCAGATAATGCTCACAGTTGACAAAAAACCAAGTCTTTAAATTTCAGACTCCTGATGAAATTAAGCAGATATACTGAGCCATTTCACAATTATTTTTACATGAGGATGTTTTCTGGATCAAGTAGTTCTAAAATGGTGTTACAAATGACACCGCAGTAACACGAAATTGACACTTCCCAATAGAGGTGAGTTTAGTTACCTTAATTTTGCAAACCAGACTGTATTACTGTAACTTTCACCACACAATCTGATTGTTCTGTCACAACAATCTAAACATTAAACATACTTCAAAAAGAAGTTATTTGTGCAAAGTCAGCAATCCAAAAAAGTAAAAAATTATGACAAATCAAAATAATTCCAATATAAATGCATCTGAAACCTGTAATACAAACTTAAAGATAACTAAAGCCTATGCCAAACAAGAAAATAAATATTTGCATATTCCAGTGTGTACCGAACAACAGATACCTCATGAGCTTCACATAAGTAAACCAAGTAATAAACCACTGCACAGGCTCTGTCCGCAATGCCTAGCTACTGACACACTAACGATTCTCAAACAGAGATCAAAAAGCTTTATGGAAAAACAAGAAAAAGTCAATTTGGAT
This sequence comes from Rhinoptilus africanus, assembly GCA_013400135.1. Lineage (NCBI taxonomy): Eukaryota > Metazoa > Chordata > Aves > Charadriiformes > Glareolidae > Rhinoptilus > Rhinoptilus africanus. The sequence goes on from VXBO01013774.1 coordinate 359,271, forward strand.
ATTAAGTCTGTACCTACAGACCAAGACAAGACAGCTGTCAATATTTTATATTCTACTTAATTTGGATGACTACTGTTCACTAGAAAATTTTGGTGATGTGCAGGAATATTCAATTGTAGTATCACTTTCCACCAGTTTTAAACCAATATAAAATAGGTCATCATATAATAATCCGAGCAGTAGTTTAAATTGTGCATAATGTTTACTTCTCTAACGAATGCAGTCTTACTCATTTAACTGGAAATAAGTTTCCATTTTAATTCTTTCATTTAAGAAAGGCTATCCAATACTTACTCCAATAAACCGCCCACATGACCTTGCACAAATCATTTTTCAATGTGTAAGACTGAGATAACAGCACTTCTCTACTTCATAAGAGTATTTGGTGAATAAATATGTTAAGGAGTGCAAATTGCAGGGAAGTTACAATCATAAAAAGTTTGCAGAGATTAGTCTCCCTTTATTCAACAATCTATTGTCAAATTCAGCTGGAGCAGGAGCAGGCAGAAGACCAGTAAGAAGGACTTCTTTTCTTGGATTTTCAGGTGCCTTATAACAACGGTGACAAGTGTAATTTTGTTAAGATAGATCCTGTTTTGATACTTTTGTACAAATCAATTTGTCGACACCTTCAAACTTCACAAAACCAAGCAGCAGAAAGGGAGGCAGACTATCCCAGGCGGGCCTCTGCTTACCACTGCCTCTGTGCTCAAAGACTGACCAGTTCGGGCCTCAGTTTTTCTGGAACTCATTTAATTAGTCCAGATCCAACTTCCCTGTACTTGTAACTGTAACTGCATACAGAAAACACACACACACACACAAAACAAAACCAAACCCACTTTTTCTTTAGAATCAAAAGCCAGTACCATTAACACAGGAACGATGACCCTAGAGCGCTCTCTGCAACTCATCAGAGCTTGGCCATCAGAGAACATGTCAGGCCTACAGTGTGATCTAAGATAATTAAAAAACCACAACTAAATCAAACAAAAAAACCCAGGTAAAGCTTGCTAGGGCTCATGATCTACCACGTAGTAATAGAAAATAAGCAACAGTATCAGAGATTTTTCTGGGAAAGGGAAGTATCTCTAGATTCACGGAGAGCGTGTCCATTTCCAGTTTGTGATGACAATGGACACAAACGGATTCCGTCATCATCCCGCCTCCAGCTGTGGTGCTTAGAGCACTTGATACATACAACAGAACTTAGTATTTCATTTCCTTTCACTTACATTTCAGGGTCAGAGAAACGCTGGGCATTTTTCCTGTTTCAGTACTAGAGCGTATGTGCCTTCGTGCAGCTAATCAGTAATTCTAACGGGTGACTACTTACTCTAAGATACCTTACAGTGCCATCAGACTCATCTGTTTGAACACTAAAGCAGCAAGTTTCAATGACAGAATGTTCCTTAAAGATAAAAATGTATTTGAGAACCATGTAGAAGATGTCAAAATTATGCTTCAGATTTGCTACCAAATGCCCACCTGTGGTTCCGTATTTCCTCTGTACCAGGCCCCATGACATGGTGAAACATTAGTCTGGATACTGTTGGCAAGCTGCCTGGAACTCCGCTGTTAAGCGTAAGGACTCAATTGCTTGATGCTGCCAGAAAGAACCCTAGGCTAAGACAGGGAGCCAACTTGGATGGAGGGAAGAGATTAGTACAATGAGAAGAAAAAATAAAAAGTAATGGGATAAATAACAACGCTGCAGGCCTTTAAAGACAAAGCTTGCTGGAAAGAAAATACCACATCAGATTTGTTTCCTAATAAGAAAGTGAGATTACGCTGGGAAGCCCTGAAGAGGGAAAGTGCTAAATCTTTGTGACACCGATCCTTGGAACTCAGTGGAATAATACATTTTAACACGGTGTTGAATTTTAACAAACTGCGACGGCCTTGTTAAATGCTAAGTGAAGAAACAAAAAATTAACAAGATTTTCTAATCTGTGAATTCCTTGTAACTGTGATTATAAAAGGGAAATAAAATACACCGGTAAAAACAGAGAGGCTAATATATCAGAAAGTACCCCGACAGTTAACAAATAACTAACAAAACAGTGTAAGCATGCTTAGATTACTGTCATGACAATTCACATCTAGGGGTAAGCTAAACAAAAGTAAAGCAAAAGTAAGCAAAACAGAAATGCTCTACTTTCTGTGTATAAAATATCTTCAAAGGATAAAAATGATAGCTTTGTTTTTGTACAAAATTAAAAACTTTTTCAAGGGAAAATCTCTTACATGTTATAGTACTTCTATGAATATTGTAATTTGTCTATCTTTGCAGCAGGTCAAAAAACCCCACTGATAAGGAGTATACAATATTCCCTTTAAAATTCCTCATTTACAAGTTTTCCTACAGCTTCCAGGAGCAGCCCAAACTAAGTAAAAAGTTACTACTTTTCTGTAACTGGTGTGTTGTTAACATAATATTCTGAACTCCAAGGATGTTACTGGTTGCTGTGCTGAGTCCTGTTTCCAAACCCTCAGCTTCCCAGTGACCCAAAAGAACAGAATAGCTCATTCTGACTAAGCCTGTAAAAGACACGAGAATAAGTAAATATTTAACGGAGTTGAAGCGTATTATTGACACAACGGATTTTACAGGGGCTTGACTCAGTAGGCCTTAAAGGGCAATTATCTTACCGGGAACCAGTTAGAGTGACAGAGATTGATGTTAGAAGGAAATGCAGTAGAAGCCGGGTCACGAAAGGTAAGTGAAAAATCTGTGCCAGCTGCTGCAGACATCCCAGGCACCTTGGTGGAGAAGACACCCTTCCCAGCTTCTTCAGCAACCACCTGCTTGGTCGATGGAGAGGGGTACAGCATGAAGGAGGACAGCCAAGACAAGCACTCTGTGTGCCGGAACTGTATGATTCCCATCTGATAATATCAGTCTTATTTTCCACTAGTTGATAAAGTTCCTATACAATATCGAACAGGTAAGAAACAAAGAATCATTGCTCCACGTGCTACCAGAAAACTGTATTTCTCTGGAGGTGCAGTATTTCACATGTGGATGAAACGCACTTCTCGTATGCTCGTATCAGTGTATTCTCACTAGAGGCCTAAGGACTAGCCTGTATTCTCCAGATGTAAACTCATCTTCAACAGAAATCATTTACTGAAAAGGTTATTTTGGGATTCAAATTAGAAGATCCAGAGAACCAATTAATCCACCATCCAAACAAAGGCCACATCCTACTACTGTTCCAGCTGCTGAGCAGATTTGTTCTGCAAATATAATAGAATATTTTCCCACAAAATAAATTACTAGCTCACCTAATGAGAATGAAAGCTCCAGCATACGCTATTTATTAATTGAATCAAAACTATTTACCAAATAAAAATTTTCCAGTTGTAATATCTGAACTAAATAACTAGAAATCTCAGTACTGTTGTATATGGTTCGTAACAGCTACCTACATTTTTATTATGGTGCCAGTGTAGAAATGAGAAAAACTTTGCAATTCACCTTACCATAAGAAGTAGGTGGTCTTTGAACAAGACTACAAAGTAATCTTCAAATAAGACAAACAACAAGGAAGCATGCCTGAAAATGGTAGATCAATTGCCTTCATTAAACACATACCAGTATTCTTTCAAAGACTCATTTGTTTTTGACAATTAGCTGATGATAAAAGAACCTTCCAAATCTCTCAATGAGTAAACATAAGACTTAAAAACTCAAATTCAGTAAACTTCTCTGTTGCCCCCCCAACAATCATCATATGGTTGCAAATTGCAGCCAGGCCCACTGTGCCCAGTCTGTGGCAATGCTGGCACGCTCTATAACAAGACTCTCCGAAGCAAACAAGCCTTCTGATCTCTTGTCTCTTTTTCACAGTCCCAGAGGTTGATCATATCAGCCTGAGAGACATAAGCAAACCTAGGTGGGAGGAAATTGCAACCTGTTGTCATACAAACATTAGACCAAATAAACACAACAGCATCCAGCTAAGAATGTAGAGGCAAAAAGAGGAAACATAGAAATCAGTCAAGCAAGGACTTTGATCAAGCTGTTAATAACTTGCTTTTGCAGTCAAGAAAATATTTGTAGAAGTCCAAGGCAAAGCTGCATTTACAATGAATTAAAAATTATGTTTGTGTAAGAAAGGAACAAAATATTTTCTTGTGCCTCTGCTCCCAATTTTTCCAGCTATCTCCAGCAATTAGGCATGTACTGCTAATAAAATACATGCTATTTAATGTATGTCTATAATCAGGTATAAGAGCCCACAAAGTTAACATCCTGCAACTTCAGTTTCTACTCAAAGATAATCTCCTTGGCAAATTTTAGTAACCTTTATCATCATAAGCATCATGATTATCACATCCATTAATTCTCTTGGAACAGGTTCTGGAAAGTATTGCTATAACTGCAAACACATTTACAAAAATATATTACATTCTGGGATGGAGGGGTGGTTTGTTTTATACATTAAGCAACAACTTTGTAGTCTGCCCAGAACAGACATCCCATAAAGATGAGGGCAGATAACTTCTGCACACTTCCCTGCTTGCCATCTTTTTTGATTATTTAAACTCCCTGAAAAGCATGGCCAGACTAAATAAAATTATTTCTATGTATTTTTCTGAAGATTTAAAATAAATCCAAGGCGGCTGGAGAAAACCTCTGTGTGTGTGTTAATATTATAACAACTACTGACCACTATTGCTAACAACAGCCATTTTAATTGCTTCTTCCCAGGAGCAGTTAGATAAGAAACAATTTCAAGAGTGTGACAACAAGAAAAACTCAGAAGAGATAACAGGGAACACGAATGTTTTGGGGTTTACATGAATCTATCATACTCAAAGCATTTACACACCTTCAGCATAAAGCCTGACTGATAATGTAAGCAGGAAGGAAGATTTACCAGGAACTGATGACAGTTTTCAGCCACTAGCATCCATCACTTTCCTCCCAGAAGCTTGGTCTGGAGTCCCAGTTCGAAGCCTAAGATGCTGGGGGAGGGACGATAGATAGGCAGAGGGAGGGGAAAGATTTCATCCAACTCCCAATGAAACCAACTGGTGTCTTGAGGGCTGATGACAGGGTAAGTAATTTCATACGTACTTAGGAATATAAATATCATACGTTAACATTACAAGGAACTTCTGGGTGCTGTGAATTCCAGAGAGTGCATCCCTACTGAGCACTGAATTTATCTGTAAGCACATAAGGGAAAATTCCAGGACCCATGCTCTTCTACAGTTACAGAAAAAGCACCCCAAAGGTGGGAGAAAAACTGTAGGACTACTGCACAAACATAAAACAAGGCATAGACATATTAGACTGTCCAAGGCACCAGACAAAATAAAGCATGCCATCATTGTTTAGGAAGGTCATTTTCCCAGAATACCATAACGACAAGAAATTTGAGTATCATATCTCATATTAATATCCACTGTAATCAACTGCAATAAAAATAATATTATAACTCAAGCTTAAATGTAAAGGAGGCGATTGAAGAAAGAATTTTGGTTGCAAAATTATTCATCTTGGCTTTTCAATTACTCTGGAAATGCTCAGCTGTTTAATAAGCAACCTACTGATATGTTATCCCTTAATAGCAGAAACAGAATTGGTAAGCCAGGTTGAAACCTGGCTGGGTGTATCGATTTTTTTATTAATACATTCCACTTAGTAGTATATGAAACACTTTTGGTCTTGTAAACCTTTCCTCAGCCCTCTTCTGACAATTCAGACACATCCAACAAAGATTCATGCACCTATCAAAGGATTTCTTGATATTATAATCATAACCCTTCAACAATGGGCTTGCCTTTGAGCCTGCTTCTTTCCTTTGTTTGCATTTACTTCCCCCCTTTTTCAGTTTTCGAACAAATTTTGATTTTCTCAGATTGCATAGCATTATTATATTAGTCAGAAGATGAATAATTCCTAATTCTTGTATTCCTCTTAGTCCTGTGCCCCAGTGAGGGGAGGAGAGCAAGGCTGAGGCACATCCTTATCAACAAATGCTGCTTCCCACTTTCATTCTCACAGCAATCTTACTACACATACATTCCTAAGGCATCAAAAATACCGACAATCCTTTTCCCCAAATAACAAAGAACAGCTATGTTACATTTTCTGATCCAGTGTTTTGATTAAGGTATAAACAGTGTTAGCTACTTTACCAAAGCATAACTAATTCAGTGCAGTCAGTAAGAGTAAAATTTTACGTTAGGGCCAACTGGAAAAAGACAACAGGGCATTCTAACTCCAGCCCTACAGCTCAGTATCCGATATAAGCTAAAGGATAAAAAAGCAATGATACAAGGGTTTAGATGGCCCTTCTTTCATTCACAGCACTGCCACTTAATCAGTATATGTCAAGAATCAAGACACTCTGCTTGAATAGTTTTATCCAAAAGTCTTAACTATCAGGGAAGAAATGGACAGACACCTGCATTAAAAGGTATCTCTGACTCGAAGCGTAGGCATGGGTGGGTCACAGAAGGGTGTCAGCACTGCTAACCTGATTCTCCTGCTAGATGAGGTGGTTCTCTAAGTGGGGTAGGGTTAAATCCCAGAGCGGAGGCCCGTACGCAGCACTGAGTGACTCGGTACTGGAGCAAACAGGAGCAGGCTCCTGTGCAGGCGCCGCTGTAGTTCAGGGACAGCCCTGTGCCAGGGTGTGCCGGCCAGCCAAAGCCACAGCCTGGCCGCGGCAGCAGCCTCCTTCCAGCAATTCAAGCAGGGCACTGGTACGAAGCAGCAGCTGTCAAGCTCCTTACATCTGCACTGTGATTAGGACAGAGGATTTAGGTATTGGGATTTAGATTATTTCAGATATTTATAGATTTCTATATTTGCAAGAAATGTTCCAACTCAAAAGGCTCCTGGAGACATATTTACTACTTACTGTTTTATAAAGAAAATTACCAACTGCATTTAGATTTTATGGAATAAGAGAGAATCCTACAGGTAAATAAAGTCACGTAAGCACAAAATTTAAGTTTATGATGTAATGAAAACACATACCTTGAACATTAAGCTAGGCAGTCACTAATTAAACATACCCAACAACTTCCTACAGGAAAGTTGTCAAAAACTGACCAAACTATTCACAGATTTATATATATATATGTATAAATCAACCATTAAGAAAAAAAAAAGGAAAGAACTGAAAATCAATGAAGACTAAATAATACAAAAGTAAAGAATTTTTGTCTGGAAAAGGCCTCTGGAGTCCAACATCCTGTTTAAAGCTGACCTAACTTCAGTATTAGGCAAGGATCCCCACAGCCTTATTCAGCCAAATTTTTACACTCTCCCAGGATCCCGTAACTTCTCCAGGCAACACATTCCCAGATCCCTACCGAGTCTCATCAAGAATAATTAATTGTCCTGCCTTCCCAACCAGCATTTCCCTGTGCCCTCTTCTGACCACTGACTCCTGACCTGCCACTGTGTGCCCTCAAGAGCCGCCTGGCTCCTGCAAGCGACCCCACGAGGACACGCAGGCGGCCCAAGACCAGCTGCTGCCAGTGAAGGCTGACCCCAGCCCTTCCCTCTCTCCGTCCTCGCAAGGTCGCCTCTTCCCCTGCCTCCGTTCAGCACCATGCCTACTCAAGCGCTTGAGAGTGAGAAAGACCTTGAGCGGGGGAGTTTCAAAACCATTTGGTATTGACTTCACACTGCTCCCACTACTAAGCTAACACCAAATGCTTATGAAAATTCCAGCCTACCAGCCCACTAGCTGAAAATACTATTAATAATTAAACAGATTTTTAAAAATCCTTTTTTTCTATTTCCTATATTGCAGGCCCCATTTGTTGTCTATTAACTCTTAGTTTTTAAGGAAAAAGGCTGAAGCTCTCCCTGTTCTGCGACTCCTAGCAGGCCGACCATTTATAGTCCTTCTGAATGATTTTCTTTCATTTTTTGATAGGAGTGAAAGAAGGTGCCTAATACATTTTTATTTGTTCATAACACACTATGTTGCCAAAATGTCTTTTCTGAGAAAAAGGTCAAAATCCTGTGCATATCACAAAATTCTTGCACCTAAAAGGTTTTGCCTAATAATAATTACACACAAGTATGTATTTGTAGGTGTGTATATGAGTACAAATACAGCTCATTTCACATGCATTTTGTGGATGAGAGATCTGTTCTCTCCTCCCAGGTGATAATTTCAGACTATTAATCTTTTTCTACAAAAACACAAAAGAGGACAAAAGTAAAATGAATAATGTAAATCAAACTACACAAGATGGAAACTTATTCTTTAAAAGGGCTGACTGATCTTGCAGTCAAATCTTTTTAAAATATCTGAGCTCCTCCAGAAGCAGAAAAAACAGTACTGCAATTAGAGCATTATTTTCAGTAGTCAGTAACGCTGCACTGATACCAGACGCTTCTGTTGACAGAGCAGACTGGCTGGGGACCAGCTCTGTGAAGGGTCCTGGTGCCTCCAAGGTGAATCCTACAGGCCCATCCCATCTCAATTATTCTCCGACTTCACCGGTGAAGCCTAGGGCATATACTAAAAGCAGCTTTTCCCTAGTGACTGAGAGTTACTGTAGTGTTGTAGTTACATTTCAACACACACTTAAAGTGTACTGGTCAAAATGTGATTGTTTTTAATAAAATTATTAACTACCATTTTTAAGGTTAAGAAAATACTGAGATAATATTTGAAAATAGCAAAACAATATGCAAGTTGTACATTAAAACAATATTTAATAATATAATAGTAACTGAGACAATCAGTAGGAAGTCCTGAAAAACTCATTAGAGTGCCAATGACCAACCAATGCATAGTAGAAGTGTAAACTGCGTACTAAGAGTTGTTATATATGCACTGTATAACAAAGAATAGATTTTTTATTATTATTTTATTTGCAGTAGGATAAACATACACCCGGCAGTAAGACCCAACGACCATTCACAGTGACAAAAACAGAGCTTGTTACTTCTTGCCACAACAAAAGCCGTGAAGTGCAGCTCCCTGCTCTGCTGCTCACCCTCACTCCCCGAGGAGACCAGGCGTCCGTGGAAAGGCCCCGTCCCAGAGAGAGCCATCACAGCCAGCTTCTTCCTTTACACTGCAGGATTTCTAACTGCAGGACTTGGTGACAGCGGTGCAGTATCATCTCTGAATTTTAAAAAGGCCAGTGAATTCCAGCAAAAAGGAATGTAAATATAAGAAATAACCCTTAAATTCTGTTTCTAGCAGATTTGGAAATATACAAACACACTGCTAGAAATTATCATCAACCTCAATGAGAAAAATCACTATTGACTTGAAAAAATACTTTAAAACTTTCACTAGAGCAGCGTATGACATTTTGCACAATAAATGACTCATAGGGAACAAGAACACTAAATTCAAAACCTTCTACATGTCCACAAAGCACTTTCCTGATTTTTTCCAAACAAAAAAAAAAATAGACATTTGAAGACAAAAGCTGTTTTCCAGATGCTAATTATCATCATATTTTTTGTTGTAAAGGTAACATCTTTTATGTGTTTTATCGTTCATATACCTTGGATGGGTGGATGCAGCCCTGTACAGAGGGACATGATAAAAAGGGTCAGGAAGACTTTACAGGCACAAATGCCACACATGAAACGTGAACTTAGCCAGCACTAACAGGGATGTCTTTTCACAACACCGGTGACTTTCACAAGGTCAACCAGCTTCAAATCCCCAAAGTGACTGACCAGCCTCAGTAGGAGCCAATTACTAGTTGCACGTAGGCAAGTCACAAATAGAATAAATAATGTGTACTAGAGAAAATGTAGTGTTTATGGGAAATGTAGTGCACTGTGCAGGCTTTTCACATACCAAATAACTCACATACAAACAACTACCTCACCAGCCAGCAAAGAGCTTTTTTTTTCCTCCCGGCACATTTAGATGAGCATCTTATTAACAGTGTAGTGAAGCTCTAGGACTTTCAGGAGTACTGAAGGAGGAAGAGACTTAATACTCCCGTCTAATTAAATTATTAAAACCTGGAGAGGGGGAGAGGGCAAAATTTTAATCTCTGAAAAAACCTAGGCAAGGTTTAGACATAAGAAAAATACCTGTATCCAAATCAACATCCTCTTCCAGGATAGCAAATCAGATAAAAACTGAGCCCTGGCTATAACATTATGGGGCATCAGCTGGGCAACATCAGGAGAAAGAATATTCTCCTTGGAGGAGGCACAGTTCTCTCTATTTCTGTTCACTCTTACACAATGTCTGCAACTCTTATTTGCATTTGGACTTGAAAAATACTATCTTTACTTTGTATTTCTGTTAATATTTTTTGTGGTTTTAGCAGATTTCAACATAATTGATCCAAATAACAATAATCCACTGCTACAAATGCAGCAGTCCCTAAAAGTAGTATACTTAATAACTGTCATCGACTAGAAGCTCTAGATGATTCTGTTGGGATTGAGACATGTAACAGAATGCTCCTCTGTGAAGTTACATTGGCTGATGAAATCAGAACAAGATGATGTGTGAAAAGGGGATGTTTCTTTGACTTTCAGCAGACAAGGAGTTCTCTTTCACATCTTATACCTCTTCTCTCCCAAACTGAAATAAATTTAAACAATTTCTTTGCTCCATTTCTCACCATCAATCTGGCAAGTTGAGTAGTAAACCCCACAGTACCATATGGCAGAAGACAGCTGAGATATAAACGTGTTGAGTAATGTAAATCCTAATATTCCTATAGCTTAATCTTTTCCACTAACATCGTAAGACAATCAGATATGGTAGTATGTGCAAAGTTCTGCTTCCCCCCCACCCCCACCCCTTTTACCTCCAGCTTCTTTTAGAATACACTTGACCATTGGAGAAAATTATGTCTCCACCAAGAGCAGCAGTTGTAAAAACCCACCCGCATGGGCCTACAGTTATATAAGTATTACGAAACTGACAGAGGTTTGGGCAGAATAAAAGGTACAGAGTATTCTACAGAAAAGAACTTATCTTACAATGTACAAAACAGAGAAACAAGTATCAAGGGAGGAACCTAAGCCTCCCTAACAGTCCTGGTGCTAGGCTGGTGTGTTACGCACATTCCTCAAATAAATCAATCCTGTGTGCATCTCCATTTAGTTGACATCAGCAATGAAGGTTTTCGAAGTCAGTTTCCAGGCATTCCCTCCTCCTCTACTCTGCCGTGCAAAAAGGCACATTTGCCAAGACACGGAATGCCAGCCTAGAGAGTGGCGGTCAGCACCTGGGACAGCGACCCGAGCGCCCCGTTCGGATACTCTGATGACAGCTGCCAAGGACTTAATGATAAACGTTATCCCATCACGGGACTTAATGATAAACGTTACCCCAACACGATTTGGCATGGTTTTAAATCGAGTAACTTTTTGTGTAATACATGAACAATTAGAGCTTAATTCAAAATCACTAAATAAATATTGCTGAGAAGACCAATGTTTCACTTCAGTTTTGCTGTCAGCTAAAAAGCAGAAACAAGTTTTGAGGCCCCTCTTCCACTCAGAGAAAAGTTTTATGCTCTGACTTGTCCCTAAGATCCAAAGAACGTACGAAGCATAATGCTGAGTGAAGGGGCAAAGAAGCAGAATGTAAAGGAGTAGAGGAAACAGCTTCTCCACATGTTCACTTATCTTAACAGTGCTCTTAGCTTTTCCTTACAGCCACCACTTACGGCAAAAGATTTTGCAGACTCCTATTCTAGCAGTGTGAACAAATACAAAATAGAAGTGATCTGAGCCAAACAGCTTACAAATCAAGAATGAGACAAGAGAGAAGAGATGAATACAGCAAACAGATGGGAAAAGAAAAAGGGAAGAAATAATGAGACAATACTGGTTAAAAGACAGTCTGAGAGCACAATCTAAAGTGACTGTTGTTAAACATTCCATAAATATTATGAATACAGAGTTCTACACAGGCATTTGAGGATGATAAACTAACTTGGCAGACTTCTGTGGGTAACCTTTTTGTTAAGTAAAAAAGACAGAGGTAATTTTCAAACACTTCACTAGATAGAGACGAAGCTTGGCACAGGCCTATTTGGGCACTAGTTGTCTCTTCTTCTAGGCTACAAAAAGTGAACCTAGGCCACAGAGATCCAAGAAGAGAAAAATTAACCAGTTTATATTTGATAAGGCAGAGAAAATGAGTTGAAGGAGATGTTGAAATGACAAGCCAGAAATCTTGTTTTTACGGAACAGTTTTCAGTGGTTATAAAGGGAATGTGTTTAGGGAAGACTAGAGGCAAGCGCCACAGTAGTCAAGAATGAGAGAACAAGATTAAGAAATTTAACTCTTCCATCAGAGCAGTGATTTTATCTTAGAATGTCACTAAAAAGGCACACTTTGCCTGCTTGGGTAAACCGGAAGTCATAGAAATGGGCCTGCTTCAGCGCTAAGCCTGAGCTATCAAACCCTGCCAGACTCCTTCAGGCAGAATGCAATAGCAGATAGAAAAAAAACCCCAACTGCTGAACTCTTACTGTCAAGACTTCCGAGAGAAAAGTTGTACAAAGAGAAGCAGACAAGACAGCAATGACAGAAATTTAGGGAAGACAGTGAAAACTCAGCTGTAAAGGGAGGGATAATAACAAAGAAGGATTATAGACAAGCATATGATCCAGGAGAGGGCTGAGTCATGAAAGCCCCAGGAGGAAAGGATTTCAGGAATGGAACGTGGTGCAAAATGTTAAAAGCATGCAATGGCTTTCAGAGGATAAATGGCTTTTGTTCTGACCTTTTCTTCAGTATTATTTCCTAAGCAACATAGAAGTCACTCAGCAACACCCCCCACAATGACTGTCATAGGACAAACTACCAGAATGCTCAGTCACCAGGAGTTGTCTTTAACAGCCCCGTACGTCATGAAAAATAACTGAAATCTTCACAACAACATTTCCACTAATAATTAACTACTTCTAAGAAAATGTTATTAATTATTAGGCTTCATAAAAACAAGCTCAAAAATATTTTTATTGATATTTACTATAAGCCATAAACATCTTTCTGCTCATATGAGCACTAACATGAAAAATCATCAACAGACAAGATACAAAGGCTCCCATCTCATTCAGCTTCCAATGACACCAAAACCTATAGAATATGGACTCGGTTGGCCCACTGCAGTGGAAGAATTAAGCAGAAATTTCACACAGCAATGACAACTATATATTTTAACCTTTATAGGTTGGTTATATCCAAGAAGGAATAAAATAAGTGAAGGCCAATAATATTATTACATCAAATCTGAGGAGCAGTATCTGCCTGCACTTTATAATATCTGTTGCTTTTGTGTGGGGTTTTTTTTTTTGTGTCCTGAACATTGGAAGATAGACTTTTCATTATGGCAGTGGAAAGCAACTCACAAACTATGAGATGACTGTTACTTGCGCTGATTTTTCTCAGATAACTATGTGCAAGTAAATGAACTTAAGCTTCTTTACACTTTTTTTTCTGAGAAGAAAAACATAATTATTATTTTAAAAACAGGTACATTTTTCACCCAGTTACTCTTTTCTAGGGTAGGAGTGCAGTGAAAATAAGGATCGCCTAACACAATAGTGACTTAAAAATCTAATCGTCCAACCAATTTGTCAGAAGTGACTTGACTTTCAAAGGCAAGAAGATGCTGAACCTTATCCAAGTTTGTTAATTAATAGCCTCCCTAGATAAATTCCTTCTTACTGTTGTACTTGATTACTAAATCTCTCTGCTTCAAGGCAACAGATGGCTTAAGTTCTTCCAAAATTAAAAAGTCCAGAACTCTCCATACTACAACAATCTAAATTTAGTCAGATGATTAATATTATTTTTTAATTGAGTAATGAAACAGCCATGAATCGATGGAAAAATTCACTCTTGCAGTTTTCTGGACAGTTATAAGTTCAGAAAATAATTCCCGTTGGTTAGTAAATTGTTAATCAGCACTAGAA
>VXBO01013774.1:373224-405620 GCA_013400135.1 Rhinoptilus africanus
ATCCTTGACACCAAATCTAATTCCATTATGACAAGAATGCGTCAATCACACCCTTCTTTCAAAATTATGATGGAGAATGGTCGACTAACAAGAAAACAAAAGCACACTACACACTCTCAAGTATTCAGTCTGGTATCTTCAACTGCTCCTTCCACTTTTCACTTTTTTCCAAAAGAAGGGAACAGCCTTTCTGAACTGACCTAGATTATTTGTATAGTTTAAATGAAGGCCACAGTAACCATTTTCTTTGGTGACTATACACTGAAAGATTCTAAACACAAACACCACTTATTTTCTCCTATTTCTATGGCATCATGACCTAAGGGCCACCAAAGTCAGCAGAAACCTTTTAATTGATTTGAAAACGTGTCCTCTGACCCTGATGTTGCAAAGATCTCTACAGACAGATCCTTGCTTCAACGACTGCACATTTCTTTGTACAGTCTGGGCTACTAAAATACAGCGGTTGATTCTTTGTAGCAATATTGGATTTTACTGCATTTCAAGTTGTCCAAAAGGATGCAGGGTTTCTTTATCAAGTTACACTAACCCCACAAAAGGAAAAATCTAACTTTTGGCATCATACAGAAGCGTGTATCACAATCCAAGTGCAAAACAAACAGGTCAGTTGTCAGAACTCCTGGCACAAAATGAACATCAAGCTGCTCACATTAGCACTTCTAAATAGATCATGTCTACTATTCATTTATTAATACTTTTACAGTAATGTTTTCAAACTATGTTCTTAAAAGAGCCATTTAAAGCTTCACCCCAACTGTGTTCATTTTCCTCCTCTAGAGCTTGTTGTATCTCACATTTAGTATTTCACTCTCTGAAATGTTTTCAAAGCACTGAGCTTGACAACTTCAGGGTAATTTCTTTTTCTGGTACACTGTTGCTTCTGAGTGCATTCTGCTTTCTCCCAAATTAAGCCACAGAGAAGAATTCATCAACATTTCTATTACACTAACTTTTTTGTATTAAACTTAAAATTTTCAATCCATTCATAAGTGGCTGTTCTGTTAGAATTTAAAAGAAAGAATGCCAAACCTCTGGGAGCAGAAATTCAATTATATGTATGTGTCCACTGGTGCTGCGGGAGAAGCTAATCTATATGTGGAAACTACAACATAGAATTCTCCATTGGTTTATGTAAGAAAAACAGCTTTTGTCTGCTAAAATGGCCAGTATAAGAATATAAAACTACTAATCTGAATTTCAATTAGAAATAGGACAAAAAAAAAAAATGCACTTCCCCCCACTCATTTTTTCCTAGCATGCATCTCATCATCCTGAACAGCATAGTTTAAAATATATCTCAAAATAAAACTATTAATATACTTTTAGCAAGAGTGTCAGTTTTCTGTCAATTTTACAAAACACACTCAAGAGAAATTTGGGAAGCCCTGATTAAATGAAATGGTTACTCAGAATTATCTGTTTGACTATTAACAAAATATTTGCATAAAATATTACCAAATTCATATGTGGTGTGTATCCTTCCCAGAAGCTCTTAGAAGGTGTAACTGTCGAGTTGTCCTAGATACAAAGGCTATCCCATCAGACATGCATAAATGCAAGACATACCTACTGTAGTCCCACAGGCGCCTTGGATTTCACTGCATTGCTACAAGTATGGACAGCAGTGAGATACTTCATTTTCAAGAAAAGCCCATGTACCGCAATAAGTGATCCCAGTGGAATAATATACTCCTGCCTGCCTTAAACTGAGCTGTCTACTGAAGGCGACTCTAATATTAAAGGTACTCTAGTATACTGCAGGAGAGCAGAGAAGTTAATTTTCTTGTAGGAAAGAATCATCCCAATAGCAGGACAGAAAAGTGCCTGGTCCTGTGGCGCTTATTTACAGGAGCTGCTCCTCTAAAATCTGTGAAATCACAGGAGATAAAAATGCAGGCTCCATCTCACAGTTATGATCAGAGACTAATCTGTCAATTCATGTACATAAAGTTACTTACACAAATGCATTTAAGTTTTGACCTTGTTTGGAGAAATATCAGAACCCTTTGGTACACAAGGTTTACTACTTACAACTGTATTTTGATTCCAAAGCTAGTAAACTACTTTAAGTCAACAAAATTACCTAATTATTTCATAACAATTCAGTTGTTTATTAGACTAACAGCAGCCCTAGATAGGTTGCTATAAAATGCATCCTCAAAAGCATCAACATGATTTACTTAAACATAAATTCTGAAGTACCTATATATAACAAAGTTTGTAATTCAGAGGAAAACTGGATATCTCTGGTGACATTATTTCTCACTTCAATTCACTTTCTTCTGTCCACATATTTAAAATATACTAAAACTTAAATTTTTTATTTTATGCCTGTGTGCTTAGTTTTCAGAGATAATGACTGCATTCAAACCTACTTTAAGTACAATAACAATAGAATATCATAGTTATTTGGAAATACATTATTCCAGGAAGACTCCTCCTGTGTCACGTTTAATTGCCTTTGAAGATCCTGCCATTTGAATCTGTCTTCTGGAACATGCATTTCATCATTATTTTTTAGCCTTGTTACATCAATCACCNGCTATAATGGCATTCCCAGTATACTGCTGCAGGAAGCTGTACATCTGGAAACAACAGATGGTCTGCGTTTAAATGGGAGTGAATAGAGTACTTTAATACCCACACATCTCTAATTCAGTTCTACAAGTTTGATTTCTATGTTTTCTCAGATTATGGAGTGTTACAGGATCTGTATGACAGGCTTTACCCATATTACTGTTACTATCAACACTGCCAGCTAAAACCCTAATGTTGTACTATCTTTATCTGTGAACTCTGACTTAACCATATGTGCACTTTCAGAAAAGCAGACTTGGTCTTTAAAACAAAGCTTAAACCAGAAATTTATATGAAATAAAATACTATTCATTACAGGCCAGATGCTTTACCACTTTTACCATTCATGATCACCTATTTAGCCTTTTGCACTTACTTTATGATATACTTTGTACAGGTACACGTGGTTCTACAGAATAATTTTAACTAAAGGGGAAAAGAAAAAAAAAAAGATGGCAGAGAGAACACAGGAATCTTTTACACGCATCCTTTCCACATAAATGCCTCAAGCTTTTAACTGATTTATACATAAGAGCTACTTACAGGCATTCTAAAGAATAATCCTAACCGTGCATGATTTACATTTACACATTTTAACTCAAAGGAGGAGAGGAAAGAGGATATGGCCATCTGCGTAGTTTCAAAGCCTTCTGTGGATAACAGCTAGTGCTACCAGCTCTCCCAGTTACTAATGCCAGATTGAACCATTTGTAACTGATGCACAGGGAATGGCTGGCTAAGAGCTGGAAGATAAGCTTCTGGAAAAAAGACCACATACACTTTTTAAGCAGAAAGCACAATTATCTTCTTGATGATTAATCTCCAGCAGAAATATAACATGGAAAGGATGAATGAGGTGCAAATCTTCTAAGAACATTTAGCTTCATCTTCTTTTCAATAGCATGCATTCAAGGTATTGGAATTTTGAGCCTGACTCATCCTAAGACAAATTTAACAGGTATGTTATACTGATCTAACAAAATCTCTATAGTCCTGGAAATCTAAAAAGTAGTTCTTTATAGATGGCTGAAATTGAAAACTTGTTTAAGCATAATTAGCCCTTATGCCTTGGCAATATAGAGGTCAGCATCTGTTTAAAGTAGGATTTGACATCAGTTGAAGCATATGGATAGGAATCCAAACTCTTTTTCTCATTAAAAATACACCATTTAATTTGGCTTGGTTCAGGACGATTAGCAATATGTGCTCAAAGAGAAGCTTACAATTGGAACAGGGAGAGTTGGCTTGGACAGAAGACCATACACAGAAGAGAATCCAGAAGCTTGTAAAGATGGCCTGTATACACTCTGCCAGACTCTTGTTAATGCTATTAGCTCTTCATTTTCATAAGCACTCAGATATATTAAGTAAAAACATTCAGCCAACAAGAAGCATATAATAACAATTACATATAAATAAATCAAACATATTACCTCCCTAAAATATCCATAGATGTATCTTCCAAGCTTTCTAGAAATAACATATTTCCAAAACCAAAACCCACCCTGAGGTTATTTACACCTAAACATTACTAAAAACAATTAGACTAAATACACATTTGAAGAAGAAACACCAAATGCTCTGATTCATGGTTTAGAATATGCAATCAAATACATTGCCAAATCTAAGACTTACACAGTTATCAAACTATAAGGTTCAAAGAATGTTGCAACACAAGAAGTATGTTAGAAATTTTAAATTAAGTCCTAGCACTTTCCAATATCTGTCCTAATAGAAGTTAGAAGAAAAAAAGAAACAACAAAAACACAGAAACCCCCCACCCTGTCATCTTAACATTCTCCTCTCCAGAACTTCTGTGTATGCACAGAAGTTATTGCACAGAATGATAACCCGTAATTTTGTATTGACATCAGAAGGTGTCAGATACAACATTTTAAAAATAATTAGCTGTTTAATACAGTTGAAGGGGTTTCAAAGTTATTATGAAACTTACTACTGAAACCTCATCTGGTAGCAAACTAGAACCTGATTTAGCTGATTTAGCAGTTTAGTATACATTCATCTAAACATCTTCCCCCCACCCCCTCACAGAATTAAAAAAAAAGGAGGGAACCAAATGCAGCATATTTTTTCCATAGTAATACACAATTCAAAAATTACAGGAAACTCACTGCTGTAACTTTACATTTCACTTGCTATGATTCAACTGAAGTTACTTGGAACACTGGAATTCAGTGGCTTGAACTTTAAGATTTCAAAACTGGATTTAGTGCAAACCTTTAAAAAGAAAGCAAAAACTAATTTCAGCTAACTTCCTTGCATTTCCTCATTTTATATGCTTAATATTTTATATATAACCTTGCTATAAAAAAAGACTAACAAACCAAAGAAAGTACATCTGTGCCTCTTTCTACCACACAAGTATCTTCTGCCCATTCACTGTTTATGAATTGGATGACCTGATAACAAGACAACCAAACATTGTCGGAAACGCTATTACTCTGTCCTGATATAATGACGGCGTATTAGCCCACAGCTTTCCCTGCTTTTACAGAAAGTGACTGGGAAATCACTTTTCCATGCAGCGGTATTTCTAGCACGGATGCTGGTACAATAGAGCATACAAACTCTCTCCCTGTGCGCACAGGAGTACAAGCTCACTTGTGCTTCATTTCTAGGTTTGATTTAGCAGGATTGCTATCAAAAACCTTGCCTTGCGGCTCTTGATAAAAAGCCATTTCATGATTCCAGGGCACAGAGTTATGACATAAAAATGCAAACATCTTCCTTTCTAAAAACTTTTCTCTTATTCTTATGAAGAAACTGGTAGAAACAAGGTAGACTTCAGTGCATCTTCTCATTTACTATTAACACATTCATACAACAGTCTCACACTAAATTTACTTTCGTTATAAAATATGCTTTTTTTTTTTTAAGAGGCTCATTCAATTGTGTTTAATTACAGACTCTTCTTTGCCTATTGGAATAATGAATCAACTTTTGGAAAAAATGCTTTGCACTAGAGCTTGTTTCTGGGTAATTTAAAACCCTGTGATACTCTGTTCTTTGACTGTCAGTCTGAAAAGCAGAATAAGCTAGCCAGATCTCTATTCCTTCTTAACAGGACCGATTGTTTTCATCAAATATGCGAAAGAAGAAAGGAAAACAGGCACTAACATGTTTCCTCCTTTGGATTTCTCAGCTGGGGAGAATACACTTACCAAACAGTTTCAAGCATATCAAAGTAAAATCTAAATCTTCAGCTGCATAATAAAGCCATTTTCAAAGGGTATTCTTTCTTGGTGTGCTGAATATAACATTATTAACATGTACTTAGAGTGGCACTGTAATTTACCACTGGTTTGAAGGCACAGTAAAGCAACAGGCATGGTCATACAACATGGAACTTTAATCTGCTCAATTCTAAGAATTTGACAGCTTCCAAGCAACTGTTGATTAAAAAAAACTCAAAAAAACCTCCCTACAAACAAAACCACAAAAAAAAACCCAAACAAAACACTCTTTTCCCCTCCCCCATTAGGCCTATTCTTCCACTAGATACCTTCATAACATAACAATTGCTTCCAAAATTCAACATATGCAAAATTCTGGTATATGGAAATTCATATGGATTCAAGTGACTCAATATGATTGCATTAGGAGACATCCCACATGAATG
This sequence comes from Rhinoptilus africanus, assembly GCA_013400135.1. Classification (NCBI taxonomy): domain Eukaryota; kingdom Metazoa; phylum Chordata; class Aves; order Charadriiformes; family Glareolidae; genus Rhinoptilus; species Rhinoptilus africanus. Next base: position 379,463 of record VXBO01013774.1, read on the forward strand.
CCCTGTAAAACATGCAAGGGACATTTAAACATTGCAATAATGATTAACTACAACTTTCCCATTGTTATTCAAAATGCCATATTTGTAAAACTGTCCAAAGTAGTAGCACACTAAGTGGAATAAGTGTTACACTACCTAACTTTACAATATCTCATAAAGCCCAAGCAGAAGATTGATTTAACCAATTTGTGGCCACTGAAACTAGGATTGTTTCAACTGTACAAAAAAGTAACCAAAAAAAAAAGAAATGGACATTTGAAAATAATCAATATGGTTACAAAGAAAGGAAGCCACAGCACCTGCCTTTATGCAAAATCACTGTTCCCGGTATAAAAGTCTAGGAACATCTTTAAAACTTCATGTGGGAGGCCAGGGGACTGGCTTGCAGTTGTGACTGGAAACATTGCTTCTATAAAAATACAAAATACAAGACCTTCACATCTTTTAAATGATCTGGTCTCATAAAAGATTAATTTGCTGGGTGAAGACAGTAGTTACAGTAGTTACGTTTATTTTAATCTATAAATAAAAAATAAATACAAAAATATTCCATTACTCCATGACAAAACAAACACTGTGGGTTAACCCCTGTAGGCAGCTCAGCCCCCACACAGCTGATCGCACACTCCCCTCCAGTGGGATGAGGAAGAAAACCAGAAGGGTAAAAGTATGAAAACTCGTGGGTTGAGACAAAGACAGTTTAAAAGGTAAAGCAAAAGCTGCGTGCACAAGCAATGCAAAACAAGGATTCATTCTCTACCTCCCATCGCAGGCAGGTGGTTTTACCATCTCCAGGAAAGCAGAGCTACATCAAGCATAACTGTGACTTGGGAGGACAAATGCCATAACTCTGAATGTACCCCCCTTCTTCTTCCCCCATCTTTTATTGCTGAGCACAACATCACATGGTATAAGGTATCTTATAAGATATTCCTTTGGTCAGTCAGGGTCAGCTGTCCTGGCCGCATGCCCTCCCAATTTCTTACACCACCCCACCCCCGAGTTGGCTCGCTGGTGGGGCCTGGGGCAAGCACTGCTCAGTAATAACTAAAGCATCCATGCGTTATCAACACTGTTTTCAACACAAATCCAAAACATAGCACCATACAAGCTACTGTGAAGAAAAGCAAACATATCCCAGCAAAAAATCAGTACAACAAATCACATTTTTAATAGGAAGAGTCAGTGCTAAAGTTAGTTTCAATTCAAAGGTTCAGGAATAATTCTGTTTTAACTTTGATAGTTTGGACACTTTTGGATTAACCGAGGCAGTCAGAAAAACTGGGTTTGTATCTCAAAATTTCAAACAAACAAAATGCTTGGTGCACCACAGAACAAAATATCATCAGGAAACAACACCTAGAAGCCCTGTAACTACGGAGATGCCTACTTCTCTCCCGGCAGGGAGCGGGTACCAGGGGCCAGGCAGCAGTTGCCTGAAGAGCTCCATCAGTCCTGCCTGACGTACGTCTGGCAAGAATAAGGCCTGTTTTTCATGTTCTGACACCGCACAAACATTGCTCCCTGTGTTTCAACCAATACTTGGAGATCTACTTTAACATTTATTCTCATAAGAAGAGACAGTAATTCAACAACTATCAAAAGTTTAGAAAATGGAAATCAAAACAACAGTTTTAACTACCTTCAAATCCTAACACAATCTCACCTCTTTTCAGTGATCAAAACAGTTTAAATAACTGACGCACAATAGAAAACATTTTTTCAATGGAAAAACTTCTCTAATCCAAGAATTCAGAAAAATAATTTCGCTTTGAACAATTCTCTTTCTTTCTGTATAATCATTACCATATAAAGACAATAGAGAAGATTTCACACATCCTTTTACCATGACTACAAAAAGACTACGATGAATGTTCTTTTCCTAAAGACAAATAATTCACCTACAGAAATTTGTTTAGAACACGGTTTCAGGAAATATTCTTAATGAGAAAGCATAGTTTGAAAGATAAGAATGAAAACCACAGTCCTAATTATCTTACAGTGAAGTAAATACATATGAAAGCTTTACATACCATATTCCTTCAAAGCCAACACAGATTTAGATCATACCCTCTCATTACAGAGTAGGAGATTTTGGTAAAACATGACATCTACAAGGATGCAGAAAAATTACCTACTGTACATTGCCTTCAGAAGCTGTTGGTTTTACCAAAACCTAAACTGCTAACGCTTTCTGAAGACAAAATCTTACACTAAAGCCCAGCACGCACACGTAAAGGAGTCAAACCCAACTCCTATCTTCACTGCCAGCCGTTTCCTACACTGCTAATAAAACCGGTGGGGGTCCTGTGGGAAATTAAGATAAACAAATACAACATGTAACAAACCATAATGACTTGTTCTTCTGCATTCCATACTAACAGTGATTTTCCTGGCTATATAGTAAAGCTACATATAGACAAGAAAGCATTCCCTCTAAGAAGACTGCAGCATTTTTCAGTCCTTAAGATGAAACTAATAGAGATGCATTTCCACATTTCATTTGCCATTTTAGACCAGACTTAAACCAGACAAAGCCAATAGAGAATGACACTGAGAGGTAAGTCAGAAGGAATTATAGATTCTTTTATCACACCTCTCCCAACTGGCTCATTAATTGAAAAGTTCACAACCATGAGTCAATCAAAAAAATAAACTGGAATAAATAAATACTGTTTTACTAGAAAATATTTCAGGCCTTATTTTTACTATATTAATAAAAAAATTAAAATACATACGTAATTTGACTTCCAGATATGACAGACCTTATTCAAAGAATGGAAGACTATTATGATGTCAGTCTTAGTTTTTTCTTAGCTTAGTTTCTTAGCTAGTGTATGTGCAACAAGTACAGATAGTTTTACAGGCAGATTCCTTCTCAAATCTCAGTGAGATCACTATTTCTGAAAAACTACTTTAATTAACTTAATTCTCTGTATGAAATCTATAAGGTACTACTCTATTAATAAACATCTTAATCATGGACTAGCACGAGGATGAGAAACAAGAAGAACATTGCCACCTAGCTGTTTCAGCAGTGCCCATAGAAGATGGCACATTCAGCTTAAGTCTCTCAAATACTCCAGAGAAAAATCGGTCCAAACCAAACACGTAGGCAGAGCTACCTATAAACACAGAGTAAGTCTCTGTCACTTCTATCTAACTTACTCCAAAAGTTGTTGGCCACAAAATACGTGCAATGAAAGCTTTTTCAAAAGAATTATTCAGTACAATTATGAATCAGTGGCTGATACCATCTTTGCTCTCAGCAGAAAGCTAAACAGACTAAAGTATAGGTATATACACTGACATTGGTAAATTAAACAGCACTGTGAAATTCCTGCAAAATCTGAAATATCCTCAGATAAGATATCCATGTGTATGTAAATAAGTGAATACCTCTGATGGTCAGATGTGTTTCTTCAAAATCCATTTCCTGTCTTTTTCTTTTAAATATATTTAACAAAGGTTACACTTGAAAAGTAGTCCCTGTGCAATTTACAAAACGCAACTGGCTACACACCTGCAGTCCGATGACTTCACAGAAAATTCAGGACAAAGCAAACCAGCTGAAGCCTGACAATGCAGATGTCCAGCCCAGTATTTTCTGAGTAAGTAATTGTAAGAAATGCCACAGCAGAAGGGCATCCTGCCCTGTCCCACAGTCCAGCAGGAACAAAGGCAAGCCTAACAGAACTGGCACATCGTCTGCTCGGCAGCTGTGTATTCCCGTTCCACAGCTCTGCAGCCGGGAGCTCATGCACTCCAAAAGCATTTGGTAGTTTCTCTCTTAAATCTAATACACTAAATTTAGGGAGCTGTAGTACCGAGTAAACAATCAGAAAAGGGAATAAAGCTTCTGTATAGCTGCAAGGTTACAGCCAGCGATTTGATCCTGCTCTCCTATGAAAATTTGTATCATCTTTAACCTAGAATAAAGCCATTCTCTGAGGAATGGAAGTGAGCTATGTCTTGTTAGGAAATGAGGTGTAACAACACAAAATGTCAAATTTTATAAAGTTTTCCATGAAAAGCTGAACCTTTACCAGATAGCTGCTGGTTACTCCCTAGCACTACAGAGAAGATCTGGCATATCACCCATAACAGCAGATAAGACACATTCTTCAGAAGTCCACCTTTATTTCTTTTGTCTTTACAGAAAACAAATTTTAAAAAATTGGTTAACCTGTATTTAGCTCTTCTACTTCTAGACCTGAACCTACAAAAAGCTAAGCGTCATGCTTAGCACAGTACACGTCCTTTATCTGCAGAAGAAGAAATAAGTACCTACCTATTTCAAAGCTTGCGGACAGCTAAGGATAAAATAAAATAATGTTGAGATGTAGAATCACAGAATGGTTTAGGTGGGAAGGGACCTTACAGATCATCTAGTTCCAACGCCCGGTGTCTCATCACCAGTAAAGAATTTCTTCCTCATGGATGCAAAGTTGGAAACGAGCCAGCAATGTGTGCTCACAGCCCAGAAGGCCGACCGTATCCTGGGCTGCATCAAAAGAAGTGTGGCTCGCAGGGCGAGGGAGGGGATTCTCCCTCTCTACTCTGGCTTTTATGAGACCCCACCTGGAGTACTGTGTCCTGCTCTGAGGCCCACAATGTAAGAAGGACGTGGACCTGTTAGAGCAGGTCCAGAGGAGGGCTACAAAATTGTCAGAGGGCTGGTGTACCTCTCCTGTGAGGACAGGCTGAGAGAGTTGGGGTTGTTCAGCCTGGAGAAGGCTCTGGGAAGACTGTATTGCAGCCTTTCAGTACTTAAAGAGGGCCTATAAGAAATATGGAGACTTTTTGGCAGGACCTGTTGCAATAGGACAAGGGGTAGTGGTTTTAAACTAAAAGAGGGAAGATTTAGACTAAATATAAGGAAGAAATTTTCTACAATGAGGGTAGTGAAGCACTGGCCCAGGTTGCCCAGAGAGGCGGCAGATGCCCCATCCCTGGAAACATTCAAAGCCAGGTTGGATGGGGCTCTGAGCAACCTGATCTAGTTGAAGATGTCCCTGCTTGTTGTAGAGGGTTGGACTAGATGACCTTCAGAGGTCAAACCCAAACTATTCTGTGATACCAAGTAGTAAGCAAAAAGCTAAGAACCACACACCTTACGCGCACAAAGAAAACAGGAATCACTGTATGAATTCTAATATTTCAATCCATTAAACACTGCATAAACTCCTCTTAATTTTTACAGTGTACATGAAAAAAAAATCCTGGGAGAAAAAGGGAGGCTCACTACAAAATTAATCTTGTCTTTAACTGAATTTATGAAACAAAAAGAAATAAACGGCAAAAGTGAAAAAAGTACTAGTAATCTCTTTGTAGAAAAAGGGTATTATTACACAAAATGGAAAGGAATATGAGCTGAGAAATGCTCATAAGCAAACAAGCAGAAGGCTAATGAGAACGTGGGCCATTGTTACTTGCATAATGTAAAAGCTGATAAAGACTGAGAATACCTTTTACAGTTCTGCAGGAGGGCTTTTGCTAATTAAAGTCAGCCACTGTCTCCCCCCAAAGCCTGCCAGAAAACAGAACTACTAAATATTTACTTCTTTAGTAACATTGTAAGAAATTTAGGAATTTTGGCATAGAAGATGACAAACACTTTGCATTTGTATCCATACATTTCAGTTCTAACATGCAAGTGATAATAAAAGCCTAATAAGTGAATTCTGTCTCTTCTTTTAAACCAAATTTAGCCTCATGGAAATGAATCCTTTCTCCGCTTTAGGAAAAAGTAATACTTACATTTAAGTTGTACACAAAACTTAATTTCTTTGCAGCTTAAAAGAAGTCTGTTATGTCACGTTCTTTTTCCACCCAAATCAGGAAATAGGAATGAGAGCCCATATGAAGAATACTGTTTTACTAAAATTTAAGCCTTTAGAATTGTAAAGTGAGGCTCAGAATGAACTATGGACTAGATTATCTCTACAGAAAGGAATCAGAAAAATGTGGTTTGGGTGAGGAAGCATGAAAAGTAAACACTCTTTCCTTCCATGTCACCCAAACATCTACTACCTAATCACTATCATTTATACAGCAAAGACAGCAGGGCAAAAAAAAGTCACAGGAAACAGATACACCTTGTGGGAAAATGGTAATTCCTAACCCCTCCATTATTGGGTATGAAGAAGTGTATGCACTCTCCTATGAAATACTTTGTCCATGGTAGTTGTATTTCCATCCTGCCAGGCTAGCCAGGACAACTGCAGCACTATTGTTCTCTGCCTCCCAGCCTTGACAACTTTGACTTTTTGTCATGGTTTAACCCCAGCAGCAGCTAAGACCAGGTAGCCACTTGCACAGTTCTCCCCCGTCCCCCAGAGGGCTAGGGAGGAGAGGGAGAAAAGGTGTGGAAAGGGAAGAGGAAAAAAAATTGTGGGTTGGGATAAAGACAGTTTAATAGAATGCTATCAGAAAAGTAAACTAATAAATAACAATGATAATAATGACAGAAGTCACTCTCACCACTCGGTACCCTCCCAAGCAGTGATCACGAGAACCCACCCCCTGGCTAACCCCATTTACTTACTGAGTATCATGTCTATGGCACAGACTAGTCCATTGGCCATATCATCGTTCTGTCTATGCTCATTCTCAGCTTCCATGGGAAGCTGAAAAAAGCAATTGGAAAACTATAAATATCACCTGGCAATAACTAAACCAATATGCATTATCGACATTCCTTTCAGAACAAATCTGAAACACAGCAAGGACTAGAAAGAAAATTAACTCTGTCCCAGCTGAAAACAGGACACTGAAGTTGAACATGAAGTTGCTCTCTGTTCACAAGCTCAAGTACCAGAGCTGACTTTCAGAACAACAATTATACTAGCCTCCCTGGAGCCTGCAGAAAGAGTTAACAAAGATGTCACTAAAAAATTGTCTCTGTAGACTGAATGAAGACAATTATGTCAGATCTCTGATGATCTGTGTTAGTCTTAAGTATCTTCTCTGCTAGCTGGCCTATGCCTCAATTTAGGATACCAGGCAAATACATTGGGTAATATTTCAGAGAATTACAGAGCACAAAATTAAAGTTTCCAGGTTTCTTTTAATGTTTACTGATTAACAGCTAGTGGTTCTTACTGTTACTCTTAACTCAATAAAACATAAAATACATTATCAGGCACCCAATATAATTTGGCATTAGTTATTCTTACACACTATACCTAATAACCAACAAACTGTACTACTCAACACTCAACACAAAAGTTTGCTCAAATTAAGGGGCAAAGTATAAAGCAAGTAAAAATTCATTTTTATGATGGAACTCAGAGCACAAGTAATACATAAAAATAATACCAAGATGATTCAAAAAGAGAGTAGAAAGTAAATCCATCATTTTTGGGTGGGACATTTATTTTAAAGTGGAATATTATGACAACTGAAAGTAAAGTCTTTATCCATTTCCACATGATGCTGAAAAATCGTGTCAGCTGTTATGTTGTTATAAAAGCAACAGATCAATCATTTCACAGTAATACTGTGCTCGAGTCAGTACCAATGCCACTTTTATTACTAATGTTAGGTATATCAAAGTACACACAATTTCACTTTATGATCACTAATTTTCACTACTTAATAGCAAGATATTCAGTGCCTATGAATAATGAAATACAAACTTCTTTACACGTGAGAAAGAACAAGAAAAGAGTTTTACAGACCTTCCTGGTCTTCCACTAGGAAACCTTTCTGTTAATAGGAAAGTTAGTCCATGACTAAAATGATATTAAACCAAACTGTCCCCGAAACTGAGCCCTGAGGGACACCACTGGTGTAAGTGTTGTGTCAGTGGCCTTCAAAACAAAAAGCAGTTCTCTTGCATATTTCTAAAGATAGTTAATTCAATGCCTTTTTTTTTTTTAATATACACAGATATATGAGTTGCAATATGTTGTGCATCACAAAACAAACAGATGTTGTACTAAGGCCTGCAGAAATTAACGGCGACTTCTTTTGTATAACTCCCAGACGAGTTACCACTCTGTGGCTGAAGGCTACAAATACCTATTTTTTCCTCTTATCCAAACCTGAAAAACATACTGACAATCTTATATGTAAGAATAAAAGGCTGAAAGTCCATTGCCTCAATAACTATGCAGGTAAGACTTACCTTCAAAATTCATTCAGAAATTGTTCAGTCAGTCACCTTATCATTACAAATATGGTTTCAGTTCCATTAGGCAACTTGAAGAAACAGTGAAATAGTGGTGCAACAACCAAACTTCAAGTCTTATGTCTTTTTTTTTTGTCTTTTTTTTTTTCAATAATATTCAGAACCACTTTTTTTTAAGTTGCTTTCATTCATTCTACAAACAGCTTAGAATCTTTTATTATGGAAAGAATTTTTATCTGACATCCTTTGAAATTCTTTTGTCTATATGACTTCAAAGGAGGAATGAACTGATTTTAATTATTTTTTCAGTGACATAAATTCCAGGCAAGTCTACAGTATCCAGAATTCAAATAATTGTAATTTTGAATACCATTAATTAAAAAGCTCTTGTCTATAGGAGAAATATTTTCTTTAGGTAATGATATCTATCCTTGGATTTATCATTTAGATAAATGCTCGTTTATTTAGAGATACATTCTCCAAATATATGTATTTGAACTCTATAAATATATTTTTTTTCAGATCAGAGTTACATTAACAACAGGACTCGTATACTAAACTGGGCCCTCCTGGGCCTGCCACCATCTCTACCCTCAACTACAAAGTATTTAAGTCAAACCAATGCTTCTTGTTTATGAATTTCTGTCCCTGCTGTTAGCTAAGCACAGTCTAGACACACTACTCTCAACCAGATCACCTATTTTTTTTTTGATCTGTTATGGAAAAATCATGCATCTGACCCTGATATTATCCCCTTACTCATGCAAAACTGAAACTGCTTGCCTGTAGCAAAGAACTTAATCTAATAGTTCAAAGCTCTTCAGGAAATGTCAGAAGAAAGAATTTAAAGGGACATTTTTAGTCTTTTAGTCATAACTAAAAAAATGCAGAACTGGATGCCTACTTAGCAATGCAGATCCTTGGTTCTAAAAATAATTCCCCTTCCACCTGCAATCTCCTTGGAAAGGTTGACAGGTTGCCCCAAGAGCTTAAAACTTCCACAAAGCATTTACATTTCTTTTGCTCTGTTTATAAACAAAGATTCCATGCAATAGAAAAACTATGGACTGAGTATAGCTTTAAGTAGGTTTTACTGCTTTGAAAACTTAGAAAGAGTGTCAGTACACAGCTGCCTATATATAAACGTGCAACAGGCACTCGATGACGCTTTACAATCCATCAACCTCAGAATCTATTCCTGTTCTGATAGAAAAAACTGCCCAATGACTCTTTATTTAGACCTATTTTACTCTGCCAATGATAGCTATCCACTTAAGGGGACCAAAGGGATCTTCCCAAATGGCACTGGTGGGCACACGAGGAGAGGGAAGAACTGGAAAGGAGAAACAGGCACCCAAGAGGGAAGAACAGTCCTGCGTGCTGAAGAGAGGCGAGTAGAACATCTCTCACAGACTTCTAAGAGCAAATAGCAGAGGCAGATAAAACAATGCTATTTTATTTCCCCCATTAACTATGTTTACCAGAAGGGTAAAAGTGAATTTGGATATAATCTCAGAATGCTCAGAAACTGGACACAATAAATTGCGCTTCAGGGAGTATCATCTACGTATTCCCCAAAACAGATGAGTTATTTCAGCAAGGAGGAAACAAATAATCTTCATTGCTACTAATTCTGTTATCATCGTCCCTTAGGCCTCTACAGCTCATCTACCGTCCAATTTTAGCTGTACACTTCCCTAGAAACATAATCTTTTTGAAACAGTGTCCTTTTCTGCCCTTATTTAATATACAAATCTCATCCAGTGTAAGGAAGAGCATCAAAACATTTAAAAGTCCTAAAATAGTAAATGCTTTAAAATATCAGTTTTTAATAAGTACTATTTAACAGAGAGCTCTATTTGAATCTCTATGGTAGAGACAGTTGTGTTTTCCCATCAGCAGTGAACCATGTGTTTTTACTCAAATGTAAGAGGATGCTCAGCTCCCAGGACAATGACCAGAAGAGCTCCTGTTCTATTCTGCAGACAAAGCAGATACCACGCTTAAGTTTTTTGTCTCTAGGAGCTGAAACCGTAACAGAAGACAACTTTTGTTAACAGTTTAAGGAAATAACCTTTTAAAGTTTCCATACTATATACAATTATGTCCTAAAGCAATTTTGATACAAGTTTCCTGTGGTTATAATCACCTTCACGGTACATATAGTCATCTTCTCATCTATTAACAGTCTTGTAATCCCACAGCCCTTCTGTGCTGGAACACTAAATCAGCTTTGGAGGGGAATTTTGCACAAATGCAAACAAACAACTTCTGTTAATAGGCACAGCATTATTTAAGTCTTCTAGTGCCTGTAGACAACAGGCATCAAGAACACATTTCTGTCCCCCAGGCAAGGCATCAGAGAAAAATCAACAGAACAACTTTGAGGTTTATTTCAGGGCATAATAGTCTTGAATTGATCTCACTTTTCCTCAGTGTAGAAAATGAGTATTTAAGTTGTTTCTAGTTATCAGTTTACAGTAGATAAACATATTTAGTGGAGTGTGGCTCTATTTGACAAATGCTTCATTTCCACTTCTAATTTATTTCAAACTTTGTCACTCATAGCATTCCCATTACTATGTTTTTATTTTTTTCCTGAGGACTACCATCATTTAGTCATTAACTCATGTTTCAAATAATAACGCAGAAAGCTGGTAACAAATTTGCTGTCCTCCTTCAGCTCCCTCATGCTCTTCATGTGAAGACCTGCGGAGCGGGTCATAGCTCGTTTAAAACCAACAAAAACCCTGCACACACTAAAACATCGTTTCCCCTTAGAAATCACAGCAATCTCAGCAGTCACAGTTAGGATGGATAAGGTGTCCAACATACCTTTACAGTTTTCACTCTATCAGGACACAACAAAGAGGCTCATGAAATCTCAAGTTTTATTCTACAGTAGACAACCTGAACCACAGAGCACACGGGTGAGCCATCAGTGCCCTTTCTTTTCAGCCCAAGGAGATTGCTTTCCCTTCTGGCGGAAAACTGGAAATACTTTCCTGGTTACCTCCCAGACATGAAGTTATTAGGATATTTTTTTTTTACAAAATACTTACACACATGTACACAAACACTAATAATGTTCCAGTGAACAAAAGAAGAAAAAAACAAAACTCTCCACTTAACCTTTTGTCCTCAAGTTTCCTGGCATTTCTCAGAACAAAAAAGTTTTTTGAAAACTACAAGAATTAGTGACACCCAAAAGCAAGTGGAAAATCCAAGATGAAGTGAAACCATCTAAAGAAGAGAACGACAACAAGCACAACCTCAAGCTGGAGCAATTCACTGTTGATTTATCAACGGTTATCACAATTCAATGCTAGCTCCAGAAAAGCTGTCAAGTTTAGGTTTTTGCCGACCTTGTTGCCATGAATCTTCCCATGAGGTTTCACATAAACAGAAAATATACAAAAAGTTAATTATAGAGGACCATGCTGTAATCTAACATAAGCTCAGAGAGATAGTGGAAGAGCATGTACATGTCACTACAAATATTTAAACAAGAAGTTCAGTCTTTGATTATATCAGTCAAGGCAAATTTGGAATTGGTCAGATCTGCCAAAAGCACTTTTCTGTCAAGTGACATCAGGAAACAGGCCGTATCTATCTGCCTGCTGCAGCCTTTCTGGAACACTGCAGCAAACCTCTCCCCACCTTTTCCATAGTCATGCAGCTACATTCTCCTCTTCCACCTCACCTCTCCTCTTCTCTTCTTTCTGCACCATTTTTGCATCATCTTGAGTCTATTCAGTCTTGCACTGGCCTACAAATGCAGCTGGTTTCCTTCCCTTCCAATTTATTTCTCACCTTACCTTTCTCCCCAGGTCTTCCCTAAATCATGCAGAACCTGAAGTCCTGAACCCTCAGCTTCTCTCTGGTGTCTTACTATCACATTAAATTAAACAGGTAGCAGTCTCTGCAGACAGAGACCAAACAGTATCACTCTTCTAAGAGCATTTGCCCTTTCACTGTGTTACATGATTTTCACTCCTTCAATCTCACCTGTTATTTCCCCCTTTTTTTTTTTTTAATAAACTAGCTTAGAAACTCTTAGGAGAAGGGGGCACAGTAGATTTTTCATACTGTATTACAACACACAAAGGAGGAGTGCTGCTTGGTTGAGGTTATTCCTTTTGAGGATGTATCCAGTTTTGGATAATTTTTAGAGGTAGATAATGTGTCCTAAGCATTCAGCCTTGATTTTAACCTCCTCCAGAAAGGTATCGTCTTCATTTTCACATGTAGAAAAGTGCAGGCATAGCATACAATTTAAAAAAAAAAAATCTATATAATTTAATATTCAGTTTTATTTGGAAAAACAGACAACTACTAAGGGTTCCCTGGCACCATAACCATGCCCTTTCATACAAAAGATTGGGCTCTCCATAGCTTTATTTAGGAGTACAAGCCAGATCCTTAATATTATTTTAATGCAATATTTTTAACTGATATAGTGCTTATGCTTGCAGAATATTTTGATGCATTTACATTGCATTTGTGATTTAACCTACAGCTCTACACTTATCCCTTAGGTGTGCAGTAATCCCCACTGTTAAAAAGGCAAAGCAAAACAAAAAAGCTGAACGCACACTATTTAAGCAATCTATTTCAAACAGATGTCAGAGACATATTTTATTCTTTCCAAATCGGGCCATTGATCAGCAAGATGATGAGCAAAGAAAAAGATCTGCTAACGTAAAATGTGTGACTCTTATTCACGCTGCATTTCCAATCAATAAGGTAAAAACATTACTAAAATATGGAGAGTCATGGTTTTGATTTACTGCTGCTTCTCATGTTCTGGTGTGAAGTCCACCATCACATCATACGAGAATTGCTTATACCTCATAACACTATCACTTTTTCACTCAAATATATTAATGCCACATTCATTATACAGAAATGGTTCAAAATTTTTAAGCTCTAATAAAGATGCTAGACATCTCTGGCTAACAAACACAGCTGTATTCTTGGTCATTATCTTCACATACTAGCTTATCCTGTAAATACCTTACACGTTGACAGCAATTGTTATGATGAAATAAAAGTTTGCAAACACTTGCTCACAGCTTTTGTTTGTTTTTTAAGAATAGGCCCACACCAGTAAGATTCAATGGCGCTTACTTATCTGCAAGCAAAAGCATGTGTGAGGAGGAGCGGGCAATACACATTTCTCTTGTACCATCCTGTATTTGATCTTGAATAATTTCTTTTAAACATGAGAACTTAACTTGTCTCCATCTGATAACAATAGAAACAGTACATTTAGCCTCCCACATGATGTTTACTGAAATGTCAACAGTTACTCATTAAGAACCGGATTGGAATGACTAACACTTCAAGGGCCCTATCTGTATTGGTTTGATGACTTATGGCATGGTAGTAATAAGTGATGATAAAACATAATACAATCATGTGTCCGTGAAAAGTTCTGGACACTCAAAACTTAAGATAAATTTTTTAATCAGCAACATAGACATCTATGTTCTAGTATTCACCTTCTAAAAATTATGATAAAAAATCACTTTTTATTTAATTTCTTGGACCTTAATTATTTTTATTAATTTGTGCACGTGGTCTAAGTTTGGTGTAACAGCATGTGCATGTATATACAAGACAACAGCCAGTACCACTCAATTTCCATATATCTGGCATTTCTAGATACAGTTAGAAATCTGAAAGCACAAAGGCTTACAGGGCTAATACGTAATGGGACTCTAGAAGTTGCTCCATTCAATATCCAGTCAATCGAACTCAAGAAATCCAACATGTAAATAAGTTCCGTATTCAGAACAGAGAATACACAAGTCTTCTCCCTCTCAGTTCTCCAAAATAAATCCCATCCTCATTCCCAGCTGATGAATCTAACCATCACATTCATTCCTGACTTTCCTTTGGTTCAAGAGAAAATGGAAACAAGATCAGTTCAATACAGAAGTTTCAAGACCAAGCCACAGAACAGACAAAGCTTTAGTGCTATCGATAAGTGAACTGTTTCTAGCAGCATGGGAGGAAAATAATTTCCTCTTTTTTGGTTTAACTGGAGCTTTTACAGAGAAACTTTGACCATACTAGTTACATAGTGACACCTCATGCTGGAGCACCTCTCCAATGAAGGCAGGCTGAGAGAGTTGGGGTTGTTCAGCCTGGAGGAAGAGAAGGCTCCAGGGAGACCTTAGAGCCCCGTCCAGTCCCTAAAGGGGGCCTACAGGAAAGATGGGGAGGGACTCTGGATCAGGGAGTGGAGCAATAGGATGAGGGGGTAACAGTTTTAAACTGGAAGAGGGGAGATTTAGATTAGATGTTAGGAAGAAATTCTTTGCTGTGAGTGTGGTGAGCCCCTGGCCCAGGTTGCCCAGAGAAGCTGTGGCTGCCCCATCCCTGGAGGGGTTCAAGGCCAGGCTGGACGGGGCTTGGAGCAGCCTGGGCTGGTGGGAGGTGTCCCTGCCCAGGGCAGGGGGGTTGGAACTGGATGATCTCTAAGATCCCTTCCAACCCAAGCCATTGTATGGTTCTGTGATACACAACCAGCATCCAGCTAGACGGGAAACAACAGCACTCAACTAATGTGCCTATTCTGAGGAAAAGGGCAGGCATATTCAAACATCCTTGACTCAAGAAAATAAGGAAAAGGAGTACCAAAACTTACTCCATGTACATAAATAAAGACTACTCAGAAACAGGAAGATGAGAAATGTCTCATCTCCTTGCACAGCAGAATACTCTTCATGAAGTCATCTGTCCTTTTTTCATAGAAAAAGTCCTCGGGGACTTTTTATGGACATTAATTTTCATTTCATTTCATTGTTATTCAAGAAAGTGTCTTAGATTTTCTGTTCAAATGTAATACCAACAGTTAAGTTACAAACTGCATTTTTAGGATGCATTTTCCCCAGCATTTTAGGACTCATTTCGGCTTTTAAAACACCTTGAAATTACTCTCAACGTAGAAGTTACAAATAAAGGAGTTAGCATTTTCCATCCTCTGGATGGTATTTTTTCCTGACATTCAATTAACCCTGTATCACTGATATTAATATTTCAATTTCCAGTAAAGTTACATTTCTGGTGCTTTTTTTGTTGCTCAAACAGGTTTTTAAATTTATTACAGGTACATTAAAGTAAAATCAATGGCATTTAATATAGTGAATTAACTGAACAGGTAACACCTACAAGCTATTCAAAAAGCAGAGAAGCAGCTAAATTACATCTCCTGTCAAGGATAAACACTAGTGACATTACTGTGTTACATAATGCTAACTGCAACTATAATTTATATACAAAGATTTCCACATCATGTTATACCAAACTTTAAGATGGATGACGGCTTTCAGGCAAAAACCTTTAAACAAAGAGAAACCACGTAAACATCAACAAATAAAAAAGATAAATCTTTTCTAAAGTTAGGTGGCGATGGCAGACATTAGTTTCATCCACATGAACTGATTTTTAAGCCTATCAGTAAAGATTTGGGTTGTTTTAAGGAATTAATATTTACATAGTTTCAACCATAGGCAAAGATGACTGAGGACTGAAATCTGTTAATTTAAGCATACTCACCTCACCATGAAATGCAATAGAAGATTCTCAAGAACAAACTCATCCCAAGTACTAAGATATAAATATAACCAGCACCACTTTTTTACTTAAGCAGCATCAAAACCTTACTTGCCTTCACGTGGAAGTAGCATTTAACATAATTTCCATCTTATTTCATTCACAGAGACACCAACTTACACTTGCACATTTATGTCTCTTTCTTAGCTAATTGACTCATGGAAAGCAGAACAAGAGTAAGATGCAACGTGTTGGGTATTCATTTTGAAGAAGGTAGACACCACTGACATTTCCATCATCATTACTAAAACATGCTACAACTGTACTAGGAAATAATTCCAGAAATATGTAAAAGCTCAGGCAAATATTACTAGGCTTTACCCTTGGACAAGAGATGATAAAAAGTAAGTTCATAAGTTGGAGAGAGAGGTATACCTTTAACTGATTTTAACAAACTTGGAATATCCCACTTATCAGTGCTTCAGCAAGATGCTCAACCTTTCAGAATAAGTACCTACCTAGTAAAATGAAGGCAGAGCTCTTGGTAAGCATCACCAAAAAACTGTGAAGATGTAAAACAACAGCACAGCGTTAGTCTGGTAGAACTAGCAGAAAGGTTGATATGCTGGCAGATGGTTGATCAGCCTGTCACCACAGATTCATAGATGTGCATACTACTGACACTAAAGCTAGAATGAGAGCTTTTTGTTCTCTAGACGAATTTCTGTTTAGTCACATCAATTACAAACTAACATCATATTCTCAAAAATGTAGCACTGGTAATGGATGACAAACCAGATAACCTCCTGTAACTCTTCCATATCAACATACCATAAGACTAAATCAACCTCTATGAGGAAACAATAGCATTACTTTAATACATGTCCACCTAGGATTCCACATAGCCTCACATAATAAAAAATATTTTTTTTTTTCCTAAACATGGTATTTTATTTCTGAACCAAAGCCCTCATAAGTCTTAGCTTCAACTCGATTTCCCCCAGGCACAGTAAGCATTCTAATTTGTCAAACTTTTTTTTTTTTTTAATTTATTGATTAGAGAGGACTGTAGCCAAACACTGAAAGCAACAATAGTGGATTAAATTCCTCTCACTATTTTTACATCACAATATAAATTGATAACTTCTGCATGGGTTTTGCACATGCAAGTAGTATTGAAAGGGAACCTCCTTAGAGAGGAACACAAAAATCTTAGAAAATGTAAAGTTTGTACATTGGGATTATAATTGAACTCTAAAGGCAAGCAAAGCAAAGGCAGCAAAGCAAACGCCCCATCTCTTTTTTGTAACCCACAGAAAAGGTGCCAAATTATTACAGTACTTCATTCATTTACCACTTGTAAAACAGTAAAGAAGCTGAACAGAACAGCGACTACTATATGTAAAATTGCTTGCCCTGATCTTTGCTAAACTACAGCCTGACTTCATCAGGAGGAGACCTCATCAACCCTCTACAACTACCTGAAAGGAGGTTTTAGAGAGATGGGGGCTGACCTCTTCTCCCTGG
The DNA here is from genome assembly GCA_013400135.1 of Rhinoptilus africanus. Lineage (NCBI taxonomy): Eukaryota > Metazoa > Chordata > Aves > Charadriiformes > Glareolidae > Rhinoptilus > Rhinoptilus africanus. The sequence goes on from VXBO01013774.1 coordinate 396,687, forward strand.
GGACAAGGAATAGGACAAGAGGAAACAGGTTCAAGTTATGTCAGGGCAGGTTTAGATTGGATATCAGGAAATATTTTTTCACTGAAAGGGTTATTAAACATTGGAACAGGCTGCCCAGGGAGGTGGTGGATTCACCATCCCTGGAGGTGTTTAAGAAAAGGGCAGATGAGGTGCTTAGGGACATGGTTTAGAAGGGGTTTTTGTCAAGGCAGGTTAATGGTTGGACTTGATGATCTTAAAGGTCCCTTCCAACCTCAGCGATTCTATGATTCTATTTTCACAAATTTCAAAGGCAGAAAATCCTGTAACTCAAATCAGTGAGATTCAGGACTAGGCCTTTAGAAAGAAAGCAAAACTATATTAACGTCTGTTTGGTCTCATGAAAACAAACTGTTTTCAGTAGTTCATTATTTCAAGGGTAATATTTCAAAATAAAAAAGTAGACTTAAAAAAAAAGAAACAAAACTCACTCTCAACCATTCAGTCACACAGCAAAAATAAATGTTATCACATACAGAAACACTGGCTTTTTCTTTCTTCTTTACTATAATGATCAACAATTTCACAGTAATAAGTCACTTTAAAATATTTTTAGGATTATAATATATCCATTTCCTAAGTCTTCTGTGATTGGCTTCAGTTAGTTAGGTCCTGAGCATCTTAGAAACGTTTACTTGAAGATAACCATTGTGATGCTGATTTACAAGCTATAGCTTGCTACAGTTCCATTAGATTACCACAAACGGGTTACCACACATTAGATGTGGTAACAGCTTGTGTACATACATATAAAGGCAGTAAATACATTTCGTACCAAGAATAAAACACATATATTTGTTTTAAAGCTGCAAAATAGAGTTGGGAGTCTGAGCTGGGCAATCTTTTAGCTGAATACTTTCATCATTAAATAATGCTGTTTGGCACTGACAAAAAGAAAAATCTGTACATTTTGATAGAATTTGGCAATTTGTTTCGTTCTTTTTTTCACGTCAAAATAACGTTTCTTCTTTAGAAATGGGCTAAGAGAAACCTAAAAAAATACTTTATAATTTTCCATTTTACAATCACTCTATGTAGTGTTTCTCGGTCACATTTTCTTCTTAATTTGCTCATGAAATAAATTTTAAGTCATTCCTGGTTTCAGTTCTGATCCCAATTCTAAGATAAAGAGATGGCATTAGACATAGGATGCTAAATCCACCTGTCTCTCCCCATAAGGTCTTTAAAGATGGAGCATATTTGCATTCTATAGAGAAGACATCAGGAACAAAGCACACAAAAACAAAACAAAACAAAAAAAAGAAAAAAAGAGAAAAAACGAGGCATCTTTCCCTAGTTTCACTATATGGACTGAACAGTTATTTTCCTCTGACCTGGAGTCAACTGCATAAGATAAACTTTACTTGATTTCTACCACTTATTTTTATTTAAAATCAAAACAAAAACCACCATAAAACAAAAAAAAAGCCTGAAGCTTCTATGCTTACCAGAAAAAAAAAAAACCAGCCACCAAACAAATTGCCAAGCAAAACACACAATGTAACTGAATTGCTAATAGCACTGACCATGTTGGTATATTATCTAAATGAAGTCTCAAAATAGCAATACAGTAATTTATGGTGATCTCTCATGTACATTACAGGTTTGCATGTGGGAACAGTAACATCAACATATAAAACAATTTCTCATGGTATGTAGCTGCTACTCCAGAAAGCTTAGTATGAATTGCTCAAAGTAGTTCAGTACTGCTCATATATGCTTTGTGATGCCAAAATTCAATTTTGTAACTCGTAACCAAGTACAAAAATATTATTAACTGAATATGAACATTAAAATGGCATTTCTTCTTACTATTGACTACTTATCAACTGACAGCTTAGTCTGTGGAAATTAAATAAAATAAATTGGTATATTTCATGGTGATTGTTAAAGCTGCTGACCATAAGTAAATTATTATGCCCTATAGACTTACAAGTCTCTTAATCTAAGCAGACAATTTAACTTAACATTTCTAAAGACAATGTAACTGTAAACAAAGTGTGCTAATGAAACACTAAAAGGTTGCAGGAATAAATTACACTTGAGTATGTTTCTGTTAACTCTTCCCTCCAGTACGTCAAACAAAAGAGTTGCTTATTACTAAGATTTACTCTTCTATTCTTTAAAGACATTTACTCCACGGTGACTCTGATTTATTGAAATGTATGGAATTTACAGAAATACACCATACAGCTAATGGGTTTATAAACCTTCAAATATTATAATGCTGCAATGACACTGTAATAGAAGTTAGCTCTCACGTTCCAGCAAACATGCGAGAAAATGCATTGCGCAGATAAGGAACACCACCATTTGTAGACACCAAATCGTTTGGACAAATGCAAGAGGTATCTTTTACAACAATTCAGAGTAAGTTTTGCAGATATGTTGTACCCGAGACAGTTCCCATGTATTAACCTAAAACCTTCAATGACCAAAATTCCATTTTATACAAAAAACCAGGACATCTTTGCTAATAAAAGTAGCTAGCCTACATGCTGTAAAAAACCATCTTGTCCTTGGCTATGAAAGATCCAGGTGCAAACTCTGACTAAAAGGTTTTTCCTTCGGAACTACCTACCTATCTGTATTACAAGGAGAAGACGAAAGAAGAAGAAACAATACCAGTCACTACGCCTACAAACAGATCTTTGTCAATTAAAAACAGTTAATAATACAAACTTAAACAACAAAAAATATATTAAGACATGCATTTAAATGCTATGTTACTAGTCCAGGGCATAGCATGGGGTCTACATCAAAGAGAATTATTTATATTTTACAGAGGTGGGAAAGAATTTGCTTGTAGTAGCTGAAGTACTAATGAAAACAAGAAGGAAAGGGAAATAAAGACTAAAGTTTGCAAAACCTTAGAGTTCTCAATTCAAGCTAACCTAATGTTAGAGAACCCAGCACATGATACTTCCTCAGTAAAAAATGCAGTAAGGGAGGAAAGAGATGGTGGAGAAAGGCGTACCTCTGGGAGAGAGTATAAGGGGAGTCTCGTAATGGGTAAGATCAAAGTTGTGAAAAAGCAGCTGAAAACAGAACTGTGTTGATTTCAATTCGCTGGACTTCACGAAACAGAAGTGCTCAACATGATGATACAGAGCTCTGCAGAAAAGCAGACAAAATTTTGGATTAATTAGGAGCTCTGAGGAAAGAGCTGTGGAAGAAACTAAGGAAAATGAAAAGAAATGGAAGTCAGTTCATAGATGCATCTATAACCTGGATGTACAGAAGCTGAGGGATATTTGGTTGTTATGGTTTATAATGCACATCAGGTGGTTATGAAAGAATAAGACCTGTAAGCACGGTTCTCAAATGTTCCGAGCAGGAAGGTCTAAGAACTGTGCAAAATGGGAGTAAGAGGAACAGGAAAAAGGAACAGGAAGAACCGGGGAATGGGGCAGAGAATGAAGGCAAAAAACCACAGCAGTAGTTCAGAGCAAGAGATAATTTGGTGTTAAAGGGCCACCAGAAGTACGTGTCTACAGGAAAGCAGTATGGCCTTCAAAAGTAGGAAAGGCTCTATGGTTAGTGGTGCACACGTGGAAGACAGAATTTGAAAGAGGAAACTTTCACATGAGAAATAATAGATATTCCTGCTGAGGATAGCTTATAGGAACAAGTAGGAAAGCTTTTATCCAGACCATCAGCAAGCAATGCTGCTTCTGCATTAATTTATTTCCCAGTGACATGATCCTAGTCCAGTAGTTGGCTAGTGTCTTGTGTAAGAAATGAACTCATAAATGAACTCAGAACTAAGAAATGAACTCAGAACCTTCTACTCTGCCTTGGTGAGGCCCCACCTGGAGTACTGTGTCCAGTTCTGGGCTCCCCAGCTCAAGAAGGACAAGGAATTGCTGGAGAGGGTGCAGCATAGGGCTACAAAGATGATTAGGGGACTGGAACACCTCTCCTATGAAGATAGACTAAGGGAATTGGGTCTCTTTAGCCTGGAAAAGAGACGGCTGAGGGAGGACCTTATCAACACTTATAAATACTTGAAGGGTGGGTGTCAGGAGGACGGGGCCAGGCTCTTTTCAGTGGTGCCCAGGGACAGGACAAGAGGTAACGGGCACAAACTTGAGCACAAGAAGTTCCACCTAAACATGAGGAAGAACTTCTTTACCTTGAGGGTAGCAGAGCACTGGAACAGGCTGCCCAGGGAGGTGGTGGAGTCTCCGTCTCTGGAGACATTCAAAACCCGCCTGGACACGTTCCTGTGCAACCTGCTCTAAGGTGGCCCTGCTCTGGCAGGGGGGGTGGACTAGATGATGTATTAAGGTCCCTTCCAACCCTATGATTCTGTGATTCTGTGAAAATGGGCCACACAACTATATCGCACATCAAAGTAGTTGAAAAAGAAAGCATCTTCTAAAACAAAAACAAGGTGTAAGAAAAGTTTACTTACTTGCTTTTAAAAAAAGATATCTGTGTTGTTTCAGACAAGCAACACAACATCCAAGAATCTTTCTTACTCCACAAAAATGGAATAAGAAAGTCTCACTCCTCCAACCAGTATGTGAAAGCCCCACCATACTCCCCATTCTGCTGTTGGCTGCTACCCGCTTTTGGAACCAGTTTCCATAGGACCAGAGCACTGGTAAGAGGAAACACAATTGACATCTCCCAGGTTTGTATTCTCTACGCAGTACAACAGTCCACCACCCATTACCATGGAAATAAGTGGAACCTGCAAGTCTCCCTTCTTGAAGTTCTTCTATTAGATAACCAAAAACTTCAGTTTACGATAATTAACACCCTGATTTATCATAAGAAAAACTAAAGTAATGGTATCATTTAATTGAAGTACCCTTAAAAGGAATGGTCAAGTTGATACTCTACTCAAGGCAAAACCAAGGAAGTCACATTCGTATACGCCATCTAAGAATCTTCACCCCTAAATTACTCTGTTCTCGCTAAGTTTCTATAGTTAATGGGACCAAACACAAAACTCTTTGGTAGATGAGGCAAATACACTACATACACACACTGCCACCAGTATTTCATTAATGACCACTTAAGTCCCAAGAAATGTCTCTTTTAGTAGATGCTTCTTTAAAAGTTGCTTTGATACAAAGCATGCTCCTCTGCAACTCCAACATCATATAGCAGTCTATGACCATTCATATGAACAAAATTATGCATAAACCAATTATCCCTTAGAGAACGATGCAAGAGCAACTATGTGAAAATGTCACCCAAAATAGCATTCTAAATCTACCTGCAGTCTTGAAATGGAGTTACAGAAAAGACAATTTGCTTATAACCCTTTTCAGATCTAAACCCCAACATTTCAATAATGGAAATATGAATTCTTTAAAATATGTCAAAATGTTGTAAGTTATTTAAGATAAAGTCTCTATAGACAGAAAGAGATGTACAGGTAAGACACAGACACTGCATAAAAGCACAACTTTATACACAAAACTCCAAATATCTTGCCTAAAAATAAAAAAAAAAAAAAAGGAAAAAAAAGGGGGGAAAAACAAAAAAGAGTTTATGGACTCTTCATAACTCCTAGTAAACATCTGTCTGCATTCAAGAAAACAAACCAAAACACCAAAAATGCCAACAGCCTATAGGCAAACCTGAAAAATACATCTATAATTTGGAACAAGCAGTACTGTCTACTTAAAAGAGGCTCTGAACTGGAAGAGTGCAGTAATTGCTCATTAAGGCTACAGAAAATAAGCACTGCTGAGTGAAGCTTCCAAAGCAACAAGCCAGTGCTAAGCTCAATTCAATGCAGTCGTTTTAATTTCAGTATACTTACAGACAACACATTTAACTAGAAGCAATCTTTTTCCCTCCAATCTTACGCTATTTGTTTTCTAAAACTCAGAAATAAGAGTTCTCTACTAGAAGGTAGAAAAAAAATACAATAGCCTCACACAGTAGCTTCAGCCAAGGAGATTAATATCAAATACATATGATTCTTGTTCTTTTAAACAGAGAAATTCAAATAAAAGTTTACTACAACAGAATGAAAACAAAGAAGCAATACTTGTTTTCAATAATAAATTCAATATACTGAAGTTCAAATTTGTAATAGACAAACAACATTAAAAAAACAAATAAGTAGCTTAAGTATCTTTTAAACTGCTCTCAGAGCATAAATATTTTGTTAAAACAATAAATACAGCAGGAAAGAAACTGACTTGTTTTCTCGCTATAGATAAAATTGACTTGTTTTCTCAGTATAGATTAATCAACTAGGTATTTAGTAAGTTTCTGGGTATCCTCAATATTTTTCTGAGAGTTTTAGAAAAAGACAGGTTCTCATTAGAAAAAACTACTTATATTTATGTTTTTAATGTATACATTTCTATAAATCATAAAAGACAATCACAACCTATCCTGTTCTTAAGACCTCTGAGACTCTACAAAGAGAGAAAACACCACCAAGACCACGTGTATTTTCAGTTTTATTTGGCCCTAAATATACTGTCAAAGGACTGACTATAGGGTGACACCTTAGTAGAATGTCACCTAGTAGTAAGACACAGCTAGTGCAATTGAACTCTCTTTGACTTGATGCTTTTTACAGTTATACGGTGTCGAACATTAACTCAGTTGTGCCGAAACTGTGAAATGTAATCAACAGACAAACCTAGATGAGCAAGTAGCAGACAAGAAAACAAAAACTCCTGAATTTCAGACATAGCGCCACCACCAATTTAATATTTGGTCTCTGAGACATTTTAAACTCTAGTCCCTCTACAGTAATTGTGAGATACTGCCAGTCTTTGTGATTGAAGCAAAGAAAGGGCATGCTCACTGTTCCCCCAATCTGTAAAATGGGAACAAAAAATATTCCTGACCAGATGGAGGGGACTTTTTTCCGCCGTCAAAGCCCTGAGATAATGATAAATTAAGCAGCATTATTCTTCTTACATTTTTCAGATTAAGATCAGTTAAAAATGAAATTCATACCATTTAGACCTCATGAATCACATTGAGATAATGTCCTGCCTGCTCCAATTAATATCAATACCAATTCTCAGAATTTCCTACCTCAATGAAAAGAAGAAAGTGTACCCTTACCTTTCCCTAAGACATTACTGCAGAGCAAAAATGTTGCCTATCTCCATACACACGTGACTACGTGCACACGTGTGAGCAACCATGTCATTTCTTCAGTTTTAAAACCTATAATCTTAAATTGTGGTGCCACATCAAATGAGTAATAATAAATTTCCTTTGCTACATCTTTTCTCACACAACGCCACTTTTTCTAGAACTCTGAATACATTTCAAGGGGGTTTTTTATACATAAGCCATCAATACAATATGTTCATTTGCTTCCACATCTGACTACTTGAGATGTTAAGAGTAGTAATTTGCATTCCCACATTCTCAAGAGTTGCTTTTAATAACAATTTTCTATTTTTTGATTTATGCATGTGATTTAAATATTTAAAATACGGCAAATGGAAGGCACTTTTCTCTTTGAAATAAAAGATTTTTACTTATGTATTTGAAATGTGGTTTTCTTGTTTCTTTTTAAGCATTAGATGTTCATATAACAATACCTATTGGGAATGTGTTATTCAGAAAATTTCTAATAATTCCTTGAAAGAAAACTGTGAAATAACAAAAGAAAAAAGGGCAACACCCACAAAGGTTCCTAAATCCCCAAGCTGTTAAAAGATTTGAGTTCTTGAAACAAGCCAAAACCCTCAAAACGCACATTTGCATTAAAAATACATTAACAACTTCTGATTATTTTATATTATCAATATATGTTATCTATAGGGAAAACAGCAATTAGTTTATTAACAACCTATATCTCATCTGAGGAGAACTATTCTGAAATTAGCCCACAGCATTACAAGTCATGCATAAAATAAGCCTTGAAAAGAAACTATGAACAGGAAAGAAGGAAAACTATGGGGCTGGGGCTCACCTTCTGATGGATAGCTCTCTCCCTACTACAATGTATCTTGCTATTTGTGATTCACAAATTGTTCTCTACAACAACAGGAATACCATACTTCAAATATCAAATTGCTCTACGTTACGCGTCACAATTAACAGCCAAAACACAGGCACCAGGAGCCGTGGGCTTTTGTTACTGCAAAAACATTTGGAGATACAGTAGATATTTGTGATGCTTGCCCCACCACACGGACAGCTGGTATTTATTTCCATAGTACAGTGTATCTCACTCGTTAATTATCGCAGAAGCATCAGCACAATCAAGATGAGTATCTACAACCATTGGATATTATGAACACAATCAATGAAAGACTATCACCAACGCAGTTATTATACAGTCTGAAAAGGTAGCACGTATTTAAGCCAAAGAAGGGGGGTGGGAGGTGGAAGAAGTTGTTGCTTTTCATTTGAAAAATAGAACATGTAAACCTCACATCTACTAAGGGAAACGTGTTGACACGTAACACGGTAAGATCACACAGTTAATGCCCAACAAGCAGTGACCTCTCTGCGTACCACAACCACACCAACAGGCAGGCTCGGCATTCACCAGCCCAGCCTAAGGCACCAGCTGCAGCTGTACGGTATTTAGGGAAAAAAAAAAAACAGTTGAAAGCAACAGAAGCAGAGCAGCATAACGCCGATACGCACACCTTGCCTAAAACTCGAGATTACCAGATCCCACAGAGAGCAGGTAGGGTATATCTTAAACGCGCGTTTAACAGATTATGCCCGAGAATCTGCCAGACACAAGGCAGCCCCCCTCCGCCAGCGGGGAGCCAGCGCGGAGCCGCTGCCCCGGCCGAGCCCCCTCCCCCCTGCGCGCCCCGCGGATGCGGCTTTTCACCTGAGCGGCCCCGGCGCTCCCGCAGCGCCCAGCGCGCAGCCGGAGCCCAGCGCCCCGCGGGGGCGGCCCCCGGCAGCGCGCCCCGCCTTTCCCCTCCGCCG
>VXBO01013774.1:405760-461898 GCA_013400135.1 Rhinoptilus africanus
CCCGCAGCCCGCCCCGGTCCCCTCCGGCTCCTGCTGCCGCCGGACCCGCAGCTCGCGGCGGCGGCGCGTCAGGCTGTGACAAGCCCGGGCGCGATGGGAAGCGGCGCCGCGTAGCCCCGCCGCCGCCGCTGCTGCTGCTGGTGCCGCTCCTCTCCGGCGGCTGTACTGTCAGCGGCGCCGCTCGCTCGCAGGGTGGGTTTTTTTTTTCTTTTTTTTCCCCTTTTCGGCTCCTCGGCTGTTAACGAGCATGCCCGGGAGAGCTGCGCAGGCGCGTTACCGGCTGCCGCGCCTCTGGTCGCCTCGCGCCGGCCGGGGCCGCGGGCGGTGAGGGGAGCGCGGAGCCGGGCCGGGCCGGGCAGCCCTTCGGCCCCGCCGGAGGGAGCAGAGGGAGGGCGGCGGCGGAGGAGACCCAGCCGTGAACCGTGGAGGTGCGGGCAGAGGCTGAGGAGTAGCCGGGGAGGTGAGGCAGCTGCCCCCGTCGGAGGGAGAGGAGCTGCCCCGGCCCCGCGGGGACGAGCCCTCGGCGCCTTCTCCGCCCCTGCGGGAGAGGGATACCCGTCTCCCGTTTGGAAGTAACGCAGAACACCTGCCCCTAAGTAATTTACCTCGCCGAGGAAGTAAGACTGATGGTGGAATCAAGGCTTGGGAGCCAGCTGTTGATTCACGGGTGGTGCTTCAACTGCTCTCCTTACTAATGTGAGGATGTCCCATGGCCACCTCCATTAACAGTCCCGGGGCTTGGTGCAGGGGAACTCCATCTCCTGCTGATGAGCTCTGTAATTTCATCGTTTATGCGCTGTGTATCCTCAAGAGGACGTACAAAGGCGTGAGGGCGATTACAACCTGCTTTTTCATAACAGCTAAATCTGCATCTGCAGTTATTTGTAGAGATCTTACTGTGCTGAAGAATCCAAGGAAGTGGGAAAGGTGCTCATCACTCTGTCTCCATCCTCATTCCAGTTTACATGCATAAAGCATACGTGTATCTGCCCCTTCCTTAAAATCACAGTCATTTTCATTATTTAGCCTGTGCATTCACCAACAGGAACGCATTGGGAAAAACATGTAATTCACAATTCCTGTTACTTCTTCGCATGTTTCTGCATAGACCACCTAAAGCAAAGTTTCTCTTTTTGCTCCACATGATGCTGCAGGACATATTTCATTTGGACAGTTAGTTTATGCTGTCTACATAAGTGTTTGGGGAAAAGCACATCTTGAAGAAACAAAAACATCTTAAGAACTGTCTCTTAAGAGAAATTACAGTTTTGTCTATATAATGTCTTGCAGTGCATAAATATAAAAAATGAATTAGGTAAAGCCATGTGCGATTCTAATATAGTGCTGTTAACACATAACGCTTCTGTCATTTTTAACATTTGCTGTTGGAGACAACCCTGCCCTGAGCTTGCTCTATCATAAATAAAATTCAGGTGCCCATGAGAAATCTGAGTAATTTTTTCTTGGTGGTTCAGGTAAAAACACTTACAGGATAGGGATTTGATACTCAAAATTATTTCCTGACAACGTGATCAGTTCATAGGGAGCGAAGGAAAAAACAAAATTCCTCACTGAACCGCGTTGCAAAGGTGATGAAGGAACTGGCACAAAATACAACTCATTTTCCAAATTGTGTATATTAGTATCTGTATAAATAAGAAGCAATGGAGACGTGTCTCCCCAGTTTATGTAGGCTGCAACCCAATTGTCAAAAAAGTTGTGAAGTTTTACTAATTCCATAGCCATCCTCTTTGAGAAACAAAGGATGAGAAGATAAGCAGAAGGATAAGGAACCAGAAAGATGATAAAGTTTTCAAACATACCATCAAAATTGCTGCTTACGTGAATGGTAAAGTACTGACTTCATATCTTCCTTTTTAGACCTTAGGCATTTATTTACGTCTATTCTACAGATTTCTAAAGATGCAAATTTAAGATGAAGACCTTGGTTTAAGTTCTTCAGAATGAAGTCTCCTTTCAGCAATACTCTGGAAATCTAAATCTGCCTCTACCTGAAGAAAGCAAAGCTGTAAAAAATCTGAGGTAAATATAGAGTCCTTTAGGAAGTCCATTCTGTCGTCTTTGGATTAAATGCATCCTATGCAGCACAAAGAAAGTCTTGAACTACTGGCTATACATTACTTTCAAAGAAAGGCCACAGGTAACAAACCAAAGGCATTTCTCATGAATCTTGAAGCCATTAAACTAACCTCAACATGAACTGAATCTAAAAAAATCAATTATTTTAAGTCAGAACAGTCCTCTCCCAAAAGTTTGTCTCAAATGTCTGTTACTTAGTTCTGGTAGGTGGAATAATTCTTCAGGCATATAGATCAGTCACAAACTATTCTGAGCCTAGAGTAAAGAGTAAATGTTCCTTCCCAGGAGACATGGTTGTTTTGGTTTCTTCTCTCTCTGGATAGACTTTAACATTTGCTTTTCATTAACACAAAAATTAGGTAGCATGGATTGAACATGGAAATAGTTCAAAACCAAAAAAAATAAAAAGGTGTAGAATGAAGTTGATGTGTTAGTCACGGAAACACAAACCAAGACAGCCAACCAGTCTAGATTCCAGGTTGTAAGATACTATTATAATCAAGTAAATATTGCCCTGCTATTAGCAGACAAAGATCACACTTTATTATTAATGCTTCCATTTGGAATGCTACGCAATTGCCTATTGCAGTCATTAACATATCGTAGTCATAAAAGGATGGTAGCCTTACCAAGGGAAGACATAGAAAGATAATCAGTGGAGATGGACGTTCAATCCTACCTTTGTCTATTCAGACACTGCTGAGATAAATGAGCCAAAGTTAATAAACTTAGCGGTGGAAAATTGTTGCCAGATATCAAGCGGAGTATGTGGTATATATGGTAATTTCAGATACCCATGGAATGCTCCCTAGTGAGTTGGGGTTAGAGAAACCAAAAAGGTCTGCTTGGAGTACGATGCAAGTAATGCATACCAGTCCATGAGAAAGATACATTGGAAGGTGTGAAACTTCAGGTATATTATATGCAACCTCAACACAACTAGGAGCAGATTCCAGTGCAAGACAAGACCCATTGGATAATGAGAGCATCTCTTTTAGAGGAAGTACCCCAGTAGAAGGAACAGATACAGATTTACCCAAGAATCAGAACAAAGATTTTTATAATTGGTAACAAGAGCCCCTAAGCACATAAAACCTAAATGTACCAAATATCAGAAGCGCATTGAGCAAAACAGATTCTGACCCTCAGATTTCTCAAACAAGTATGTTAAACTGGCTTGGAAGAAAGCGATAGGTAAAATATTGCTAGATAGGCTGATGCCAAATGGAATTTTCTTGAGTGAAAACACATGCAAGTTTATATAGTATTGCAGGTCCCTGCACTGAAGATTTTGTCTGTAAATAGCAAAGGATAGTACCTCTAGTGCACAGTTGCAATACTCATCACTGCTGTACTGATGCTGAGGACTTGCTTGACACCTTTTGGCTAGCTCAAGTTCAGAAGAGCCTCCTGAGTGATTCATTGTCTTTAACTGGCAACTGAGTTATGCTGAAGCAATGGCTTTACATTATCCTCATGCCTCCTGTGAGAATAGAGATCATTGCCTGCATTGCAACAATCTCTGGTGAGACCTGAGACACAGCTGCTGGTCTCACTGCTGAGTAGGATCTTTTCAACCCACCTGGGGTAGGATATCACCACACTGCCCGCAGTTTTGTCAGCCTGTGCTTCTGAGAATGATGCTGAAACTTTCTCTTTTTGCCTCTTATTCTTTGGATCTGATGAAATCCTTAAAAACTTCTCCAAAATTTTGTGGAATTTTCCTAGTTTATGAGACTGCTGGACAACTGTAAGATAGGATAACATACTTCCCTAAATAACTGAAGTGATTGTTTTGCATGCCATTTATGCAAATTACTCCTTCATACAGTTAACAGGCTTCAAAACACAGAGGCAGGAAATCAACCAGTGCAAACTATGCTTTCTAACATTGTTTGAAATACAAGGCAAGGGTTGACTTGTTTGCTTTGGTCTTTTCAACAGACTAACAGAAAAATATTTCAAAAAGGAAATTAAATATTTACAGTAAGTCCCTTAATACTTGTAGAAAACTACCCAAATATGAAGGGCACTGAGATCCCAGCTGTACACCAGAAAGTGACAGAAGGGTCTGAGTAGCCCTAATAACATTGCCCTGCCCCTCGTGTAACAGGCAAAAAAGTCTAAGGACGTTTGAGACATTGTCAAACTGCAAAAGGACACTGTTGAGGAAGTTCTTATTGTGTACATCAACATGGGATCCCAACCACGCTCCAAACGGTTACATTATTTTTTAAATCCAGTTATTTATACCTGATAAAACTAATGACACCGATCCATTGTTCAGAGTTGTGCATAGTGGTTTTAGAATGTTGTAATTTGTTAAAATGATACCTTACATCTGTGTGATGTAGGTGCATATGAGGTGTGAGTGTAAAACATGACTAAAAGGTAACAACAAAAGTCCAGCTGTACCCAATACATACTCACTTTGACAAGGCATGGATCATTACACAAACTGAAATGTAAAGGAGAATCAAGATCATTTTTTCAAAGTTACGAGTATATTAATATCATTATATATTTTTCTAGTTATGTTCCTACTGAACACAAAATCAATACATTCCACCAAAATGACACACAGGCACAGTCTTACCCTTAGTCTGGGAACATTCAGATTTGTAAAAGATTAGTAAGGAGAAAGTGAGGTGTGAAGCACAAGTCATAAGTTTTTAATTTCTGGACCAAAAGAAAGGTCCAGAAAGTAGGGAAAGTTGATCTTCTATTTACCTCTCATTGAGGAGAGCTGAATTTCAAGAAGCTAGCCTAACTACACATAGATATAGAAAACCATGTACAAAATTGCACTCCTGTATTATTACAAGCTCCCGACAAGAACAGGTTTTACTCCAGACTTTCTACCAGAAACTGCACATGGTATAGTAGAGCTAACAGAGAAGTAAGTAATTGCAATTTCTGATGGGATATAATTTTTCAGAAATTGTACTTCCAGAACTAAGAAAATTATTACAGAGAAGTGGATATTTTTGAAAAAAAAAAAAGATGTATTTGGTAGTCATCTTGGTGAAAAATGTACCAGAAATAGATTTGTTTACAAAACAGTTTCTACCATGCAAAAGATGGAAGAAAGCAAGGCTGCCTTGTGCCATTTTTACAGGCTATGAAAAAATAATAGAAACATATGATACCGACTCTCTTCTTCAAGGCTTTCCATCATTGCATGATGCCTGTCTCCTTTGCTCACTTTTTAAATTTTCAAAGACTTTCATAGTTTTCACGGTGTCATCTCTCACGCTCAAAAAGAACTCCTGTAAATAACTGAAAATCTTCTTTCAAGATTCACCTCTAAACTATTTTTTTTCAAGATGCCTACCAAAAACCTGACAATAGCCAGGCTGTTCGTGTGCTATGACCGCTGCCTAGCGTGCTGCCCAGAACTGCAAGCTTGTATCCTGATCTCATCTATCTGGATGAATCGATTATTCGAAACTTACGGTGCCAAAAAAAAATACGCACCTTTTTCTGTAAATATGGCTCCCTCGTTAATACGCAGTAGAGAGAACTGAAGAGTGTTGCAGTTTTAATGGCTGGAGAGGGGTGTTGCTTAATTATTTCCTATCACATGAACACAAGGTGGTGCTAATACTCCTGTCACCAGTACTGATTTCTCCACTTCCCCAGTAAACCTTACTCCGGTGATGGTAGCTGATGTGTAGCTGGTGTACCAGATACTTCATTTTCCTTAATTATAAGAAATAATATTCATTAAGATAAAAAGAATTCATTTAAAATTAAACTAATTTTTGTTTTGATAAGCTGAAAAAAATCCATTTCCAATTGACATAGAGAAATATTTTCTTCATTATTTTGGTTTGAACCCCAGAACCCTCCAAACAGAGCAGTTGTATTTCCAGCTTCTAGGTCAAGAAAGAAAAGGAAGAAAGCCTTAAGAGGATCCATATTTTTTCAGTACTTAAGAAAGAATTTTATAAAAAATCACATTAAATGAACATGTGAAATACATCAGTAAGTATGCTCCCAGATAATTGAAAAGAGATGGAGATGGGGAAAGATCAGTTTAAATGCTTTCCTGCTCTTAGAAGGAAGTCCTTTGGTACTGCAGAAAGGTGCATCTAAACTATAAGATTTAAAAAACCTTTTACTAAGAAAGATAACTATTAAAAACCATTGTTGAAAAATATTCAATGAAAATGTTTATTCCTGAATATGAATACATGCTAAAAGAAGTTTGAGACTATCGGCTTGACCATTAGAGTGGAAGTAAAGCACTTTTGAACTGATTAAACTTCCAAATAGCAGGGATTATTTCTTTCCTAAATAAAATAATAATAAGCATCTCATTGCATTGAAAGCTGACACTGAAGATGATATGGAAGATAAAAAACAAAGGCACATTTCACAGAGTATGTTGGATCCACTGTTTCATCAATCTCATGGTTAGCCTACAGTGTAAATTATTGCATAGGAAGGAAATTGTAATAAGGATCTTTTTTCAAATATATTGTATAGAGACATAAAGTCCCTTCTTCCATATTTCTCTTCAGGTTCATCTGATAATTACTTAATTATTGTGTTAGAGAGAAAATCCGACTCACAGAGTAGTGCAATATTTTTTGAGGCATTTGAAAGTGAGCATGCTTTATGAAGGATAACCTACCCAACCTGTTTCTCTCTTTTATAATACTCCCCTACATTCCTACTGCTTTTCTTCTTTCTTGCATTTTTGCTGATCTCTGGTTGCTCATGTATTTACTTTTCCCTTAGGGAAATATACAAAAACAAGACCTAAATATCTTAATCTCTTCAGCTTAATTAGACATGAAAGTAACTCTGGCCTCATTAAAAAATGTCCTAAAGCAACAGGTAAAATGGAATCAGATGAGTTTGAAATCTCATCCAGAGATCAGCTTGTCAGACAGTCCTAGTTGTTAAAAGAAGCTTGGGATATAGCTACTGTAGAGAAGAGAAAAACTAAATGCATAGTATAAATCTCAGTGGAAGAGATGACTAATTAGAGATAATTATACACAGATTTCTTGCATTAAAAGTGCTTTAAAACATAAACATTCAAATTTTACTTAGGCTCCCAAGTGCTTCCTAGGAGGCAAGCTTGCAAAAAATGTCTTTAAAATGATGTCAAATGCTTTTAAACCAAATCATTTTTAAGAGGCATCTTGCTGAAAATTGTGATGCCTTTAATTTTCTTATTCACCTTCAGTTTAGTAAGAAACTGTAATAAAATTTATGACCTAAATTAGTACCCGAATTGCCCTATAACAAAGGTAATCAAGAGTCATGCAGTGCTGATTTGCTACTGTCACTAGCAACTTCAAAATCTGTACCCAAAATTCACTTGATAAGACAACACACTGAACTGTCTTCAGAACTGAGGTCAAAACTGTCAGACTATTGATAAGGGACATAAAAAAGGACACAGTTCTAAAAACATATAATCTAGAGATTAAAAAACAACAACAAAAAAAACCAACACAACCCCCCAAAACCCCACCAACCAAAACTTAAGACACAATCTATAAAAGGGCAATTTTCTGGAAATTTCTGGAAAATTCTGAAATTCACTGTAGAAAATTGTCTTAGATATCTTCATCCTGTAGTACTACTTACACTGGAGCAAATAGAGAATTTGAAATTTTACAATGGAACTAATTTTTTCTTTCAGTTTTATATTTGCTCTCAAAATCTAACACAACCCACAAAATCTTCAGGTCGACAATATACTGTGAAGCCGGTTAATGTACTTTTTTGAGCTAGTAACTTAAGACAGCAATTCAAAGCACAGATGTTTTTGAGCTTTTGCATAGTTATTGTGCAGGCGTTCAGGAAAATCTGTATATACTTATTTACTCAAGATTCATTGACAAGAAGTACCTATTTTTTATCTTTTAAAATATTGTCAATTCATGCATTTCATTTTGGAAAAGCAAGAACGCACACCATTTGTCTATTCATCCACATCAGATTTTTTATCTTACTGCACGTTCATGTCAGAAGAACATTTTATCTCTTTATTAACAACCTGAACAATGAGCAAGAGTGCACACTCAGCAAGTCTGTGGATAGTACCAAGTCACAGTGAGTGGTCTGTGTACAGACCAGGGCTCACAGGAACCTTATGAAATTCAACAAAGAATAACACAAGTCCTGTATGCGAATGCAACAGTATCATGCACCTCTGCGGTCCAGGCAAGGCAGAGAAAGCAGCACCTGGGGGATCCTGATGCACAGATTGAACGAGAGCTAGCGAAGTGTCCCTGCAGCAAAGGGCAATAGCAGGCCAGGCTGTGTCCAGCTGGTAGAGGAAAGTCATCCTGTGCCCGTCTGCAGTGCTTCTATAGGACTATATCTGACACATGGTTTTCAACTCCTCAGTACAAGAAATGTGTCGACTTCCTGGTCTGAGTTCAGCAAGATGAGACACGTCAAGAGGTAGTAGATACACATTGGAACATGAGAAATTCCAACTAGAAATTAGGAGAAATGTTTTCACCATGGAATCATCAAATATTAGAACAGGTTGCCTGGAGAGGCTATGGGTTCTCCATCTTTGAGGATATTCACACTTGAAAGGACTAGACTCCATGCAGGGGTTAGACCAAAAATTTATTGAGATCCTTTCCAATTTAAATTATTTTATGATTCTATGATAATTCACTTTTTTCATTACGCCAAAAGAAAACAAAGTAAAAATACTTATAAAACCTTCACAATCGCTATATTTATAACGAGCTATTCTGGCCAACGTTAAAACAAAACCAAACCTTTCAATTGATTCAACTCATTCTTCCAATGAGATAATAGTCCTGAATAGGCACAGAAAATACAAAAAAAAATTCAGCACTTCATTTCAGCTTCAAAAAGTGCAGTTTATATCATCATTACCTTTCCAGTGAATTAATGTTTTCTAGTTATGGTCATTGCTATCAGCATATATTGAAAGAGATCAGCCATTCTGAGTGGGTAAAGAATTAAAAAATAGTCATAACAATGACAAACATTTAATCACTGTGAAGAGTTTTAAAAGAAACAGTTGTTTAAATATACAAATTTTGGGTTTTCTAACTAGAATTGGTACTTTGGTACTAGCCATGTCAATAGTTTGAAGCTAATAATAGCATATATACAAGGTTAATATTCTCACTACTTCACTTTCTTAGCATCAGAAGACTCTTGCAGTGATGACGGGGATAGAGAGTCAACTAAAGCAAGGAGTGTGGACACCCACAATCATAAACACACGGCAATGAAAATAAATAGTGCAGGGTGCTATACAAATGTCAGGAAAAAGCAATGAATTTGTAAGATTTGTCCATGCCTGTAAAAAGCAAAACAAGAAGATTATTGTGGCCACATTTGTTCTATAACTGTTTTTTAAGCAGAAAAGAATCTTTTTAGAGGCAGTCTTCAAGATAAATAATAGCTGTCTGATTCTGTTCTATCAGACAGGCAGTATTAATCTGTAAGTGGAAGGTGCCCAAGTCTTACAGTGTTATAGCATATGGAAAATTACAGAAATATTCTGATAATTATAAATGTAGTTTGGGGGTGCCAGATGCAGAAAACTGTCTCCCCCTTTCCTTAGTACATTTTAAACTAAAAGTAATGTGATGAAAGTGTTAGTATTCAAGGCTGCTAGTTCTTCTCTGCTAATTTACATTTATATTCTTAATGCCTAGATTGAGCCTAGGGAAATTTGAAACTCTATTTCATTAATGCTAACTTCTACAGAAATCCCAATATGCATAGAAATTCCTAGATTGCAAGGCTAGTTAGATGAGAATGCAGAAGCTAAACATAATTGCTGGGTGGTTATGATAGTTAAATATGTACTGTCAGTTTTGACTTTTGAAATCCCTATAGACAGAAACCCTCTGTTCTAAAAGTTAAAAAATATGAAGTAATAGATTAAAATATCTTTAAAACAAGTGTTCTGAATTTAAGCTCTTGTTTGCAGATATATTTTAAACTGTCATAGCATAACAACATTGTGATTAGTTTTTTCAGAAGAAGTTTCTGTAAAGTATTAGATAATTTAATCCCTCTTTTTTTTTGGCTTTTGAATGGACGACAAATTACAAATAGATGTGCAGTCATTTTAACAGACCAGATTGGGTCGTGTTCTGGCAGGCTTTTGTGAAGAGCTCCAGTTTCACAATGCTAATGCAGCATTAATGTGCACCCATTTGCTGGCTATCATCAGCTCTGTGCAGAAGGTTCTGATGCAGCTTCTTTAAAAATAACCCATTTAGAGATCTAGATGCAGAAATCTTGGTCAGCTGCAGAAATTCCTGTAAACACACACACACATAAACATGTCTCTCAGTGCCTGAGGTTTGTCTAAATTGTCTCGGTAAGTTTTTTTCCTGCAAAGCTGAATGTCACCTATTTTTATACCAATCAAAAGGAGGAACAGAAAACAGAATAAACGCATACCGAATCCACACATCTGATTGGGCAATAATTGGCTCAGGATGAATAAGACTTGTTAATTTTGTTATACGGTGATTTAGTGCCTTAGGTCCATCTGCAATTTCTGCCAGGCACGTTATTCCAAAACTTAAGTTCTGACCTGCCTCAACCCTATGGAACCTACTTAATACATATCCATTCAAAAGCAAATAAAGCACGTTGGCTTGAAGTGGTCAGAAAGTCCTGCTTTAGTCTAGTTCATATCCATCTTGCACAGGTAAGACTGTACCAGTAAGACACTGTAGGGAATCGCACCCAGAATAAATAAATTAAAAGTGATGATAAAATATGGATGGCGCATTTATGTAAAACCATATTTTCTGCAAGGTAATCTCTTATGGAATTTATAGTACAGTATATCACCAAAGAGAGAAACTGGAGAAAAGGTTAATAGCTGGACTAATTATAAATCCAGATATATATAATTCAGCCTCCTAAACAGCATCATGCCCTTGTGGTTGAAGTAAGAAGTTAAGGGAAATACTCTTTTGGAACCTATTGGTCTTTTCTGTAATATTTATGAGTATACTAGCATTTAATTCATTATGTAGAGCTTTCTGACATGTATCTCATTTGTTTGATGTATAATTTTTATCAGTAGTACTTTGTAGACGAGCCAGTACTTCAAGAAAGAAGAATAAAACGTAAATCTGCAACAGCCTTTGGGAAAACGTATTATGTAAACCTGACTAAATAAAGGGTGGAGATATAGGACAGTATGTTAAACTTAAAATTTTGCTAGAGATGAGGTTAATTTTAATGTTTGTGTTATTCATCCTAATTGCAAAATCCTTAACTTTAATTTTCACTATACAGCAATGGAAAAGAAATACAATAATTCTCATGCGAATGAGAACTAAAGTACCTTAGAGTTCCCTCATGCTCCTTTCATCTAGGGCTTCTTTATGTTGTGTGTATAATGGATGGAAAGAGGAGAATCAGTTTGAAACAATCCAGTGTAATATTTGTTATAAAAACTAATGACTGGCTGAAAGGTCTGTTTATAAATGAGTGAATTATGTGCAATTTAGCCATTCACAAACTGATAAGCACACAAATATATACACAATAGGAAGCTGTAATGTAGCGTAGAACTATTACTACACATCTTGTGGTCTACAAATGGAATGCACATACAGTAAAACAGCTCCGATAACTTTGAATTGTAGAATTTGGGATGATGGGACCGTAAGTCTATGTAGTATTTTATAGAGAGTAATATCCGTCTGTGGAAATGCATAGGACAAGTTTCTGGTGCAAGAATAAATCAGATATGTCAATCTAAGTAGAAAAATATAGAAATACTATGAGTCATGAGTAGAAATAATAAAGAGATATAGGCCCAGTTGAAAGATAAATGGAAAAGTGCAGTAATAACCCTTGAAACTGTGCCTTGCAATATACCACATCTAACCAGTGTGTATCTGACCAAATTTTTACAGCTGAAAATTATTTTGGGGGAGTTTAAATGAGTTATTTTTTTTCCCCCTCTTTCAAAGATCTTGCATTGCTATAACTGCCACAATTCTCAATTATTTGGTAATTTTACATAAATTATTGCAAAAAGATAATAAATTGTTTTGAAGACCTTATCAGAATCTCACGCAGGCCTCCTATAAACAGAAGCACTAAATCTTTAACTCATTACCTCTTTCCTTGTTAGAGGCTAAATGATACTTCTTTCTGTTGTAAGAGGAATGAAGAGTAGGCATTTTCTGAGCTGCTGAAGCTTGTTATTGAAATTAAGCTTTATGACGCTGCTGTTTTCCATACTTGGACCCAGTCTATTTGATTTGTGTGGCTGCTTCCATAAATAAGAAGGGCAAATGTCAATGCATTTTCAAAAGCAAAGGCAAGGAACAGGCTGTTAAATGGGCTGAGTTAAGCAATCTCCTAGAAAGGACACCTACTAGAAGTAGTCTGCGGAAGAGCTTGTCCTAATGCGCTCCTCCGTTTCTGTGGCAGTACAGTCCAAACTCAACAATGTCCTTTCCTTTTACATTTAATACCTTTGCATCTCTCTAGTTTTCAGTAAGATAGATTCTTTTAAAAAGGCTGGATGGCAGGGAACATATCAACCCCTTCACTCATCTTTAAATAAAAGAATGCGTACTTCAGTGTTTATGAAGTAGTGAGGAAGTACTGCCTCTATTTTCCAAAGAATTCCTGTCAATTTTCCTTTCCACATGTTATAAACCATATTGATGTGAATGCCTTCTGAAGCTACTCAGTCAAAAAAGTAATTCATTTCAGTAGAATGATTTCAGAGGCACATCACTGCTCTGTAGACTTTCATCAGATTCCTTTCTTCACATGAAAAATGAGTACATTTCTAAACTGCAATTTTAAATATTGAATAAGGCTACTGATATCAATAAGTTTGATTATTCAAGACATGAGCTTACAAAGTGTTGAACACTATTATTATCAAGGTACAAAGCAAGAGTGTGCAGCCTTTTCTATGTAGCACGCAGCACTTTGGAGGATTGGACCCTAAAGAAAGAGGATTAACAGTTTATAGGAATTAACATAGAGAGACGGAAGCCAAGATATTACATAAGCCGAATATCTGGCTTTTTAGATTATTTAGATATCTTAATTTAGAAAGATATATTTAATTTAGATTAAAAATGCATTCAAGCATAGATCAATAGACTTTTTTCAGTTTAGTTGTGTATTACATCTATTTCATAGTGTTCATATTCCCTTGGATAAAGGAGTTGGCAGCTCTGGATATTTAACACTTCATTAGCACACAGTATTAGCGTATAATAACAACAGGTTATACTGACAACAATATGCACTTTGTAATTTGAAAACATTCATTTAGAATTAGCAACAGAGGGTGAGCTAGGAAGTAATTATATTAAAATGGCATAACAGGGAAAACCAGATTTTTTTGTACTTTATTAATAACTTAATGTATATACTTTAAGGTCCTGAAGAGCTGATATGTTAGTTTCTTATTTTCACATGACTGCAGAGGAAGTAGAAGACAACTGAAATTAGATATATGATTACAGCCCTAGGTGTCTCTGCAGTTTGTCAGTATTTTACTGTGTGCTAATTCTAAAGAAAAAAAAAAAAAGTTTAGTTCTGCATCCAGTCAGTTTTCCAGTCAAGTTTTTATCTTTGTAAGTCAAGTGAAATTCTGATGGGGAATGGGCACAAATTTATCTTTCTGCTGTATACGTATCATCTTGGAGCATTAATGCTTTGGCTAAAAAGATGCCATATTTGTTGAGCACTTTCATAACTGACAAGTGCACTTGTTTGTGAATTAGAATCTCTGTTCTGTAAGTTGATTTTAACATACTTATTTTGTGCTTTGATTTTGTTACAGCTTCTTGATTTTAGTAAAGTTTTCTTCAAGGAGTACATGCTTTCAGATGGACAATTTGCTGTTTTGCCTAAGGTATTCTGATTCATCTTATTCTAGTGTGTTTTCCTATTCAGCTAGTTGTCATGAATCAAAAATTTATTTTCTTTTCATCAAGAGCTTTCTCTTTCCATGAGGTATAATTTTATTTACATTTTCCCTTTTCTTTTGCCCTTTCTTTATGGTTCTTTTTGATAATTCATGTAAAGGAAGCAACATTTTATTTAATGCTGTTGTAAACCATCACTGAATACATTACTACAGTGTAAATTATTCCTCTTTCATGAAATACCAGAGGAATCGTAATCATACAAATTCTGTAAAGTCAATGGAATAACTTGATTGAATTTCACTAGTCTAGATCCTACAAATTAGATAACACCACATCAGTAAACACTGACAAGCCCAGTTTGCAGGTGAATAATTAAGTAGAGAGCAGGTAAATCTCTGAAGGCCTCATCTTGAACTGTTTGCCCAGGCTGTTTATGCTGGACAATATTTGGAACCAGATGTTCCACGTTACAGTAACACCGGTTCTAGTAAATCTCGCTTCCTCACAGCTGTCCTGCAGAAACTTTTGCATTACAATTTTCAGATACTTAACAGAAATCAGTAGGTACTTTGCTCACCTTCAAAGCCTGACATTTTAATTATAAGATCACAATGCATTTTAGGACACAGTAGAAAACTCAAAAATGTTTTTCCTCTGAGGTGTTATTAGTACTGCAGCCTTTAATCAGCGGCATCTCAACCCATTATTCTGTTTTGTGTAATTTGTAATATAACATGTATTATATGCACATATGCTTCATCTCTAAAGAATTATTTTCCACACCGATAGAGTAACAAAGAAATATGATAAAATTCCCATATTACATTGGAAAATACACCAGTTCAAAATCTAGTGTGGTGGGTAGAGGTAAAAGATTAGAACTATCTTTCTCCAGTCCCAGGCAGAAAGTGTATTTTTTTCCCTAGCTGCATCAGCGAGCCTAAGGGAGTCATTCATAACTGCTTTATATAGAAAAAAACCAATTGATGATGTTGGGAAAAGGAGAAAAACTCTGTGGTTAAATAAAGGATTAATGTATTTGCATGATAACTCTACTTTGAGATTTTAAAATGCAAACATAAAACCTTGATTTGTATTTCAGATCAGTAACACATTTGGCACAGCTTTAAAATCAGCTGATGATATATATGTATTTTTAATGAAAGAATGTTGGAAAAAAATGCAGAAACACATAACGAGCAGAATAACAGAAGAGAGATAAAACTCAGGCCAAATTTTCTTTGGCCCCTTTTACCTGTACACTACCACAGGCACATGAACTGAGAGATGAAAATTCCAAGAGATTAAATCTAAAACTGGGAGGACCATATCTTAAAAAAATGAGGATACTGTAAAAAGATAACACGAAATAAGGCCATTCACAGTGAATAGTAAAACCCACAAAGGACAAAATATAACTAACAGAAAATACAGTTTTAATAAGTGTTTTAAAAATAGGATCTGTAAAGGGATGGCAGGGTAACTATTCAACTAAGAATAGCTGTCTTAAAGGTCTGTGATGGAACAGTACTTACAGACACTTTTGAATGAGCATCCAGCTTTCACTAGCCTTGTAAGACAGGACCCTTATAAGTGTGACAGCTGCTACACTTTATGTCACGTTAAGAATAATGAATTAAAAAGAAAAACTGAGACCATTTTTTCTTAATACATTGCTGGAAGAATAGCGTTCTCAAGTTAAAAGCCTGTTAATATGCATGGTGGGGATCCTAAATAAGAATTTTATTTCTTATAAAGCCACTCTGAAAAATGATTCCTTAAATAACATTGTGGCATTTTACATCTTGCCACAATGATTCCAGATTACACTCCTTTATTCTAAAAAAGTGCCTGTTTTTCAGGATCAAAATTAATTTTGAGGTCCAAAGATCAAGCTCTCAAAACATCATAATTTATTCAAAGAATGTCATGTAAGAAAATGACATCATTTATTCTTTTATAATCTCACTGTTTTAAAATTATATTACCAATTTAATCTACCCTTAAGGAACACTATTAAGAAGGAAACATTTAATAATGAAATAGTTTAAGATAGCATCTGCATTTCTGTGTTATTTATGTGAGAGGTACTAAGGCTTTTCCTTCAGCAGGAAGCTGCAGAACTGCAAATGAAGGCCTAAAGTTTGAGAAGAGATTACAGAAACATCTTCATAACATATATTTTCATCCTCTTGAGTTTCTGCATTTTGCCTAGAATTCTGGACTTTGTATAACTATTTGGCTATGAATTAACTGTAATTGGAAAGAATTCATCAAGAATCAGCAATTACACTTCTGATCCAATATCCAGGATAAAACTCAATTCAATCTTTTCAGTTTTTGTTGGCCTAACTGGGAGAAACATGGCAAGAAAATCATTTTTGTCACTAAAATATGCACAGAAAGCAGTATCGCTGAGTAAGGAAACATCACATTTGTAATGACCTGGATATGCTCCTAGATTGATAAACGGTGCATAATAAAGTGTATAGCTCACCAAAACAATCATTACTTTTTAAGTGACATTCTTGCACGTATCAGAGTTTCCCTTTTGCTTCTCAACAGAGGTTTGTCTTGCAGTTTCCGTTCCTCTTGGAAAATACTGCTACATTTAAGCTATGTATTGTTCATGCTGTTTGCAATTCTACTGCCACCGAAGATCTACAATAGCTCTGTCAAGTTCTCTGCTAGTCTGAGTGGAGTTTACTCCATATTTTCAAAGGGTTTCTCTTATCTGATCTAACATACAAAAGAAAAGGCATAACAGACAAGGAAAGGTTTATACTGGCAGCTATCAATCTGAAAATATATGCTGTTTTATTCTTTAACTTTCTACAGAAGTTGAATATTCAAGTTGCTTATTATAAGATTTCCTACTATCATTCTCTGATAGCTGCCTAAAGAAGATATTCACAAGCTATTATAAATTCATTTCCATGTAGAATGATACTCTTAAGTAGTGTGGCTTTAGGTATTTAGAATACATCAGAATAGGAAATCAGTATAAAAAAGGAATCCTCTTCTTCCTAAGAACTGGTGAACGTTGATTCTCATCTCTGATCGCGAGAACCTCTTTCAGTTTATGGTTGGGAGACAGGCTCATTTTCTTCTAGTACTGATAGAAGCTATCCATCTCTGCTCTGGGAGCCGCACATCTGCACCCTCAGACAGAATGTTCTGTCAATTGGTTAAGGCAGCTGTGATGGAAATTTTTATCCAGAGGACATTTCAAATACAGAGAAGCAGCACCATGCTGACATCAGACATAAGCGCGACTGAAGCCATGCAGCTGGCATAAACAACGTGCCTTCCTCCTACCTCTAGCTGTGACATTCCACTAGCTCAGATAACAACCATCCTGTACATAAAAGCTGCTTCTCAGGGTTGAAATGGTCTGTATTTACATTCCTTTTATACTGTGTCATAGAAGAATAACCAAGCAATAAATAAAAAAAGTTCATATTGTACTGTACAAAGAAAATTAGGAACTCTTGGTCAATGTTCTTCAGCAATAGTCACGAGACACATAATTCTCACTGCAACTACTCCAGCCAGCCACAGCCAATTGTATCACGGCAATGCTTGGTGATGTAGATATCCACATAATTAACAGCACAGAAACCAATATTAAGTGAAGGCTTCATTAGCAGTTTTGAGAAAGAGGCAAGGATATAAAAGGGGACAGCGTGAAACTTTATCCTGTTTTTTAAATAATGACACTTGAAGGTCATGGCACGGTAGTGTTGAGAAAACTTCAATGCTGCTACCAATGCTGTGCCTGCTCTTCAGGAAAACATGCCTTCCAGGGCTATGAATACAGACTACTCACAGTACTAAAATTTACTTTTAGAAGATTACTTTATCATCTGAAATATGCTTCAATCATAAATATAAATAAGTCTTTTAGCTTGATATGGCACCAATGAATATTGAGAAGTGAATATCTTTCCATTGCTATACTGAGTTTATTCCTTTTTGTTATCTAAGAATTCTGATCTGTATTCCTTCGCCCTTACTGAATGGATGTTCCAGTATTCACAGCATTTTGATAACTCCTGTTTTAAAATCTGTTATATATATTGCTCCCCCCACCTAAATTTGTCATCCACATAGTAGATGTAATACTGCAGCCCTGAGTTTAAAAGGATGAACATATTGAATAGTTGTTTTGCAGCAATATATTTGCATAGCTTTATCTCTGGTTGGCCTATGAGTCACCCCAAATTAAGGCCACATTTTGCTACGCACTGAGCACAGTAGAAGAGTATCCCGGGGCCTAAGACAATCTTGAGCAAACCCTGTATACA
Organism: Rhinoptilus africanus; assembly: GCA_013400135.1. NCBI lineage: Eukaryota > Metazoa > Chordata > Aves > Charadriiformes > Glareolidae > Rhinoptilus > Rhinoptilus africanus. The sequence goes on from VXBO01013774.1 coordinate 424,068, forward strand.
GGTATGAGATGTACACCTGAAAAACCATTTGCCGTCTTGGTTTTTATTTATTATTTTAGAGAAATGGATCTCTATGGATAGACATAAAAATCACATGACTGACAAGATTCAGCACAGGACTCATACAGTGGAACCTCCTCCTCCTCCACTTCTCCATCTACACCTCCAGGCTCTCTCTCATGGTGCTTTCTCACCTCTCGCCTATCCCGGCATCCCATACATATCACGGAGCCGACTGAGAAGTCACTACTATGGCAGCAAGATGAAGATGTCCTCACACACAAAGAAACACCACCTGTAACACGTTTAACCCTGTCTGCAGCACATGCTTTAGCCTCTCTCCCAATCCCATTCAGCCACTTCTCTCCATCCATCAGAACATAAGGTCTTTCAGAGACTGTATTTCAATGTGGAATTCAATGGCTATTATGCTTCCATTCAACTCAACTATTTCGGAACATGCAGGATTCAGTCACAACTGTTCAGAGATTCCAACACTACAATATTAAAATTGTCACTCTATAGAAAAGGTTATAGAAAAACAGTGAATGACTTCACTACTTTTCAAAGTATTTGAAAAATTATGATTCAACTAACGCTTCTTAATCAGCATTTTTTTCTAGAAGCCTTCAGATTTCGATATCAGGATCATAAGATGAAGAACATCCAATATCAGGAAAAATGCTTCCAAACAGACTGGTCTAAAAGGATATTTCACAAAGGAAAAAAAATAGTTTCTTTCTTTATACACTCTTCCAATATGGAATGTTTTTTTAAAGAAACTTAATTCAAGTCCAACACACTAATAATATCTCAGATATGCTATACTAACTTAACTTTTAGATTATTGTTAAATGCAACTACATTTGAATTGGCTGGATGGCAGCACTCAAAAAAGTTGTGGTCAATGGCTTAATGTCCAAACGGAGACCAGTGACAAGTTGTGTTCCTTAGGATTGATACTGGAACTGGTGCTGTTTAACATCTTTGTCAGTGACATGGACAGTGGGATTGAGAGCACACTCAGCAAGTTTGCCTACAACAGCAAGATGTGCGGTGTGGTCAACATGCTGGAGGGAAGGGATGCCATCCAGAGGGACCTGCACAGGCTTGAGAGGTGGGCCCATGAGAACATCATAAAATTCAACAAGGCCAAGTGCAAGGTCCCTGAGGCAATCCCAAGCACAAATACAGTCTGAGCAGAGAATGGATTGAGGGCAGCCTTGGGGGGGAGGACTTGGGCTGTCAATTTTTCCTTGCAGCCCAGAAAGCCAACCACATCCTGGCCTGCATCAAAGGGAGCATGTGCAGCAGGTCGAGGGAGGTGATTCTGCCCCTCCACTCCGCTCTGGTGAGACCCCAGCTGGAGTACTGCATCCATCCCTGGGGCCCCTGACATAAGAAGGACATGGACCTGTTGGAGCAAGTACAGAGAAAGGGGCACAAAGAAGATCTGAGGACTGGAGCACCTCTGCTATGGAGACAGGCTGAGAGAGTTGGGGTTGTTCAGCCGGGGGAAGAGAAGGCTCCAGGGAGTCCTTATAGACCCTTCTAGTACTTAAAGGGGGCCTACAGGAAAGATGGGGAGGGACTTTTGATCAGGGAATATAGTGATAGGATGAAGAGTAACAGTTTTAAACTGGAAGAGGGGAGATTTAGGTTAGATATCAGGAAGANATAGTGATAGGATGAAGGGTAACAGTTTTAAACTGAAAGGGGTAGATTTAGATAAGGAAGAAATTCTTTCCTGTGAGTGTGGTGAGCCCCTGGCCCAGGTTGCCCAGAGCAGCTGTGGCTGCCCCATCCCTGGAGGGGTTCAAGGCCAGGCTGGACGGGGCTTGGAGCAGCCTGGGCTGGTGGGAGTGCAAGCAGGGGGACTGCAACTAGGTGATCAGGGCAGGGGGGGTGGAACTGGATGATCTGCAAGGTCCTTTCCAACCCAAACCATTCTATGATTCTACATCTCAACATTATTTTATTTTATCCTTAGCTGACTGCAAGCTTTGTGTATTCCATTTAACTCCACCTGTATACTAATGGTGTTGCGTCTGTTCTCAGGTTTTCAAGCTTGCTGTTAATGGAGAATTTTTCTGACAGTTTTATACAGTATTGCATTTCCTTTTTAGTAGTAATGCTACTGACCTAAGAGTTTCCATCATGCACGAAAAAGTATTACTGGTATAGATCTCTGTTTCTTTATAAACATCCATAATAGTTGGTGCCAAAAAATTCTCACAGCCATGGAAAAATTACAGGACCAGGTTCCTATCACAAAAGAGAAGGTAATTCTAGAAGTGCTTGAGTATAACACAAGTTATATGAACTCTTATTAAAATATTACTGAAGTATTAGTACAAGCATTTAAATAGACTGAAAGCAGATATTTTAGGGAATAACTAAGGGATACTTTTAAATACCCAGCCTTCTAAACTGGAGTTTTAAGAACTCATATCACAAAGTTAATATTCTTGTACTACAAAATCTCTTAATAATAGTGAGAAACAGGAACTGGGGAAGGAGCGTATGTTATTTCCACTTAATCCAAATATTCCAAAAGGAAATTTTACATTAATTTTGACGAAACTTATCTGGCATTTAAATTAGATGCAAAATTACCAATGCAAACTTTTATGCCACTGCAGAATAAATACAAAATGTATATATTGTTTGAATCCAGTTGTATCAGTAATACCTATTAAAATTTGGATTACATGAATATCAAAGATATTTTAATGGGGACAAAACTAAAATTCTCCTTGAAGTTCTATCACGGAGATATACAGGGTCAAGACCACCAGTGGGAATAAGGCCAATGGTGTTGTGCTTATTCTTAACCTCTAAGGAACCCACTAAGATTTGGTCACTATTTAGGAAACACAACAGTGTACCACACAGGAATCAGCAGATGCCAGAGGCTCTTTATCGTGTACGACTAAACTTACCACCCTTTCCACAAATCCTATTTCAAAAAGAAAACGAAAGAAAATCAATGAGTGGAAAACACAGGTTTTCCAACTTTTTATGCTGAAAAACCACACATAGAGATCTAATGCAGCTCTGAGGGTCAGGCTTAACTTTGAATGACCTGATTTTGGCCAAATGTGCCACAGCTTTAATGTTATTTAAATGTAGGGTGTTTTTGTCTGTGAATATTAGCAAAGTCCTTGCTGCTGTAGATAAGCAGATGACATTCCATTCCTCTTCATTTCCCTCATTAAAGCAAAGAAGTTGAATATTAATGAGTGTGGAGAATTATGTTGTCATGCATGTTAGTCTAGAAAATATAAATTCATCTCATAAAAAAGTCAAAGGATCAAAGAAGGTTTTTACTGTTAATTGGAAACAAAGTGTCAACGGTGTCCTGATTTAAAGGGCACTCAAGGATGATAAGAGAGGGTTTTGGTTTATTTTTTTCCAAAAAAGAGATATAATTAAGGTAGAAGTGGAGTTATTATTGGTATTTCTTTACTAAAAGCCTCTCATTGCCTGTGGTATTCATTGTGGCATTTCCAATGTTCAAAATAATTAAAAAAATAAAAAACATTCTTGCAAACATACTTCAAAATTACTAATAGTAATATTTTTATATCCAAAAGCACTTTAAACATTATGGTCAAAAGTATTTTAAATATGGTAGTTTTTTTTAAAATCTACACATTTAATGCAACTAGTACATTTTCATTGTTCTTTTGGTAAGTAAACTTAAACCCAGCCCATTTAGCTCATGGCTAATAGACAGAAAAATGAGAGGATCATCTCCCCATTTTGTATTCCTGTTCCCAGCCCTAATTGCAGCAGTAAAAATTAAACCTGTGCTTGCTGAGCAAGCCTAGAAACACTAGATTTCTTGCACACACACATGCACACACAAGAAAAAGAGACTGATCTTAAGCTGGCATGGAGTATACTGTTAGTACTTCCTTCAGTTATGAGCAATATTAAAGATGTCCTCAAAACAGCAGTATTACAAGCATATCCTTATTGTTTAGACTTCACTAAGTAACTCATATAAAGGCCAAATGTCTTTCACAGGTCAGAATACAGAGTATCACAGGAGTATAAACAGGGAACAATTTTACGTTAATGTTCTTTCTAATTAAATACACAAACTGTAAACTCTAAGGGATAAATCTCTCACTTTTCCGATGAGATAACCTCTGTGCTTTTATAAAATATAAGGTAATTTGTGTGGGGCTTTTTTAACATTGTTTAATTGCAGTAGTCTTCAGATATGGCTTACAAAAGGCTCTTACTGTTTACTGTAGCAACTGTACATGTTAATTCTTACTTCCATATGAACAGAAGTTTCCTGAAAAAAGTGAAAGCCTATTATTTACATTAACCCTGAGAGATGATGCTAAAGCCAAGTAAATATTGACAATACTATTCTGAAACTTTCCTGGTCTTTTTGTAGGATCTCTAACGTAAAGTTGAAAAGGTCACAAAGTCTCATAGTTTGGACAGTCAAATAAAATAGTCTAAAATGCATTTATGAACAAGGCAAAGTCCAAACAAAAATATTCTGTATGCTTCTCCATATGCATCAACTGAAATACTATGAGAATAAATTAATACCATTTTCTCACTATGATGTTTTACTGGAATACTTGTTAATAACACCAACAAATAATTAAAATATAAGTGAGGGATGATATTACAAATCATTACTGCCTAGAACAGTTGAGTGAACTTTTTTTCCAGCAGTAATAGAATTTACATGATTACCAGTGCAGTGGGTGCAATTAAAATTTTACCATTTGCCAACTTTTGTTATTGTAATTCTGCATATATTCAGGGCCAGTGAATTTGGATGTCTTAAAGAACCTGCTGCATCTATATAAGTCACAAATTATGTTTCATTATAGGATAATTTGAATGTTCTGCTGATAGGATTATTCGGGTGCCTGAATTTGCTGCCATCATGCTTTGAACATAGACTCTCTGGGTAATGTCTGCCTGATGGCCTACTGCCTTACTATTGTTCAAAACACAGAAAATTGTTTCTAATTTTAAAGTTTCAAGTCCACTCCCTTTCAGCTTGCAAAATGGCAAGTCAGTAAAGAAAGACCCCTCTTAAAAGCATGCATGCATGGGGGACATTTAGGATATATATAAGTGATTGCCCCTTCATCTAACAGATACGCTGTAGACATGAGTTAATTGCTCTGCTCTCAGAAACAGGACTTTTGTGTACATGCTTGGCTGGGGAATACCCCTGTGCCTATAAAACCATTCAGCTATAGTTATAAATTCCAACAGGGCATGAAGTAAAATCTAACATGGTTTCAGACTGGTGAGAAATTAATACTTTTTTTTTCCTCCTCACCACTTGAGACAGAATCATAGAATCATTTAGATTGGAATAGACCTTAAAATCATCGAGGTCAACCATAAAACATGAAAGGCAATCCAGATTGGAGAGTTTAGGGAATGCATGCTGAGGAGCAGAAGCTTTTAGGCTTCACTTCCAGAGGCAGGGGAACTGCTGGAGTGACAGTCTGGGCCATGGAGGAAGCAGGGTGGCTCCCTGGGCTCAGGCCGAACGAGGGCAAAGCCAGCGAAACATAGCTGCTCAGACATAACCATTCTGGCTGAGCAACCTGCATTGTCATATAAGAAAGGAGACAGAAACACCGGCTTTCTGCCTGAATTGGCATGTATTCTTCAGTTACATCTGCATGTTAGAATCCCTGTAGGTCTTCCTGTCTAGGTGGTAACAAAGGCTTCAGCATTAATGTCTAATCCTGCTAGGACATCCAAATGCTCTGACTTCTCTAGGAGGGCACTGCTAACTCCTTCCAAAAGGACCAGCCTAGCTATAGTCCTCTACTAAAAAGACTTTAAAAGTTTAGACTTCAAAATGACATAAATATAATTTTCTATGAAGCTCCAGTGAAAAGATTAACAAAATAAGATAGTTGTTAACTGAACAAGAGTATTAGATTAACTTCTTCAATTACTGATTTCATATATTTGCTTAGATTTAAATGTATAATTCATAGGATCAGTGTAGTTAGAAATGTAAAAGAACTATTTAGGTCACTTAGTCCATCTTTGCCAGCACAGCATTATTTTCATCACTGCATTGTCCATTTTCTCTTTAAACCTTGATAATCTGTAAATCATGTAGGGTTTATAATATGAGTGTCTAGCAGAACCGTTATCTGTGGATGACAATCACAAGCCAAGGAAAGACAACATTGCAATACGCACTAAATTTATGGATTTGGTTTTGTCCATTGCAAAATGCTTATAGCTATTGGTACTGTGCTATCAGCAAAGTCAAGTACCACACAAGTATACCCCCTCATGGGTTTTATGTGTTTTGACCACACAAAATTGCATTTACTATTTGAATTTGGCCTAGGAAACCTGACTCATGCTGGTGCACTGAACAGCAGAAACATGCTGTCATGAAACTTCTTTAAAAATATATATCCTAGAACTCCCTGGCACTTTGCTATAGAAACACAGTTCCGAATATATGTGCACGCTTGTGCACAAGCACAGAAAGAAAGGCTTTTTTTGGAGGTACGTATTATCAATAGAGGGAGCCTCTACAACCAGGTATTGCTACTTGTCTGTTACATCTTAAAATCAGTGAAGGTGCATTTGGTATTCACTTTTTTTTTTGTTTTTGTTTTGTTTTAAATGACCACAAATATAGTAATACCCAAATCTGCTACTGAACCTCAAAGAAGCAACATTTCTGGTACAGCTGAGGAAGAAAACAACCCTGGTAACAGGATGAGAGCTGCTACTTTGAAGTGAAACTGAACAAATACCTGTAACTTGCAAAAAATCTAAACTGCCTCCAAACAACTCTTAACAGATACCATAGTCTTCTTAAAGGGGTGAAACAGGACTAAGGAAACCCTAAATTTTTATATGTTTTTTAAAATAATATTTGTGCGTGTATGCATATTGATATGATATATATGTTTTAATGCCTTTTCTTATTGTGAAGTGCACTTTCAGTTTGGAACCTAGCGTTAATAGACTATTTTTTCGTAAGTCTGAAAAGTCTGAAACAAATGCCTCGGAGCTTTCCACACTTTCTTAATGCAGCAAAGACTCTGGAACTTAATGAGAACAATTAAAACATCAATATTGTCAATAATTGTACTTCACAGCTTTTTCACAGAGACCTCTGAGTCCTGAGATTGTCTTCAGTCTGTCAGTGACAAGTTCTAGAGTGAGGAAGAGCAGAAAATATACCATCCGAAAAAGACTGCTGAGAGAGGTAGGCTCCGTAGAATATAGATTTAAAATTCAGGCAATTTGGTCACTAAAGCCTCTGCCTTAAAGAAAGTGAAAGAAGAGAGACCTTTCCCAACATCTTCTGAACGCTCCAAAATCCTGCCCTGCCAGACCCAGTTGTCTCTAGGCTCTAGCCACCTGTCAAAGGCTCTAGCTATAAATTTCCAGCTTTTATCTATCTTTTTGGAAACAAAGAACTCCCTAGTTCTCTATGGAGTACTCTAATTAATGAAAGCTCATGCATTTATTCTGCATAGTATATAAACATACTTACAAAACAAAGCAGAACGAGGTTCATCACATCACTCAGCCTGAATTTTCCATCACTGGAAAGCAGAAAGGGTAAGATCAGTTGACAGATTTAGGGCATGGAATTGACAGTCAAGGAGTGGAAGAGGGGCCCAGAAATCTTGTGCAGTTTCTACCCTTGGAGGTTTTCAAGACCCCACGATAAAGCCCTGAGCTGCCTGGCTGGACCTTGAAACTGACCCTGCTTCAGCGGGAAGATGGACAGTATGACCTTCTGAGCTCTCTTTGAACCTGATCTATCCTATGGTCCTTGGACTTTTTGTCTCCATGTTCAAACCTGGTCTAAAACAAGAACCACTCATACAACATACAGTAATTAAGATGAGTGATAAGTAAACTCAGTTATCAAGCTTTACTAGAACTCGGATATTACCTGAATATCCTCTTGAATGGCTTTGATCACCTTCCTATTTCTAGGAGTCTCTTCACTTTATAATCAAAAAATCCTTCAAGATGAAAAGCACTCCATGAATGTCATGTATATTCATTTTTCCTGTATTTTTTAAGCTACTTGAAGGATCAAAAAAGACACAGTTTACTTTCACGACAGTTACCTGTTAATTTTGTTCTGCCTTGTGGAAACATGCGGCTAATCTGAATGCACTGGAGTGATTTATTTTCTTGTTTTATCATGTCAGCCAACTCTCTCCTATTAATTCAGGACATTAAAATCTATGCCAGCATGCAAGGGATTCAGAAATATGCCACTATTTATTTTATGTGTAAATCTACAATCTGAGGTTAAATAAACAACTACAGCACAAAGACTCCATGATACAGAATTGGTGTGCAGCAGTAATCAGGTCTGTTAGCAGGATTATGACCAGAGAAGATGAGGATTTGAAAAATATACAAAAATGGAGAAATTCCTCCAATGAATCTTACATAAATACTAGTACAATCTCATTTATTTTAAATGTATGCTATTGTTTTTGTTTTAGTTTATGAAGAAGAAAATATTTTGGAAGACGCATTTTCTTCTTCACACCAGTCTTTAACTGATTTATTAACGTATCACATTTATCAGCATCAGATATCCTAGTACTTAGGGAACAGTCTGAGGCATCACACAATAGGTGCAACAGAGAGATTGCTTCCTAAAAAGTGCAAACTTTCTGTTCTGAAAATATGCCTCATTCCCATTGACAAACTGTTTCTACACTTGGGTATCCCATCAAAAAGGCTGAATTCGTAAATTCGAAAAAAAATTGAAATCATTTCCCCCCCTACTTTCTTCAGCACTACTACATACAAGATGAAATGCACCCAACAGCATAGGCGTCCATGACAGCACAATACTCTATTTGATGGAAAAAGCAAGGAAAACTGAGTTGTGCATACTGGAATTTGGTGAAAATATCTAGCTTAACATAGCTTTAGTAGTGAAACGTTTCAGCGGATCTCAAACTTGCTGACTGCATGTGTCAAAAATCTCAGCTCTTACCCTGCCCAAGCCCTCTGCCCTCGAGGCAAGACTCACGTCTTCCAGAAACTTTCTTTTCTCCTTAGTCTGCTTGTGTAAAATTACATTTTGCGGACTGTCTGTCTGAAGTGGGAAAAGGGGAACTGTAACAGAGTGAAGGAAAAGAGAAGATTGCCTACATGTAAACCAATTTTGCTCCCAAGATCCTTGCAGCAGCAGAAATAATTGCTTAGTTTTATGAAATCCAGGAAATCCTCCAAGTAACAGCTTATCCCTGGCCTCACCGCAATACTTGAGAAGCATAGGTGGAGGCTGAGCCAACTCCCTTGTAAGTTCATCTCCTGATGTAACAGCCCTGAGTCTTGTACACGACTTCAAATGAGTTTCTCTTCAATCAAATACTAAACTAACTCACACTTACACTGTGAAATCACATGAGACTTTCAGGTCAGGGTGGCAAGTCTGCAAGACTGACTCAGGTATGCCCTTCTACGTTTCTTGTTTCAGAAGGTAGACTTTCTGACACTCAATACAAAAGTGAAACTTCTTTGTACAGAGAGTGAAGTACTAGTGAAAGCATGCAAAGAGTTTATTTCTATTTAATATGGTCTCACTCTAATTAATTAGAGTAATTAAACTAGTTAGCAATTTTTCAGTTTGTGTGGTACAGTAGGGCTATGACTTATTGCCTCTGGGTAGCTAACTCAGCTTGAACTAGACAACATATTTGAAAAAAGCTTTAGCAAGGTATTTGTTTTATAATTATGCTCTTCATGAAAATACATAAATACGTTAACATGTGCAAATTGTTTTAAGTAGAAACAAGGCAACATTGAATGTATCATAGGTAACATAGAAGTGACATATTTCATTTCCATCTCACAAGCATTGGAGAGACTTAGGTCCTTAAAATCATGTTGCCCTAGTATAGAGAGTGATCCGACTTAAATTGAGATACTGATGTTTAACCTATTCCCATAGCAGGCAACATCAAAATATCTTTCTTGGAAAGGCTTCTTCCAGACCTTCCATTTTGGCCACTCGTATGACAGTGACTCAAGGCAGAAGAGACACCTGAAGACAGCAAAGCCAGGTAACAAGACTGTCACCCTCTAAGTACAGAGTTGAATATTTTTCTAAAACAGAGGTTGTACCCAAATTTTCTCCAGGAGCATGCTAGGAGAGTTTTCCTGTAGACTAGATGACACCGACTATAAAGAACAGTGGGCTAATGTGGCCTTGAGCACAGGCTCAAACTAGGTGCTGTATCACTCTGAAAAATGTAGCTCCTGAACTCATTCCTGTAGAAATATTTTGCATGCCATCCATGCGCAAACTTATTACTGATGTGCTTGGGAATCATAAGTAGAACAAACATAGACTGTGTCCCTTAGATTTGACAATCTGTATAAGAAAAATAAGGTTTAACTAGGAACGTATCTGTTTCTGACAAGAGAATGATGGATAGAGCCACTTTATTTACCCTGACAGAAATATCTTTGTTGATGAGCTTTGTGTTTTGCAAAAGAAAAGGAACAGCGAGTATCTAGATTTATATATGTGAGGTGAAATATTGCATTTTTGACTGGAATGTATAATTTCATAGATTATGAGTTTTGTTTAATGACTGTCTGCAAAACTGATATTTCAGGGTTTAGCATTTCAATGATTTATGGTCTTGTCAGTGAATTTTTAATATGCTTTATGTGCACAGATGTTTCTGCAATTGTGACACGCTGCAAGAATTTACAGTGGTCAATTGCCCTCCAGTTTTTTTCATGTCAAGGCTGTGGGAGAAAAGTCATAGGATTGTGTAGTAGAGCTGCAATGAATAGCAGGCAGGGGTAGTTAAGTCATTAACTTGTGAAGTTTCTTGTTAACCCCTGTTTACAGTCACCTGTGCTTCCCAAGGTGTCCAGATAATTTGAAATAAAAAAAGAAAGAAAATTCAAATGAAAACAATGAAACAGTAACACCTTTACAAACAAACAAACAAATAAAAAATAACAAATAAATAAATACATAATATGTACAGATCTGACTTCTTCATATCTAATTTTGTGCTAAATTGCTCCAGCTAATAGAAACAACCTTAGTTAAAAACAATTTCCCTCAATGTCTCTTCAAAATTATTTTCTCATTAAAAAAATGACTCCTCAGAACAAGCAAGGAGGATTGGTGCGAAGAAGAGGATTTTATGAGATTCATGACAATTTCATAGGATGGTACTGACAGTAAGGTCTTGCCTTCCAACTGGTTTGGGGTCCATCAGGATGTGGGAGAACCAGCATCCACAGCAGTGCTGCTTAATACAGAAATATCTGTACAATCTTTTGACACACATTTCTGTAAGATCTGAATAAATTTAAACTTCAAAGCACCTTCCATTCTCAAAAGCAGCATTCACTAGATCCCAAGACTCCTATTGTGAAAGCGAAAGATCTGGTCTTTAGTTTTTTGTTTGTTTTAAGGTTTATTTTTATCCTTCTATTCCATTCATATAATTTTCAAAGTTGTGTTCACTACCTATAATTCTCTTTTTGTTGGAATACCTTTGTCTCATCCTAGGCCTATGAAAGCATCAGAGAATTGTGATATTACATTGGGAAACAAACTGTTTCTTAGTCAGGCATCGGTCTCATGTTTTCTTGACAGACCTATTTTCAGTCTAACTGAGCTCATTGAATTGCAAAAGAAACTAATGAGTATGAGCATTACAACACTCCCACATAGATTGGCTCTTCCAACTGGATGCCTAAAGTTGGCACGCAAAACCCTCGCACAAATGTGACCAGAGTTGTTGAGCAGCAGTGATGTATCAGAACAACAATAAATTGTTTAAATAAAGCTCTTCTGTCATATATATATATAAAAGCGAGAATACAAGTAAACAAAGCTACATTTTAAAAGTTGAGAATTATTCTTACAGACTGTTACGGAAATGAAGTCAACTTACATATAAAATTGGTATGTCTGCTATAATCCGTTGTTAGTGTAGCTACTAGGAACCAAACAAAATAAAAGAATTGTGCCTTTTTTCCCTCCTACTGAATTGACTGTTTTATCCAATATAGCAGTATTTAAAGGACATTCATACACACACACCTCCCCCAAAAAGAAGAGAAAAAGAAAAAAAAAAGGGGATGAGTCTCATCATGATCCTAGCGTATACCTCTTCTTCCACACGTGGAACATCATCAGGTCTGACGCTTGCATTGCTGTAAATCCCTTGTACCTTAAAGACTTCCACATTTCTCCATGGATCCCTGTGTGCCTCTCTATAAAGCTCAGCCAGGTCAAAGGACATGTGAGAAATCAGCTGTTTATTTCAAGACTATGAAAATCAGTGGCCCTGCGATATTTCAAGTATGTCCACGTCTGGACATGCCTGCTTTATAATTAGCTGCATGTATTAATGATGGATTTCAGTAAGAATAATCATTCCTGCTTCAAAAATAGTTTTTGGAACTTGTTATTTAAGAACTTCATTACAGAGCAGCAATACTGCAGTTACTAACCTCTCTGTTCTTTACTGTCCTACCATTACATCTGATTTCATAATTTATCTTTTATAAAAAGAAAACCAATAACTTTAGCTTAAATTTAGCTGTGGAAAACAGACAAGCCTTAAAAAAAATACTATGAGTAGTTAAACACATGGCAACAGATTTGAGCTCAACTAGAATATGAACAAACTCCCATATGGTAGCATGAGCAATCACAACCAAAACAAGACTATATATCTTGTACAAGGAATAACAAACAACTATGTTTTAACAAAAAAAAAACAAAAAACAAAAAAAAAACCCACCACCCCAAACCCTTTACTGTTTTATTTGCATTGAAAAAATAACTCTGCTTTTCTGAAAGTTTAACTACAGGAATTTCTGGATTATTAAACATAAAACATCCTTTACCAAGATGATTCCAGAAGTAACAGATGATCATAAACAGCTTATATTCTTATTTTCTGTAGAAAACTGTTCATTAAAACTGCATAACAGCAAATATATTTATGTATTTCACTCGGTGCAGATACAAAAAGCATTCCTAACTCAGGATTCAGAGAAGATAAGCTGGGCTGTGGGTGAAAAGGGGTATAAATCAACACATACCTGGACATTCTCCCTGAATAAGTATATTAAATATTCCTGCAGGAGTCCAGACAGTGAATGATACATGCTGCTTATACTTACAGTTTCACTCTCTGGGTCCTCTGCAAGAGCTATCCAACCCCTGCGGGGCTGTGAAGCAGAGAGATACAGTGCAATAAACTCCGAGCAGAATACCTGCTTGCTTGCCAAAGGTTTAATTTGCTGGCCAGCCCTAGAGAAGATATCTTCGTTTCTTGTATGCAAAAGAGGGAAAGGATGGCTATCTGACCATTATAGAAAAGCTCTTTACCTAGAAAGTCCTTACAGATTTCAGTACAAGTGCATTTATGCTCTAACATTAAACTTATTGCACTGAAAATGACGTCAATGAATATTTTTTCTTGTTTTTAATGAATGTTAACTATCCTGATTTAAGTATTATAGCAAATAAATGCTACTATAGTGTAAAATAAAGGTAAACAAGGCAAGAGTTCTTATGTGATATCCTGTCCCCATTTGAAGAATTTTCTGCAAAATTGCTATGTTTTCCCAACAAACTTCTACATCACTTGCCAGGTGGCATGTCTGACCTCAAAATCCCTTTCCAAACAGTCTGCTGTTGCTAATGCAGTAGAAATTCAAATCATTTGTTCTAGAGAAACAGGTTGAATCAACATTCAGACAAGGTGCAACACCTATATTTATTCAGTATTAATTATACTTCTGCCTAGTTCAGTACTGCACATCTGGCTCAAAGCCATCAAGAAAAAAGTCAATTGTAAGGGGAATATCACCACGCTAACTAATGATGTATGTAGACCAACAGTCTGAGCCACTGTGTCGATCTCTTACCTCTCACAAGCATCACGCGTAATCCATCTCCCTTTACAGCATAAGGTAAGTTCATAGAATTATCAAGCCAAAACTGTTAAGTTGCTTAAAAATTATCTTACAATATGTTCATATATTCATCAGGATGTTAAAAATAGCTAACTCCATACTTTTTCTATGTTCTGCATTATTCTTATACTGCATGAGACATCATAGAGAATTTCTAAAGTGCACACAATAAATAGAAAACCATATCCTTAATTTGCACTGGAATTTGCTACATGCTTGCAAATTCATTATCAGGAACTGCATCCCCTCACTGAATAATGGTAACAGCATCTACTAGCTAATATTTGGAGGTTTCCTTTTCCATATCTCAAAGAACTCTGAGGTGAGTATCAGTACCCCTGCCCTCCAGCTGAGACACAGAGCAGTCCCTTGAGTCCCGATACAGTGTTCTGTCCATTACCTTCCCTGGATGCTACCAAAAAATAACTGGATACCAGACAACAGAACTTGCCTTCCAAGGAAATAGATGCTGTGCACTGTATGTACTAGAAACAACAGCTTTGATAAAGCCAGAGATCTTACAGTGTGCGTGGTGTTCCCATTGCAGAGCTCTGGGTAAGAGCTGCACGAGATCGAGTAGCCTCTGCACAGGCAGTTGGCGTTTGTAGCCTCACAAGGTGTCAGTGCTTTTCCAGTGGAGCTCTTATTGTGATAACCATCTTCTGACGGTACTGTATCAGAATGATAATTATGCCAGGAAAGGAATCAAAAATACTATCAGAGTGCTGGCCAAACTCACTATTCATCCTACAAACTCCATTTAAGTTGTTGGCTATAATTATTAAGATCATGCCAACTGTAAAGGCTACATTGAAAAAGTGGATTTGTAATAACCATAGAATCTCCTCCTCTGATTTGTGTGACCCGTATCTTTTGGAGTTGAAAACAGGAAGCTTACAAGCAATAGTCTTTCCTCTCCCACCCGTTTTAAATACTATAAAGGTCCTTTAAAATAACAATTGTAATTATATAGAGACTCCTATGGGAGTTAATATATTATTTTTTTCTTTACACCTGCCACAAACTGCTGTATGTTAAATACGGTTTAGACAAATTTGGCTATTTGCCAGCAATGAACTGAAAAGAACATCTGGACATGTGCAACACATGCAAATTTACCTCTAGCAAATCAGTCTGCTGGTGCTGAATCTTAGTGTGCTTCTCGCTATTTTTTGATTTGTGGCCAATCACTCTTGACCTCTAAAAAAGACTAAACCATTCCTATACTTGTAATTTTTTAGACATATGCTTCTTGTTTACTCTGTAATACTAGATTTTAATACAGTCTTTCACTATAGATAAGATACACAGATAGTTCCACTAATTTCATATGGTTCCTCTGTAGATACAAATATTCATGACTTGCAATATAATGACACATACCTAATGTTCGCAGAGCAATAGAGATACTTAATTTTCGAAAATTTGTTAATAAAAGACTTAAGTCTCTGCACCTTATTGTTCCTTTTGTAAATCACACAATTTATCTGACAAAGCAGGCAGATTTGTCCCAACTATCACTGTCCTGAGGTCAGTGGTGTCAAAACTGCATTGAAGTATGAAGTTGCAGCAGGGAGGTGTGCAATTCCATTGGGATTTCACATTAGGGACTTAATCTTAACAGGGTTTTGAGGAGTCCCATATGATGAGTCCTAATGAAAGTGCTCAGCATCCAGCAGAAGTATTCAGCCTATTACAGGACTAAACCTTATGGGCAGAAAAATGCCTGGTTTTATGAGAAGTGAACATTCTAGGCATAGGATCATTTCGCCTGATGTTACTTTTATGTACATTTAGATCCTTTCCTAAAACTTGAAATATTTTTACAAAAGAACTAAGTCAACATGTAATGAGTCTGGGGGTTTTGTCTGTGTATCTTCCACATGACTTAGTGTTCACAGGTCAACAGACAAAGAAGAGTCATGCTATCCTGTGACACTTAAAATATACTCTAATAAATATGAATGTTTCTCAGGTGGGAATTATAAAATACAAACATTTAAGTATAGCTAAAAGAATAACTCCACAGACATGGACTCACTCAGTGTTATGTTTTCTTAGGGGACATTTTGGTAGAGTAACAGCAGTAAAATTATAAACTAGAAAACCACAATATCTTAATCTATAGAATTAGCACCATCAAGATTACGGATTTTTTTAAAAAATTTGCAATATTATACAATTCTGCAAAAAATATTAGGAAATAACAGAGACTTTGATCAAGCTTAAGACTTGTTATTTTTGCCTTTAAGAGATAGCATTTGTGATATTCACCGTACAGAATGCTATGTTTAAAAGTATTGGGCAACTGTTCTCCAGACTGTTTCCATTTCTTAAAAGACCAAATCCAAGAGATGTTCCCAGTTGTCAGAGGGCTAACACACCTGAAATCTGTTCTAACTGATAGAAACAGAGATGCCCTCCTGGATGAGTCTTCATTTCAATAACTCTTAAAACAGATGCTAAAGATAATTTAAATTACCAACATGGGTATGCATTTTGCTGCACTTACACAATCCTTCAGGCTAAAGAGGGAATATGAGATTTTATTTCTTGCAACTGGCTTTGTATTTGTAAATCTGGGAAATTCTGCAGGCTAATAGGGTAAGAAAATGTAAAGCAATGTGAAATATCTTAAATGTGTCCATGGTTCCCCACTATAGATTTAATTCTGAAGGAAAACCACAAGATTTTTATACTGTCCCAGACGTGCCTAATATTACCCTGAAATTCGAACAACTCACAAGAGCCAGAGGTATCTATCAGTGTTCACTAACCTCATTTCTTTTACAATACTTTCTAATTAGTAAGAAAGTAATGCAGGCACATGCCTTGAATGTGTCAATACAGCTAACACTGAGATCAGGAAGAGCTGAGATTATTTCCTAGGTGATCATTTCCTAGTATGATTTTCAACACAACTGCAAATTTTCCATGTCAAAACTGGAAAAGTTGCTTCTCTGTTGCACCAGAGCAAAAATAAGTTTGCGCTTCTCGTTCTTGTTCTATGTAAGCAGAAAGGCAAATCACCAAATTTGTAACAGGTTAAAGTCAAGAGCAATTGTTAGACAAATAATATTTTCCCCATGATACGGAATGGTAATGCTGCCAGTGAAAAATTGACACTGGAAGTCACAGCAAATTACTGTCTGATGCTGGAGAAGTTCAGATCTGTTCTTATGTTAGGTCTAAACACTCAGGTAAAACTGGATTTTTTTTAAAAGCATGAAAACTGAGGAAATGTAAAAATAGTTTGGCTTGTCTATATAAGTGACTTTGAAAATGCACATTTTTCTGCCTTACAGAGTATAAGTAACTAGGATAGATGAAATAAGAGGTTAGCAAAAAACAAGCTTTGAAGAGCTTTTCACAGCATGCACTAGGCTGAAGAAGTGTATTCTTGGTATCAGGAAAGTGTATCAGTTTGAGCTCATTTTTTCCCCTATTCATTATCTGCCTACTTCCCAAGAGAATATTTCAGAGATTAGTGTATAATTATAATCAACAGTTATTTTATGAGGCCCACAAGACCTCCCTGAACTAAATGACTTTTCCCTTTTAGTCACAAGCCTTTCTATAGCACTAGTAATTTCTTTAAGTGGTCAATCATACAAATTCAAATAATGAATAGCAATCTTTATTAATACTGTGTTCAGCTGCATTATCAGTTGAACATATCTTATGTAATACATTTTTTCATGTGCAGTTACTTCTATTTTTGTTATTATTTTTCATCTAAAGCGAGTAGAAGTTTGTCTCCAATAGCAAGAGATTTTGACCAGTACTGTAGCTGTATCTAAAAAAAGAAAAAAAAAATGTATCTCTTTTGTAACTTCTGCGATTGTTGTATCTTCTTTTTCATTATTTTCCTTGTAATTTGAAGGCTGCCGTGCAATTCACTACTATGTAATGGCCAAGTAGAAGGAATATTTTGAAAGGAATTTTCAAAGTCATTTATACTTACTGCAAATCAGAGCATTGTTAAAAGAAGTATTTACAAAGGAGGACTCCACTCACAACCTGAATTTCCCTTTACAATAGCTCACATTTTTCTGCTTTAACCCTCTGGTAGACTATCATAAAGAATAGTAAAATACAATGATGAAGGGATACTTCAAGTGTCACAAGGAAAGATGTTATTTACAATGGTAATCACAAGTGTATGTTATATCCTATTGTACATACCTGCTTTTCATTGTGAAACTGTGATTTACAAGTTTCATTGATAGCAATTATACTTCATAAACCAGACAAGAAGTTAGTAATTCCCAATGGGAAACACATAGCAACTATTATTTTTTAATTTCCACTTGGAGGAAGGCTCTAAGAGCCAGACTTCTGAATATTATTCAAAATACAGCAGATGGTCATAGGAAAAATTAGGCCAGAACAGTAGGCAGTGCATTTAGAATACCAGGAGCCACAGCACTGACAAGTTTTTTGGGACTGCACAAAAGAGAGCAGTGTGGATCTGAGGCAGAATAAGAATGTGCCTGGACAGCTGTTTACAGAACAAGCTCCTCCCCAAGCTCAATAGTGAGCACCAAATAAAGTACACAGCTGAGCAGCCCTTGCCAATCAGAGGCAGAAGTTGACAGTAGCTGATGAAAGATTATAAGCAGAGGGGATAAGTAATGCGGGATCATAAAAATGAAGATAAAATTTTATATCTGATGAGGAAGAGCCAAAAAAAAAAAAGGACACACAGAGAGAAGCGACGCAGTCAGAAGCAGGGACTGGGAGGATGAGCTCTGCAGCAGAGTCTTCTTTTTGGATAAGCCACAGCACTGTCATAGTTAAACAAAAGGATGGTGCAGCTGCAAGAAGGAAATGAGATGCCACTCCTGAAGGTGTTATTTGCAACAGAAGGTGAACGGGGAAACAAAAAGTTCTCTGAGTATTTCTAGAGTGGAATTGCATGAGAGCAAGCAGACGGGTAAAGCTGTGCCCCAGTGTCTCACAGCAACCCCGGAGCAGACTCAGCTCTTCCACTTGCAGCCCCTGTCTTTGCATCAGCCCTGAGGCAATGCAAACTTCCTTGCTGCCTTTTTTCCTTCTCTTTTCTATAGATAAATTTGCACAGGTATACTGCACAATTGCAGTCCCCTCAGGAGAGGATAGTTTATTTAATTTGTTGTATCTGAACTTAACATACTTAAGTACCTCCATACCGCAAACCCAAATATTAATAAAGTTGTGTGAGCATAGATATTTTAAAAAAATTAGATTGTTTGGAAAAGATAGTTAGAAGAGGTCACTAGAAAAAGGCAATGAGCTGAGTAAAAGCAGTGTGTTACATACAGTACCTTCCCTACAGAAGCACAATGCAGCTGGTGAGATTTGCTCATATGGTGAGCATTCCTGCCGAGCTTCTACCATTATCTCTAATTAAGAAACATTTCTTTTTAAATCAAAAGATTCCCATGGTCAGATTATTCACCTTCTTTAGTTTGCTCTGTACACAAAAAAGCTGTTGGACTGCAAACATCCATCATTTACTTAAAGAAAAAACCCACAAGGTGTGTGTTAAAATGAGATAACACATGCCCCACTGGCCTCAAATGAGCCAATAAAAGGACTATGTTACAATACCACACTCCTGGAAAAGTCCTATTGTGATAATGAAATGGCACCAAAGTTCATTTTGTTACAGAAAAGCTGCATTCATCCACATACTATGAGTATTTTTTATGTGATTTCAAGCAAAAATATCCAACTGTCCTGTTATTCTGAGGCAAAGCAAAGAAACACCCGCTGAATCATTTAATATCCTAACGGTGTAATGTAATAATAAGTAATAGATATAAAATGCATTTTTTATTTATACATTGATCGACATCACAACATTGTAGTGGCCTGGAAAGAGGGTCATTGCTCTGTGAGATTCCACTAAAATTCTGGACAGGAGACTGCCACTCCTTCTGTATTAATAATACTAATAATACTGTGGAAGGGAGAAAATAAATCAGTATTTATTTATAGGTCCATAAGTTCTTTTTTTCCTAGATCTTATCTTTCTACTGTTATTACTGAATGTTTTCTACTGGACAATTATCAAGAGTAGTGATACTAAATTTTCTTATCGTGTGTGGGGCTCTAATTAATACTTACAGACAACCAAAATATATTTGCTGTCTGGACAATCGTAACTAAGAAACTTGGAAAGTAATGAATTGCTGGAAGACAAGGAGAAGTGATGGCATTTATGATCCTGCATATTTGCAGACATACACTAGAGAACATATCAAGGGCGCTTGTCTGTACAGCGATGTTGGAACCAGCCATTAAAGGCTGGACTCCTCCTTCCTCCTAGCAGAAGGGGACGTTTAAAAGTAGCAGCAGAAGCAAAAGCTTACCACATTGTTCTCTCCTTTTCCTTTCTTCTCTGGCAGGTGGCTAAAACTGAGAGACTAAGGTTCTAGTCCAATTCTGTCACCACTGCCATAGATTACTTCTTAAATCTTTGTTTCAGCTTCACAATGAAATGAGAAAAAATAATTTTTCAGTTTTGCAAAATGTTTTTCACCCAATGAAATCCTAGTAACAAAAGTGCTTAAATTGCCTATGCTTCTACCCAGGGAGGAAAATTTTTTAAAGTATTTTGGAGACTGAACAAAGGCCATCTTGAGCTTCTGCCCTTCAAAAAGGGAAAACGCTGAGAATAAACCCAGAAAAATAGGTCAGAAGAATAAAAGTAAAATACTCCTGAACCCATCCCAGTGTTATATTTAAAACTGAAGTAAGAAACAGTGAATGATGGCCAGGAATTTCCTTTATCAAGTTTCTCCCCCACCCCGCCTTCATATCTGACATAGATAGTCATTAGGGATAATGTTAGTTCTTTATTTGAACTGTGAATATTAAGATAATGGAAGAAATTGGCTAGTCAGTTGTGAAATACTATAGCAATAAAAGTCTTTGATAGAAGATGAATCTTTCTCAAAATAGTCAGAGGGTGTCAATAAATGAAGAGTAATGCGAAGATCACTTATATTTATTGAGACTGCAGCATTTATCAAAGTCATCAACATTTAACTGGAGTTAATATACTTGCTAGCTTTTTATTTCTACTGTACAAGTTTGTTCATATATTTAGGGATAAAGTGCGAGGCTTACTAGTTTTTGTTTTAACTCTTTTAACTCTTGTTGGCTTTTATCCTCCATCTTCAAATAAATGGGTATTTGGATTACTCCTCTAGCATTCCTTTGGTAGGACAGCTGGGCTACTTTCTAAATGCATTAGCACTTCCCATATGGGACCTGCATGTTAACAAAACCTCTCATATCTTAGAAGTAATTCAAGTAAAAAACCTAGAAATTTGGGAATTCGAGATCAGTAAAAATTCTTCATCTGCATACATTTATTGACCATTGCTTTATGTTTATGACAGAATGAGAGGATTATCGTATTAGCTTCAGATGTGATTCCATTCATGGAGTCTTTCATCCAGGCATGAATCTGAGAGTTGTTTGAATTTGGGAATAAATCTAAATATCTCGGCTATCCCAAGCACTGTACTCACTGATGTCTTGGGACCTGAGACAGAAAGAAGATGAGAGCGGGGATGTCAGGATCTGAAACCATCTCACACATCAGGCCCCCTTCTCTTTCAGGGAATGAAGGAACTACTAGAAAAACAGGAATTCACACTTTGCATTTTTGGCTTTTATCTTTTAACATCATACTCAGCTGGTACTGTAGGTTACAGCTATATCCAGTGGGCAGCAGACACCTGCTCACCCTCCTTTCCTTGAGGCTCTCGGGATCTAGTCACCCAAGAGCAGTTGTAGCAGCCCCTGGCCATTTTCCCTCGTTCTCTACAGCTGACATGATGCCATGTGACAAGGACACATACAGCTATAGCAGGGGGCAAGGGATTGAGGCAATCAGGCCCCCCAGGAAATTTAGGAAGAGAACTCTCTGATCGTTCTGGCTCTGGCAGCCTTCCTCCTGCTTCGAGGTCCTCTGGCTATGCGTGAATGGGACTGTAGGGACGAAGGGTGTCACCTGGGTAGAGGTGATGTAGTTTGACGTGTGTAGCAAAGCCAGGGCTGTTGGGAGGAACAAGACCTCAGAGCGGCACAGCGGGGCTGGCTCCGCACGCACGGTGAGCCAAGTGGTTCCTGGAGTGGCTGGGCAGGAGGTCCGGCTGTGCCAAGCCTAGCATGGCAAACCTGTGTGGCCCACAGCTGGCAGGACACAGTTGCCAGCTTACACCAAATATACGAACAAGTTATTTGTGAAAAGAAATTACAGAAAGATGACTCAGTGGTTGTATTTTACTGGAATCTGCAGACCTATTGGGACACTTACATTATTGATGTTTTTCCATTGATAGATTCCTTTACAGAATGTAAAGAGAGCAATCAGGCATTAATGTATGCACGCAGATTTCAGGAGGCTCTCTAACCAGCTGCTCATGAAATAGTAATGTCATTTTTGAATAAGGGAAATAGTGAATCCAGTGGTCATTTTAACTGCTGTCAAATCGCTTGACTAAAGGTACCTACATGATAGGACATAAGATGACTTTTTACTGCAGTTCATATTTCTAGCCTGAATTTGTAGTAGTTGGAGCATGATACCTAAGAAATCCTCAGATGCACTGTAAGCTGTAAATTCCTACTACACTCTAAACAGGATGTGTTGTTTACAGCTGTTTAGATCCACTAAATATTTGTGGATTTGCTTCCTCAGCTGTAGCAGGAACTTACTGGTCATAACTCCCTGCCTTGTTCAATAACTTACAGTAATTATCATGAAGAAAATGCAATAAATTTATGTAATAGACTGCCCCTTTGCTATAATATACAATGAGAAGCAATCAATGCTACTTACAATAAGGAGAAGAAATATAACTGTGTTTTATTTTATAGCTTTGGTAATGCAGCTTTGAAAACCACCAGAGGGAGTCGAGTGAAAGTCGTGGTCAAATTCCAGCCCCGTAAAACGTAGCCCGGGGCTGACATTTTACAAAGTGGCAACACAACACCAGGTTGTGTACTTCTTAGTAGACTATTTTATTTGTTCATCCATCCAGTAAATAAAACGTCCATATGAATTGCTGCTCTTATTTCATATGCTTAGAAACAGGGAAGCTACATGAATCTCATAAATAACCCTCAAACTTAACCTTTGGCAAAATTATTACAAAAAAGAAGATGTGGGCAGATGATAGCAAAATATCTACTTTTGCAGTTACCAACAATAATCTTGGAAAATGAGATAGCTATATTTAATCGTGGTTTTAATATATACTTTTACTGTAACTTAAATCAAAGGGCATTTCTGAAGCCATCCTAGTTATGCTTAAAGTATAATTACATGCTACATATCTTGGAAAGTAAATGAAAGCCTTTTCTTGGTGATTTGTTATACATTTCTTTTTTGCCTCTGGCTAACTGAAGGCCAGGCCTCTGAAGAGTTTCAAGTATAATGCACAGTGAATATAAAACAGTCCATTAATTGGGATAATAGGTCCTGGCATGTAATTGCATTGCTAAGGTACTATGGATAGCTGCTGAGTGAAATGGTATTTATTCAAGGTTGTTAGTCACCCGTGGATAACTTTATTTGTCCACTGATGCTTAAATAAATGCATCATCCATCAGTAAGAATACTTACGGAAAAATTTATAGCAAAAATCATTATCATGTCTCAAATTATAAAAGGAAACAGTATATAAAAATTGCTGAACAGTGGTACAATAAAGCCATGCTGTGATTTGCTTGTTTTTCTTCCCATGGACAGTAAAATATGGTTGAAAAATCACAAAGTTCACATGCTTACAATACTTACCACCTAGCCACTGAATATGCTAGCTATCTTTAAAAAAAAATATTTTTTTTCCTAATTATTCATTCTGAAATCATTGTAGAAATTAACATTTTCTAAGTAGGAGAAATACATTCAATAATACGTGCAGCGCCAACTGCAAAAAAGAGATAATTAGCAACGTGTTTAAGCCACATATATGAGCAAAGCAGCATGTTTTGTTCATAGCACCCTTTTGTTGTTATTTTGCAAGGATCACTAATTCCTGAGAAAATGGGGGAAAAACAAATCATATGTACACAATAGTAAGACACAAGTATTGCTTGATTACAAACAATATTAAATAAAGCTCAAATAAACAGAAAAGACCTACAAAGAATTCCCATTGACACTGCCAACAGCTCCGCTCAAAACACCTTTGTATCTCATATAGATAAAGAAATTCTTATTAAGGATCTGATTTTCAGATAGAGTGCAGCCACATCCTCTTTTATCTTCAGCTACATATGCAAACACTCATTGTTTTGACAATTCTACCCTCAAGATCTTATCTCATAATACGTTTCTTCTGAATAGAACCTAATACACGAGGGATGCAGGCTTCCAAACAAGGTTTATAAGAAAATTTCATTGAAATAATGGTGCCTATAGCTGTGGCAAATGTCTTATGATTCATATTTATTATTTCTAAGTAATTGTCGCCATAGTTTGACTGGGATCATGATGCTTTGTCTGTTGGGTCCGCAAGCATATCCCTTTTGAAAGGGTCACTGCCAGCTTTTGAGATAGATCCAAAGAGAAAACAGCCTCTTTTGAGTTCAGAAGGGTGGCATAAGCCGCCTTTACCATTCACAGCACTAAATCACGGGTCAGCTTTGGCTGTATTTGATCTCCACACCCCCCACCGACTGCAGGGCCACTGGCTGCCTCCCCACCTGCATGGGAGGCTGGACCAGCACCTCAGTCAAAGTCATCTCATTTGTCAAGTGGCTGAACGTGCCAGATTCATCCATCTCATGGGGCATAAAGGCCAGAAAATGGAATAGTTTGATGAGAAAGAAGCCCATTCTAAAAACACTTTATATTTTTAACAGTGCAAAAAAGAGCAGTCACAGAACAGTCACTCCTGACTTCCTAATTGACACATCAAATTTCACAGGAGGCAGGGAAAATTCCGCCCAGCTCTCAGAAGGGCCTATTTGTTACACCTAAATATAAAACTGATCAGTGAAGCCTGATCCTGCAAACGCATATGCATGCTATTAACGTTAGATATACAAGGTGTTGCAGTACTCTTAATGAGGTAACTCATGCATTAAATTAACCACATATATATTATGGGGATTAGAACATACCTGCAAAGTCTTTTCCTTGAGATTTGCTTTTGAGGACTTCTGGAAGGTGTCAAGTTTTGAAGTATCAAATAACATAATATGATTGAACAGTACACAGAAAAAACCCCTCCAGTCCTCTCTGAAAGATCCTCTGTCCTCAAAGCAGCATTTACAGCTTTTCCTCAGAGTTCTATGCTCCAAACAGGAGCTCTCTGCCTCTCTGCATATTACTTTATTTCCACCTCTCTAGGCCATATACTCCCAGATTTATCAACTTCACTGAACCTGCTTCTTTATTCCATTTTATTCCCTGATGTTCCTATGTTTACAAATTATACAACCAAAACAAGAAAATTTGGCCTAATGGTTCTTCTGTATGGACTGGTTTATAAAATAAGTTCAATTTCATATTAGAAGTCCATTTGGACATGTTAGCCGTTATCGCTGCTACACAATGAAGCAAGCATTTGATGCTGAATTTGTCAATAAGCATGCATTGAACATCTCTTCCTGACTATTACCTAATTCAATATCTAGTTCAACCACGCTTAACTTCTGCAATACTCCAACCCAGGAACATCACTTAACACTTAGATCTATTGCATTTAATTTTCCACCCCTTGGTCTGTTCATTCAATTTATCAGAAATTATACTGTAATGCAGCTACAACCATCTGCCGTTTAAACAATCTCTTTACTTTAGTACCACCTAAAATATTTATTACCTTACATGTTTTAAACTAAATCAATAACTAAAATATTAAAGAGAATGATCCCAACAAAGAAAGCAAAAGGATTTTACTCTTCAACAATCCCCCAAAATGCACTTTCCACACCCTGCTATTCTGGTTACTTATGAATATTAAAAAATCTTAAGCATCCACTCCTTATTCAGAGAAGTTATACAAAAGTCTGTCGCATGAAAATTTGGTAAAAAGAAAAAGCTTTATTGAAATGGAGAGGTACAAAATCTCTAATTTTCTCTTCTTCTATTCACTTCTAAAGAAGTAATCTTATTTGCTTAACATGATTCACCTTTCAGAAATCCTTGTTTACTCATGCCCTTTAAGTTATAATTTTCAAATTGTATCCTTTTTGCAACCATGAATTAGCATTCTCTGCTAACATACTGAAAATATTACACTTAACAGGACTCTAATTTTTAACCTTTCATCTATGGTCTCATTTTAAGAACAGTAAGTAAATTCAGTTTTCAGTCTCCTGGAGGCTTTTGTATCAAACATGCATTAAAAAATAATAATGGCATCCACTGTCATATATGAAGCATGTGCTTAGTCTGTTTCTGTACTTCACCTAATTTTCATTTGCCTTAATGTTTGCTTACTAGCACTTCTTCAAATATTTGACTTAGTACTTTTCTACATTAGCAATGTTTCACAAAATATTAAAAAACCTAAAAACACTCTCCCAGCAACTCCCCCACACCTGAGAAAACACGATAGAGAGAACATTTATTAACATAACTGTCATTATTAAAATTTGCAATAGTCTCTTCCACGTGATACATTCCTCTGGCTCACATAAGCTGTACCAGGCGAGATGGAGCCCTGACCTGGGCTCCTGCCTGGAAAGAGGGGGAAGAACCGAGAACACCTGTAGCTGTTTTTCTCAGGCTATCATCCAAAAAATGCTACTGAAGGATTTCTGACACTTCCATTTTGCATTCATTCATGCCAGTTGTTATGGACTTACCTGAGTGTCAGCAATACTGCCTCCTCCTGCCTTGTGTTTAACCCTTGGCTTTCTTTATAAAGATGGATCGTGCGCTTCTGACTTCATTTTACTAGGCTAAACAAGTAGGTCCTATTATATAACACACTTTAATGTCTTCTCATATGATAGATTCACTGTTCGCTTAATCATCGTAATTGCACTTCTTTCCATCTGTTCTCATTTAAATTCATTTTTCTTGAACAAGGATGACCAGATTGTACCTACTATTCTAAATAAGATTAATGCCTTCAGTGGCTCTCATTCTTCACTGTTTCTTTTGGAAATACTTTACATGATCTTAATGGACTGCCTTCTTTTTTTCTTTCCTTACATGTATCATACAGCTAAGGAAGAACGGAATTACCAGAGTAACTCAGTACCATTTGCAACTGAAAATCTACCAACATTTTAATATCAAGTTCCACTCATGCAAGTTGTTAGTTATGGATTTTGAGCTTAATATGACATCTTTGATATAATCACATATCAGTGTTACACTAGGCATCAATTTACCCCTGAATTTAAAATCTTAAGTGATACACACTTTACAATGATCGGCAAAACTTATTTCCTTTCAGAATGTTACTTCTAAAACCATGAAGTTTGAAATCCGCCATGAAAGTAAGGGCAAAATTGACCTTCATAGCAGAATTCAGGATCATTCTGTCCACATGAGCTCCCAATTTCCATTGATATTCTTCACTTTTTCCCCAATATCCTACAGTAGTACTATCAGAAGACTAAAGACAAAGCAATACAGCTGTTACTGGTACATGTACACAGAGACATTTCATCAGGTCAGGGACCAAGTCAAAGGTAGTTAAATACTCTTTTTTCTCTCCTCTATTACTATTAATACAAACTAAGCAGTAACACAACCAGTACCATCAACTGCGTAGTGAGAACAGATGAAGAACTGACATCAGAAAACCATTGTTATTTAATACATGATATAGACATAGGAGAAAGGAAAACTACACGTTAAAAGATCCTTTAATTTATTTGCTTCGTTGAACTAGCAACTTATGAGAAGTTCTGGGCAAAAGTATTTTTTGAAAACCCAAGCCCAGATGTAAGGCCTTAAAAAGGTGACATTCTAAAAGAAAAATAAATATACATTCATTACGAAAGCCCATTCTAAAAGAAAAATATACATACATTCATTATGAGAGCCAACTATATTTTAGCAAGGAAGTAAAACATTTGTTCTAAGTGCCACTGAATAAATTAGGTTTTTAAAGGAATCTTCAGAAGTGAATCCACATCATAAGAAAGAATCATTCTCTCTATAGGATATTATACCCATATCTTAAAATCTCAACACTTTCAATTATTTGCCATTTATGTTTATACTAAGAAAATACTGGAAGATCACAAACGCATTTCAGGTCCTATTGTATGAAACTAATCCATTATGGTTCACGCCCTCTGAAGAATTTCCTATTTAGCTTAAGATATACCAAGAAAAAATGAAAATGGTAGGGTTGTAAAAGAACACAAGTGTACTTTTGTATAGTACCATTAAGTTATTCAACCTGGCTATTTCTAGAATGGAATAACATAAAACAATTAGTATTTTTTTTCTGCAATAAAGAACATACTGAACACACATTGCTCAAACCTGCTACGTTGTTTCATGTTATAAGAAAGCTTAATTACAAAATAATTAAGTGTCTAATCTAAAAATATCACTCAGAAATCACGCATGGCTTCTCTCCTAGCAAAGCCTGGCTCACAACTCTAGGACCTCCTGACTGTTCTGTAATTTACATAAACACAAAAAACATAAGAGTGCTCCAACTACTTTTCCAAATACACATCTGAACAACTGACACCAGAAATCACAAAAGCAAAAAAAGGACAAAGTAAAAGCCAGTGATACGTTAAATCAGGAAGAGAATTTTCATTCATTTACATAAAATTTTCACATTTAGTGTTCTACAACAGAATTCACCTTTTGATGGTGTAAAATTACTTTTTGGTTTTTTTTAAACCTGACAAGGAAATAACTCACAGGAAAACTTTCTCTAAAGCATTTCATCAAGCAATGCAGTTCTAGAATCCAAATATATGACACTGCCCCCCCCCGCCCCCCCTCCCCTGATTTCACATT
The DNA here is from genome assembly GCA_013400135.1 of Rhinoptilus africanus. Taxonomy (NCBI): domain Eukaryota; kingdom Metazoa; phylum Chordata; class Aves; order Charadriiformes; family Glareolidae; genus Rhinoptilus; species Rhinoptilus africanus. Next base: position 453,010 of record VXBO01013774.1, read on the forward strand.
TGCTAATTTTGGCAGGGTTTTCCATATCTATCCAGGAAAAACAAGTAGCCCAGAATTTCTAGGTTACCTATGAGACATTAAAATTCAGCTCAAGTCTGCAATAAAAAATAATCTTACACCTTAAACTAACATCTTAAAGATATTGCCTCTCCTACTCCAACTTTCATATTACAGTTCTTTAAAGAGAAGAATTCAACTTAGAATTCCCTAGCATCAAGTTTAAGTCCAGCCATTAGCAAATGAAAACACTTGCATAACACGCTTGTCAAGATTAAAAACTACCTACTTCTGAATGTAGAACCCACAACTCTATGAGGCTTCTCAAACTAAAATTTGTTTCACTCACAAGGAATCATGACCAGCTCCCGCTTCCTCCGCTGCTAACCGGAAGCAGCGAGATAGTGCTGCTATGCAAAACACGGAGGGTCTTCTCCTAAAACACATATAGATAAATGTAAAGGAACTCAGCTGCCTTTGCTCAGGCACTTCTCATCACTTAATGATGATTTGCAGTCATTCAGCACAGCTGAGCTCTTCAGGAAGTCAGCAGCATCTCCTCCACAGAAGACTGCTCCAAATACAAAATAATAGTTGTGAGCTTGGGATTTGCTTGTATCATGTAATAACAAATTTTCTATGAGAGTTTGTTAGATGCACACGCAATAATGGACTTCTATTGTTTGGGTAGACGTGAAATACTAAGAGGAAGGATCTCTTGTTTCAAACAAAATTTCCTCTATTTGACAAGACAGCAAAATAATTTAACTGAAAAAACCCCTAGTGTATGGAACTATTTTAGTTTAATAAATCCATCACACATCAATAGAATTAGCATACACACATCATCCTGTATAAAAATCACTATCAAGTGACACATTACCTATTTCTAAACACATTTTTTAAGTTTAACATCAGTGCAGGTGAATGCCAGTTTACAGTTTTAGGTGCGTACATACACGCATGAGGTGCAATCCCAGAACTCTGGGCACACACACCCCCCCTCCCCATTATACCATGTGCTCAGCAGGAATAACTGCCTTTGGGGATTCATGTTATCTCTGACTTTGTCTTGGCTAATGAGTAGAATACCAGAGGGCAGAACTAATGTGCCACTGGCCAAGCCTATGCCCGCTGGTAGCCAACAGCTCCAAGACGAGTGGGTCAACCAGAAAGTAAAATCTACACCACACCTACCCCACTGCAAGGTTGTCTGAAACCCCAAGGAATAAACACTTGCCTTATATTCCCTCTATATACAATAACATGAAAAAGTAGGGAGGCTTGGTCCAATAACATCACCCAAGCAAAAATCTCTCAAAATCATAGACTCATAGAACACCAGGCTGGAAGGGACCTCAATGATCATCTGATCCACACTTTCTTGGCAAAAGCATGGTCTAGACAAGATGGCACAGCACTCTGCACAGGCGAATCTTAAAAGTGTCTAAAGTTGGGGAAAAGGCAGGAAAAGAACAGAAATGAAAAGAAAACTAATGTATCAGATAATGGAAATAATACGTCCCTTAGATTTATTATTTGACTTTGTGGGGTTTTAATTATTATGACTGATTTCTAGTCTTTGATGATGCAAGGATACCTGTTTTCTCAGGACATATAATTATAATAGCACCAAAAAAATAGTAAAAAGTGTACTATATCCCTTATCCTGTCTTGAGCATAATGAGAAAGCCTATTTTAAACAGCACAGAAGCCTGTAAAAAAATTAGTGGTAAACTTATTGTTAGTAGCAATATTAGCAGTCACTGGAATACATAATCTGTTTTAACAGTTAAGTAAAATTCGTAAGCATTCTAAAAATCAAACCCACAGTTTGTTCCATTAAACTCTACACATAAAAAATACCCATCAGCTGTCAACAGCATGAATGTAGATTGGAAGCAGAATAAACGCAGTATTTCAGATGCTGGCAGGCAGTTCTTTGTACACATGAGGGCAAGCAGCACAGTAAAAAGCACTTCCATTTCAGCTACTAGATTTAAGTGAACCCCGAGTAGCTGAGGGAATCCGTTACACATGAATAGGCCCATTGCAGTTCAGGAGAAGTCAGTGACACATGTACTCCCGAGTCACTAGGAGAGTAACTTTGATGAGGACAGATAACAGGAAGGCTGGGTTCTGTATAGGAAACTGAAATAACATACTGTCCTGTCCTTCAGTACATGGAGACAGAAGCACATGACAGGTTTTTGGTTTAAAAGAAAAAAAAATCTTGGGTTTTTTCTATGAATTTTTGCATCATTAAAAAAAAAAAGACACAAGAGCATGGCAAGTAAGAGGCTTAAAGTCAGACTCCGAAATGCAAACTAGGAACTCTCACGAACTCGAAGTATGTGGGTATGTTTTTATATGATTTCCTAATTAGGTCTGTGAATGACAAATGCAAAGTCCTTTCATTAAAGTACTGTCTCCCTGCCCCCCGGCTCTCATATTTCGCATGGCAACCTGCAACAGAGCTCAACAAACTCTCTTTGCTTGAAAGGTGTAATAGCAGAGCTGAGGAAAATTAAAATACACGCTACTAAGATGTAGTATCAGACAACTATTAGAAAATGATGTATTTCTGCTCTGTTACATATAAGGGATGATCACTAAAAGTGAATGCAGGGTTTGTTATGTTTTAGTCTTTTAATGACAGAGAAACAGAGACAAGTACCTGACATAAAAGCATGCTGTATATTTTCCAGTTGTCATAGCAAACAGTCCGGCCAGCTTTCTTACGTGTTTGTTAGTTAGATACCGGTTAGCTGAAAAAATCACGTGCTGATTCAATTTGGATTTAGATAAATGTGTTAAATATGTTTTAGATGATTAAGGAGCTGCCTGGATGACACAAATGGATTTTGATTAGCACAGTACTAATAGCTGACCACATTTTAGAAGTAGTATGAATTACAGGCTTTGTTTCATTAAAGAACTATTCCTCTTGCTTTTTTTTTTTTCCCCAGTTGACTGGAAAAGAAATCAGAGGAGATGTCTGTGGTACATCACACACTTGATGCAAGTACTTGAGGATCTATTTTCACAGAAAGCTGGCGAGAGATTAGAAATGTAAGTAAATTTGTAATTCTGAAGTTAGTTTTTTAGTTATGGGTAACTAAAGAAGATTTTTATTTAAAGAAAAATAACATACTTTTTAATGAAAGGAAAGGCAATTTATTTTTCTTGCCCTTTCCTGTGCTGTTGTAGTGGGAGGAGCTGTATCTACTTCTCTAAAAACACTCTTCATGTTTATACCAACATCAGGGCTAATTTACCAGCAACTTTGTTCTTACCTTCCATGTCTGCAGAAACTTCTTGAAAAGTTTGAGTAACTGTCATAGCCCAGTGGCATAATTACAGTATTGTTCCTTTCCATGATATATTCTATGTTCTTTTAATAGTAGAACTAGAATATGCACTTAAACAAGTTGACTGTAAAAATGTGTCACTTTTATTGCAGAACATCTTTCACGTGATTATGAAATGGTTGATTATTTCTGTTTTTTATCCAAAGACCTGTCTGATGCCTTTTATGTGAGAATATAAATATATTTAATGTATTTAATCTCATAGTAGTCCTCAAGGTAACAAAGAATTAACTCTATTTCATGTACAGCAAGCCAAAGTACAGAAAGGATGACACTAATTTGGTCCAGGTTTCCACAGAAAACCAATGGCATGGAAGGGACCTGAACTCAGTCTCACAAAATCCTAGCCTAAAGCACTGACCACATTTTTGCCTTTTGGACACTGGAATAACAGAGGCATTATAGAGAAAGCAACATAAAAGGTTTTATAAAGTTCTTCCAGGAAAGGTACATTATATTTTGGAGTAGGATGTGTTTTACTAGTTTTCTTATAAAGGTGAAACTTTAAATTTTCTTCAGTTGTGCATATTATTTCTAAAAGTTATTATTATCAGTTGGAGAGCATGTTACTTTTGGTCACACTGACTTCGCCATAGAAAAATCGCTAGAAAGCTCTAAGAAAGCTTCAAGATTATCTTTAATTTTCCTGGCTTTTTGCAGCCCCTCTGTCAACACAACCTACTGAAGTAGGTGTGCTATGGGTCACGTGAAGAACCACCTTCCCTCCCTGCCCCTGCTTTGCAAGGGCATATTCTTGGCTCATCAGCCTCTCAGCACCACAGATTTGTGGGTCTGAGAAGAAATAAATCATCAAACTAATGTTATGAAATACATGGAAGAACTGTCTTTCTCTTACTTTTTGAGCAGCTCCGAACAGCATGTTGCAGTTGGGCGCAACAGCTCTGAGGCAAAGTACGGCCAGTGGCTCAATGGCAAGTGGAACTGGGCAGTGTAAAGCGGCAGGAGTTGCCCACGCCAGTGAAGAGCAAACCTTCCAAGACCTATATTTCCTTTTCACATCTAGCAAATCTCTTCTGAGCGTGTGCAGAAACTTTTCGCAGGCTTAGTATTTGACCAAGAATGGATGGATTTTCATAGAAATAGCAAAACACGCATTTCTGACACAAAGATTTCCCTCCTCCTGCCAAATTTCAAGCCTCTGTTTTGTAAAATGTAAATGAAAGTGGAGTCAGACCTTCCAATTTCAGAATCTCTTTGAATTTGCCTTGACAGTTTCCTACTCTTTAATGAAATAAAAATGAATCATCTGAGAACTCATGTCCTATACTGTAAGTTTGTTTTGGTTATTAGCTGTTTTGAAGATAACTGGTTTTTGTTTTCTTCATGCAGCCAGTCTGTCAAAATTAAGACACCATTTTTCCAGTGGCATTAATGAAAATATTTCTTGCAGAAGAACATTCAGAAAGAGGAAAAAAGAAATATTTCTAAAGCTTTTGTGACAAGGCTGCTTTCACAATACATTTTTGAGCAAATTAAAAGTCAAATCTTTAAAAAAAAATCTTCATTTACAAAAAAGGTATATTTATGAAAGGATAGACACTCTAAGAAGATTAAATCAAGTGCTAATTCATTATGGATAAAGAAAATCTGCCCATACATAAACTGAGAAATTCATTCAGAAGGCAAGAGAATGGAACAGAATGCAAAGTCTCTTTGCCTTTGAAATCAAACATTTGGCATAAATGAGATTGAAACAGAAAGGGGACGTAGTGGAAACACATGCAAGAAATATTAACAAGTGGAAGTATACAAATAGGTATAACTGAATAGATAAAGATACTGAAACACTTACTGAGATGTTCACTCAAGGAACACAATTTTTTTTTGGGCTAGAAAATAGCAAAATAAATTTTCTGTGTTTTTATTTTGTATCAGTATTTACTCACTTGAATGGGAACAGTATTTACTCACTAAAAGGGAACAGTTAATTGAATAAAACAATGCTGTTTATTTCCACTTCACATTATAGCAGCATGCTCTCTTTGGCTGTAGGAAAAATATGGAAGAGTCCAGCTTTCTTCTAGGTTTGTGAATATGATCAAACAATAAACAAGTATTCTTCTAGCACTATATGCTTTTCAAACCACTGAACAACATTAATATTTAATGTGTGAAATGGATAAATATTGCTAGAGATCCAAGACAAGTAGAGATTATGTTATTTGCTAAAGACACACAGTAATTTGGAGGCTAATCTAAACTGCAAATTTGTATATTCTTGTGTCTTTGGTTTGTGTATTTTTTCTGTTTTTTAAAAAAATATTTTATTATTATTNAAACAATAAACAAATATTCTTCTAGCACTCTGTGCTTTTCAAACCACTGAACAACATTAATATTTAATGTGTGAAATGGATAAATATTGCTAGAGATCCAAGACAAGTAGAGATTATGTTATTTGCTAAAGACACACAGTAATTTGGAGGCTAATCTAAGCTGCAAATTTGTATATTCTTGTCTTTGGTTTGTGTATTTTTTTCTGTTTTTTAAAAAAATATTTTATTATTATTATTTTTAATTAATTTTTATATTTTAGGTCTTGGGGTGGGTCCACTAATTTTCACTTGTCTTTTAATATAAATCTATATAGATGGATTAGTAAAGAAATTTTCTACTAGACATCAACCTGACACTGTTGAATCTTCTGTCATGTATCATCCTTCAGCATAAAACTGGACTTCCCTGCCCTTCTTTCTTTTCTTCCCTTTTCCTCTCTTTCACTTCAAAAACAGGAATGATAATTGAAAACACTTTACATTTCTTACCGCCTTCTTTTCATACCAATTTGTTTACACTGTCAATATCCTTCTACACTGTGTTTTCTTCCATAATAATTGTAATTTCATTCTTTTATCCTGCTACAGTTAAATCCTTTTGAGGCTAATCTAGCTCCTATTAAAGTTAATGGATGGCTTGCCATTAACTTCGATGGAGGAAAGATTAGCCTCTAACCTCTCTACCCTGTTCAGTTCTTTCAGGAGAGAATTCAACTCTTAACTCCTTATTTCTTATTTATATAGCTATTACATATATAAGGTATATTCCCTTCATTTCCTTTTCAAGTGCTCTCCTAGTTTCTTTGTGCATATTATAAGTCTTCTTATTTTTTTTAATTTCAAAATGCGTATGTGAAAATGCACAAACGTGTTCATGCCATGGTTGTTCCTTGCTCTGTGTCACATGTGGACATAGAGAAACTTCTCTGCTAATGCAAGATAGCTCTATTAACTTCTAGGGAATTGCACAAGTACAACCAAGGGCAAAATTTTAGGCTTTAGCAGAGCTGTAAGCCACAGCAGAGTTGTTTATTGCAAATAAAGTAACAGAGAAGTAACAGATAACATTACAGTACAGCTTCCCTATCTCTTATTGTATGCATCCATAGCAATTAATATCACAGCTGTCAAATAAAATTGAGCTGGATAAATCATTTTCCCAATCAATAATCACAGTGGCATGTTCATACTGCTTCACTCTGTCAGTGTATCTTACACACATAAACAACTTCTACCAGGTACTTTAGGGGCAGTTTTAGAAATGTGCCAGAAGCATCATGCATAATCCTGCTGGTGTGCAGCGCTGACTACCATGGGCTGAATTCACGTAAGTAAAGTCACTTGAGTGCATGTTTGAAAGGTCCGGCATTAAAGCCACTTTCAACTTACTAGAGGAGTAAAACAAAACTAAAAACATTAAAATAAAATAATAGATTACATTAGAATCAGTCATGCATGTAAATAAGTTTTTGCAGCTGTAGAGTTTATTATTTCTGGGTGTAGAGGAGCAATGCTGACCACTGAGCAGAACTGGACACAATTAAATAATACTATGACTATTTAAAAAATGCACCAAAGCAAGATGGGATGTTTAAGTGTAAGATTTGCTGCCTTAATGCACTACTGGGATTTCAGAGAATTTACACAACAGTTATTTACTGTACTGAGCATGGCATGTGTGATGCAATATCTACTCTAGTGGTAGCAATAGGATTTTTAACTGAACACTTAAAGTTTCTTATCACTTTCATCCTTATATAGCATTTAAGTATCCATAGCTATTCAACAAATCAAAATTATTTTTTCTTCACTTTAAGAAAAAAATAACAATCAGGAAAATTTTCACCACGTAACAAGAAGTATTATATTTTTTTTTATGTGAGCAGCAGTGAAGTTAAAGCATTTACAATTTGCTGTTGCTTCTATTCCCTTCCATCTGTTGGCATGTCTACATCATAGAACACATCATGAAGATGTGTGAGTGAGCTTGGCCCACAACTGGCCCTGTTTCCAGATCAATGTGCAGCAGTGCAATACAATACAGATACATTTTGGGGGTCTAAAAAAGCGTAGACACTTAGTTCAGCAGCCCCGCCACACTAGTTCCAATTCTAGTGCTGCCTGAGATGTTGACAAGTCAGGCATTTTTGCAGAATGATGATATGGATGATAAGTTTGTGTCATTCATAACACAGGAATGTTCAGAACGTTAAAATTTAAGCTCCTATGCATATAAATTTTTTATCTGGACTCCTCTATTCTTGAATATACAAGTCCATATGGAAATTTGCATTAAGTAGTTAAACCAGAGTGAGCTACTGGGGAGTGATTGGAATATGGGTTGAGGAGGAAGGAAGGCAGCGGTGGCATTACCTCCTTGATGAGCCAGGACTTTTGCAAATACACAGCTTAAGAAACCAAGACACCAAAATTTGAGCATCTCTGCCAGCCCCAAGTAATCCACTATGAAAAGCAGCTAGACATCTGTAATACTGTTTTAAAGTGATCTGCAGATGTCCCTCTGCAGTTGCGAGTCTTTGCCTTCGGGTCTTCAACTAAGTATCATTTCCTTGGAAAATTAGTAACTACAGAATGATCCATCTCTTTCTGTTGAACAGGTCTATTTATAATTACAAACTCATGGCCTTTTCTGGATGAAATATTAATGTAAACTCAACTGCCAAGCTGCACTTATGGCGTAGTAAACTGCAAAACATCATATTAAAAGCAAGTCAGCAACATGCTTCATGCCAACTTAATAAAAATGTCATTTTAAATATTGTTTAGGAGCACTAGCCTATTTCACAATGCAGGATCCGAAAATGTATTCAGGAGACAGCATATCTTGAGAAAATGAAATCAAAGTAAGAGGCAAAGGGTTCAAACCAGGTAAGTAATTTCCAGGTACTGGCAAAGTGTTTCATTTAGTNAATTTGCACAGTGCAAAATGATTCAAAGATTTATATGACCACATATCAGGCTTCATTAATGCAATGTCCAGAAGTAGCATCTTATATTTATTCCTATTCTGAGCAGGAGTATAATTGTTAATGGCAGTAACCTGAAATCAGAAATTCTGAAAATGAAGATTAAACTGCCAGAGTGGTCAGTGGGGAAAAAAAAAAGGTTTTAACTCAGAAATTACTTCTCAAGTAATAAAGAGTTATCATGTTGTCATGAAAAATAGTGAAATTTGAACCAAATCAGAATGATTACCCCCCCCC
>VXBO01013774.1:462704-503904 GCA_013400135.1 Rhinoptilus africanus
CTACTATAGATATTCTACACTTTTGTATGCTAGGCAAACTTATAACTAGTCACTGAAGATTATTTAGATAGCGCTTGAAATTAAATGCTTATAATACTATTTGCAAATTTATATGTATGTATACCGACTTCAAAGATTTGCAAAGGCTGTAGAAATCTTTCAGATCTGGTGATTATTCAAACAGAAAAGCATTGAGTATTTTCAATTAAAAAAGTAATAATTAAAATNTTACTTTACTTAGTAGCTGGTGGATATGGTCCCAGTCTCTGCTTTATTAAATATTTAAGTATTTTGTACAACATAGAACGGTACAAACAGTAGAGACTTAAAGCAACTTGATGTGAATCACTCTGCATATTCTCAAGGAATATTCTATATTCAGATTCTCCTATGAGGTTGCTGCTGAAAATTTCAATACTCTGGCAGAAAAGGGAACTCAATCTGCCTTTCACCTCCAGGCTAAGCAAACCCTGAATTGTTCTGCAAACTACCCGGGGGGTTCTGCAAAAAAATGCTGATTTTGTCAATATTCACCCTGTTCACACCACACAGCCCATCTAAATAATCTTTTCAGACACAGATACTGTGCTATTTATTTTGCCTGTCTCTGTCATCCTCACTAAATGTGTGTCTCCAAGACCAAATTTTGTTTTCTTTTTGTTGCTGTAACACAATTGACATACTTAGAGCTTGTACGGATTTATGCAGATATTAACAAAACCAAAGATAATCATTGTCTATCTTGATAAATTGTCTTCTCAATAAAAAGAAAAATCTATCGGATAGTTAAAGAGGGAGTAAAAGAAGAAAAACCTTCTCTTTCCTCAATTATCTCATAGTTTTCCAATGGGAGTATGAAGGAAGTGGTGTCTAGGAGGAAATAAAGCTAAGAAAGTAAAGGAAATAAAGAAATTACTGACTTGGTCCAAGCACCTTACTATAGGAAGGTGTTCTGCTCAGAGACTCCAGCAGTTCTGAGCTTATTTTTAAAATTCTTTTATTTCAAAGCCAGTGAGAGCTCTACTCCCTGCTTATTTGTTAGTAGGGCAATTATTTGTCCACAGGGAAGCCTTTCCTGCTCAGGGTGGTGCACATGGCATGCAATGTGTGCTGTGTATTTGCCAATATTCTAATATTTTTATAATTGCTACATTCCAACAGGTTTTATCTGTAGGAATTTTACGTGTAAGTTATTCAGCTCTAGTGGGAAATTTCTGGATGGGAAGAAGTTCAGATGGATGATGGAAACTCTTAATTTTTAATAGTTTGCACACCTTCCTAATTTATGACAAATAAACTAATAACTCCACCTTTTCTTTCTTCCTGAGGAAAATATACTAATTGCTGAAGGAAGGCTGTACTACTGAAATTTTACTGTATAATAAAATAATATTTTCTCCACCAACATTTTGTAAATAAAACACTGTCTGGTTTAATTACTTTAAATTATTTACTACCACTGCAGCATTCAGTAACGTGCAGCAGCTTTCTCTGCAGCAATCACTGAAATTGCTGTATAGAGGTTCCTTGACAGCAGAAAGGGTTTACTACAATTATAAAGTAACTCCAAGGATTTCAGCATATTGCAGAGTGCTGTAGAATTTCTTTGAAACAAATGCATTGCAAAAGGTATACAGTTCTGTGGTACTGCCTGAATGCCTTTTCAGAGACTCCAACAAAATTACAGTACTTAATCAATAGAGAGAGATTATATTGGCCATAAAATCCAAAGAGTCTTCTAACTAGAGCCACATGAGATGTTTACTACCAAAAAGGAAAAAATATATTTATTCCTGGTACTCCACATTATGGAGAGGAAGAATGATTTGCAATTACTATTAGACATTTGAACCATTTCTTTTAACTGTGGAATATACTAACTGGGGACAGTTTCAGTGTATATAGGCAGGAGGTGGGGCATAAGCAGGCTAGGTTACTGCATGCTGTATTTACATACGTACGTGTGTGTAGGTGCATGTTTGTCGGCATTAATCTATAAAATTCATTTACAATTATGATTCCACATAGATTCAAGTTTTTCAAAATAGTTTTTACACTAAATTTACAAAGCATGCTGCTAAATGCCTATAAAAATCTCAGTCCAGATAAGAGCGATTAAGCTATGAATTAGATTACAAACACAGTAACAAAATATTGAGATAACTAATTGAAATTTACCAATAATACTTTTTTACAGGTTGTCCAACATATTCACTGCATACATTTGAATGCAGAAATGTAATAGCAGTAGTATTTTTTTAGGCCAAGATTACAGCATCCAATATTGAAATCAGAAGTAGATCACTTTACTGCCCATCCTCATTATAACATCCATAAAGTATAGCACTGTCGTGGTATACCATTATCCTCTTTGCATTCTTTACTCTGGCTGCTCAGTAGAGGAGCTAGTTCTGCTGTGAACAACTACTTATGATACTAATAGTCAGCATCAGCAGGTGTTGCATCAAGCTGCTCTGATTCAATCCAGATTTCCATAAAAAAATGATCTGATTTTCAGAGTCATCAAAAAAATCAGCTTAAATCCTCATTAACTTTTTGAGGAGACAAACACGCATCAGCCATACATTACTTGAGCCATAATGATTGAAGCTGTTCACGCTTTGAGCTCTGGAAAGATAACTTTGGAGATGATGCACTTTCACTTGGAAGGGTTCAAAAGGATTTAAGAGGAAATTATGGCTGGATGCTTTTTTGAGTTTCATGCAGTTTTCAAGAATACTCAAGAACTAGCCTAATGAGGTCAACACGAAAATTGTTGTTCACTTCATTGGGTTTTAAACCAGGCCTCAATAACTTATTTCTATAAAATACCATATCACACTGAATGCATGTCAGTAACAAGAAAATAGGGAAAACTCCATTATTAAAAGTACAATCTTTCAAATACAGTGATGAAATTATTTCCTTTTTGCTAATCTTTACTGTTCATTATAAAAGACTGGTAATGGCTTCTTTGACTTTATCAACATCATTATGACTCCCAGGACCTGAGCATGCTTTTGAACACAAATTGTCCTGTGTATACTCGCTCCAGGTCCTTGATTGTTGCGTTAGTAAAAAATGTTAGCTAACATAGTTTGAAAATAAACTTATGTGCTTGCTGTAGTCATGACCCAAATTAAATGTCTACAGCTTTGCAGAAACTTCTAGCTGGTACATACATCATTTTCTGCACTGTTTTCTGAACATACCTGTGTTATTGTGAAAAAAACCCCCTCACTTCTCACTAAATTTAGCTTCAAAATGGAAGAAAGGCACACAAACCCCAGGTGTGCAAACCCTGCGGGGTTCCACATTGCAAGGCAAATGGAGATAAAGCCAGGAGCTAGTACCTTCTGGGGACTTTAACATAAATTTTATTTCTTTTCTTGTTTTCTTGTGTCTTTGGTTGTGGGGTTTTTTGGACGTGACAAAAATAAATACTGCAGCTCTACCTAGGGCCTGTCTGCATGATGCAGACTAATGTAATGATAAGAATAAATCTAAATAGTGCCTTCCAAATCACCAGGCCTTTGGGAAATTCACACTTCTCCTTGTGTGAAAAAGCCGACAGACCCACTCAATAAAACGCTGCTTTACTGAAAATACCAGTAAGTCGTTAAATTCTCTTTCCAGGCATGACTCACAAGAGAAAGTCACTTGTCTATATACAGATAGAATATCATACTCCCCTCTGTTGTTACTGCTTGACTGTAATAGAGTCATAACAGAGAATAATTTGTATCTTCCTGCTGAAAATTGATCTGTTTCTAATTTTAGTTGTGTTTTTTTTTCCATAACTGAGAAGAACTGGTGCTGGTGATGATGTTGAAGTTGCTATGCTGCCTAGTAAGGTCTTACAAGCCTTGCATGTCCATATCATCATCCAATAAAATTGCTCCCTAAAGTCTTAAAAGATTTGCTTCTATACATGATAAAAGTAACAACTCAAATAATAAGCAATAGACATATTTAAAAGCATATAAAATGATTATGTGCTCCAGAACATCAGATGAATCAAAGGTATTCCTCTTCTAGAAATAAACTGCTCAAATTACTAAAGTTTCAGAATTAGGCGCCTATAATTAGGAAACATCATGATTCAGATGGCCAACTTTCATATACCCAATTCAGCTTATAGTCTCCTTGTGATAAAATCCCAAATTAATATTTCTGCAGAAAAAAATGCCCTCAAATCAGTGCACAAGATGAGAATAAATCACTTGGAGACGCTTATTCGATATTATGCTTTTATCCCCACTGTTTACTGTACGTTGTCATGCCTTGTTTATTGTATGCTATTCAAACCCCGTAGGCTAAATGATTAATTTCTTCAGAGCCTTTCTGTGACACTCATCAATGCAGTATTTAGGTCCTTCACAACACATTCATAACAACTATCTGAGATAAGTGCATATTGTTATTCTAAAGATAGCAGATGCAATGCCAGAAATCTAAAATCTGATTTAGTGTCATATTGTGCTTTATATATCCAAGGCAGAGCAATTTACTTCAGTTGCAGCCGTGAGGTCTCAGCAGTGGTATATATTACAATCCCAGGTCAGATGTCCAGAATATCCACAGCTAAGGTAAACGCCTTATCGAGTGTGGGTTTAGTAACCAGCATAGCGTTACTGTGTGTCAGGAGCATGAAGAAAACCAATTCTCCAGGTCAGTAACCATGAGGACATCTTTTTTCTTCCTGCAACACCCTGCCTCATTCCCTGAATCCTATTCAGCTGCTGAAATAAATGAGACAGGGGATGCAAACAGTTTTCTTTCTACAGAAGCCACTGGGCCACAAACTGCTGGAGAATTGTAGAGTTTTCTAGATGAGCATCACTATGTTCTCCTGTTCTGCTCTTGCCTAAGCATCGCCTGTAAGTAGTTACCTGTCACAGCATACTGCAATAGATCAGTTTCTGCTTTGACCCAGAATTTATTTTTTTTTTTTTTTTTTCCTTCAACAACCCCCCTTAAATTCTCTTATTACATCCCATCTTCTTTAAAACCATATACTTCCTTAAAAGTGTCAGGACCCATCACATGGGTTCAAGTGCTGCAAACTTCTTTATGTATTAGTTCTGGAAAAGGATCCAAAACTTCCATGCTGTATTTCAGGTATTTACTGACAGCTGAACAATAAGAAAATTTCATCCACTCTGCTCAGGGGCTCCAGAGGACACAGAAGGGAGAGTTTTCCTGCTCAGGTGATCTAACTCTCTCATGGCAAAAAACTACACAATCAAAAGTTGCAGTTGCAGGAAAAGTCTTGTTTCACTCCAGGGCTGGATCATACCCACTGTGAATAAAACTTCTACAAAGTTTGCCGCAAAAATGAAAACTGAGAAAACTGAATTTATCAGAAGGTTTTAAAGTGGATTTAATTTTCAGAGAGTCATATTAAATATTCAAGAATAATAGCCTGGATATAACAGCTACCCTTCCTCCTACCTACTTCTAGGAATATTTGAGAATGACATTATGAAGTGTCAGATCATCTTTTAGTTGAACAAACCAATATATTTGCTCCTTGTGTCATTTTGGATGTTATAGTACTTCCGCTGACATTTTTAAAAGTACATTCAGAGTGATGCAGACAGTTTTTGTGTACAAATATTGAGGAACACTTTTGGTTTAATTGATCTTGGGATATAAGAATGAACTGGAGAATCTCTTGACACCACTCCCAGGTCTAATCGTCTATGATGAGCACACAGAGACATCTGTAACTCAATGCATCTTATCAATCATAAAATAAAAAAATGTGCAGACTGCATAGAGACCATTACAGCACTATTTCTCGGCACACAGTCATTCTAGTACTGGTATGTTATTTAATTGTAATGTGATCCTCATTATAAAAGGAAAATGATACTCAGATGCATGAACTTTTTAAAGTGTAGGGATAATCTAGGAGTCTCTTACTCCTCAAGCCTATTGCTTACTATTGCCAGTATTCCCACTGCAGACATCATTATCATGATACAAAGCACTAAATGTTTGAAGGACTGAGATTTCAGTAAGTCATCATATGCCCAAATAAAGCATATAAGAAAAGCATAAGAAAGACAATATATCCTAAGTCTTACAGCAAGTAGTAAACAAGAGAATTTATGCAAAGACTGGTGTGCTGACGAGAAAACTCATTCATTCTTTTTTATACTTCCATGCATTTCCTCACACATTTCACGTTTCTTGTTGACACAAAGCATAGTATTATTTTATCTCCTTGTCTACCCATTCTTTTATGATATAAAGCTTTCCCTGCCTCAGTAATATCAGCTCAATCTATCACTTCACCCTAATGCTCTCATCAAGACCAGGCAGTCTCACTCCATTTGTCATTTACAGCATGTCACTGATTCATGCATTTTAACCTTCCTTCATTGCTCAGGGAGCATTCCTATATCCAAGTAGGATTTTAGTCCCTTCAGTCATTAGGCAGAAGAGCAATGCACACTGTTTGGATGCCAAACAGCGTGCCACCGGTCTCACATTGACCTCACTTACTTTCCTCTTATGTTTCTTTGCTGAATTTCTCTGATTGTCTCTGCTTGTAACATATTCCATACTCTGCTTTCACAATCATATTAATTAAGGCAAGCCCAACTTTAAGTACCCACTATATATCCAGAACCAACAAAAGGTATGTGTGAAGTCTGAAAGGAATATATTCAGGAATATGTTTCACTAAATCCCAGAAATTCACATTGATAGCAAATGCTTACTCATCTATTCGCACTTTTGGGAAACTAAAATGAATTTCCATGCTTTTACAGAGCAAGAAAACACATAGCACTTAAGAAATGCATCTCCAATTAACATCAACGAACAGCTAATTATGAACAATAAACATTAGATGAAGAGAATGAGACTGCAAAAAGAAGTGGAGGATGCCACTATGATCACATAAATCCTTGATCAAATACTTCAGGGCAGCTAATGCTAACAGCAGTAAATTAACTATTTGCTGCAAAGTTTTCTCAGGTCTATACAAATTCCTTTCCTACAGCAGCATCTTACCCTCATGCTGCATCTTACAAAGTAAGCAGGTACAAGAAGTAAAAGGTTAGTCATTTAGGAGGAAAGGTTCTGTTTGTACCAAAATATCTATATGGCAAACAAAAAGACAAAATAACTGGGAAAAATTGAACATACCTGAAACTTAAAAAACCTAATATAGATCTTACTATGGCGTGCTGAAGTCTCTCCAAGTATGTATGTCTTGTATGCAGCTCAAACCCTCTGAAAATGTTTAGTGTTTTCTTTGTTTTGTTTTTCATTTCGGTGTTTCTTAGTATTTCCCAGAGTACTCTAGAGGGATTCTTCAGACTACCTTTCTTTCAGGGTGTCTGAAAACTGTTTCTTTTCCCTACAGGCGGCTGTGAAATAGCACACTTTAAACCTTATCCAAAAGTTTTGGAAGACTGAGCAGGTGACAAAGCAGTGTTTAATTTTTCATTTTGCCGTAGTCCATTAAGAGATCGTTAAGGCAGTAAGCTACATGCAGACAAATTGCTGGGGGGGTGGGGTGGTGTACAATTAAATTCAAATTTTTATTACTTGTTGTAAATGTCCTGTCTAACATTTAAGAGTTAATATGAATCTCAGACAAAGCAAATTAAGAAATAAAGAAATGGTCAACACTGCCTGACTCAAGAATAACAAAATCCTTGAGCCAAAATGCTCTTTAATACAATATTTGCAATTCATGACTATGTGCTATTCCATTATTCCTATATTTTTACCATGAGATAAATATTTCTTATCTGTTGGCATGTTAGCTAATGTGCTTAATTTGAAACATTAAAATACTGTGATTACTTGAAAGAGAGAGAACTCTACTTTTTCCCGAGTTAACATGAAAAACTGATAATGAAATACCAATTATTTTATAATGCAGTCATAGCATAGACATTAATGGTGTGTAAATGCTGGTGGTAGTTATAGAGTATACAAAATGCATAATAATAGGGATGATGCCCACAGCATTTCGGATATTTATAGAAAAAAAAAGCAGCCAGCTTGGCACATATAAATGGCCATGCTTTCAGCAGCTGAAAACCATAAACATTGCTGGAAGTAGCATCCCATGAGATTTTAAATAGCTGTTAAGCTATTACTACAGGTCAAACACAAAGGCAATCAATTTGGAAGCTTTTCTGTAAGACTGTTCTGCTCAAGGTTTGGGATCTCAAACAAGGATCTGCAAATTCCCCTCTGCCACTGGGACAGGTTAGAATTGCCTGGTGGTGTACCTCCGCGGGGCGCTTTGTGCTGGTGTGCCTGCAGGGCTCCCCAGTCAGGCTCACTTCTGTTCCGTGGGGAAAATGTACCCATTTGTGCGCAGGTACGTCCACACGCACACTCCCACCCCGCCAGCTGCAAGTGAGTGGGACATACCCCTCTGCCGTTGTGTTTTCAATGCTCTATGGCCCACAACTTCATCTGTTCCCCTCGTAAATATTATGTCACATATTCTCACAATTAGCTCGTATTGAAAACATTTTATAATGTGTTTATAAAATATTAACACAGTTCTTATTTCCATTACCTGTCCTGTGCCTATGTATGCACACCTCTACAGAAGAAAAAAAGGAACAATTTAAAATGAAAAGGATCTATATGTTATCTTAAATAGTTCTACAGCCTTGTTAAGGGCTTTGGTTTTTTAACATCATGGTTTTTTTCAAATCAATATGTATCTTTTACTGGGATTAAAAACTGTTGTGATGCTAACATTTATTGCTAAAATAAATATATTAATTATTCTCTACTGAGCAGCAGTAGCTGAAACACCCCAAACCATCCAGACAACAGGCAATATCAATGGTAATACAGACTATAACACGAGGTGAATGTGAACTTTTAATTAGCTTCAACAATTTAAAAAAAAAAGAGCCAGAATTCCAGTTGTTAAGTATAAGAAATGTTCACCTCTATCCCTGGCCACCTGCAGGTTATTCTAACACGAATCTTTCTCAGCTCCACATGACCATGTTGCCTTAGAGCAGCAGGATGTATGCAAACTTTTTCATTTTTTTATGGGAAGATTTGAAAATTTTGTGTCAGACATTTTTAGTTGTACATAACAATTTTTTAAACATGCAGCTTCTATTTACAGTTGAGTATAATTTTTAATAGAGTTGCTCTGGAGGAGATTAATTATTTGGAAGACCGAATTTAAGACTGTCAAAACTGCACAATAAGTGTAGCGTATCAATACCGGATACACTGTGAAAACAGGAAAATTTTGTAAGCGTAGGTTTCTATTTTATACAAACCATTAACTTTTAAAGGCACAAGTATGCCACTGCAACCCTGTTCCCAGGATCTCCTTACATCCTGCTTCATTTCAGCAACAAACTGAAAGTTAGCTGCAAACAGAAACCAGATCAAAGTTACATGCTAAATGTAACTATTTAGCATTTGCCTAAAATACCAAAAGATAACTCCGAAAATAATCAGACTGTACAATATTAACAATAATTTTCCCTTAAATTCTGCTTAAGTATGTGTGTAAATACACAAAGGGTGCACAGAAAGTTCATCTGTGAATATCTGACTGCTCATGCATTAGTTATATTTATGTGCTCAATTCCGTCTTATTAAATAAGAAACTTGAGAAGAAGCATCAGAAATAATCATAATGTCCTAGATGTGCTAGGCTGCTGTTGGGTTGTCGTGCATTGCAGAAGGCCACAGTACTTCTGCACCACAGAAATTACAGGCGATATGTACAGTGCCATAAGGCACCACCAATCAACTTCAGGGACTTGTAAAAATCTTGCCCTTCTTCTGTTATTGACGTATCCTGACCTTATTGCTGACTCTTAAGCTGTTTTAAAAAGGTTACAGTAAAGAACTGGCACGCAGGCTAGACGGTGGGTAGATGACAAGCTACTAAAGCAAACCGAGAGCATGGGAACCAAAATATAGAGGTCAAAATCATAAACAATTCCTTCGAAAATATCTACTCATTTGGTTATGTTAAATACAATCTGAAAGGTCTGTTTAACAAAGTTCAGCAAAGACTATTTTAGTTTGGAATGCAAAAATATTGAAGCTGTCCTGTGTTTTTGTTTCTATTTAACCTAAGGTTAAGTTTATCCTGCTGTGACTGGTAGCATTACTGCTTTTCACATGCTGTATTTAGGGAAAAAATAAAAATCCCCACAACCAGAAGCCACTAACTGTATGTGTTAAGTATTACTGAACTGCATAGCTCTCTGACTAGGTTTCAGATGGAGACCGACTTAAATGAACTTGCTGCTGGTGCTCGGAAGTATTGCACAGTAATTCTTGAGCAAGCACAGCGAAGTCAAGCTGCACCAATACAATAGGTCGAGCAGAGCTTTTATTCGCCCTGAGCAGCAAATGGGTATGCAGCCTGCGTGGCACAGAGCACTGCATCTCTCCGAGGAATTCTCATCTGCAATTTAATACTTTAAGTACCATGGGAACCTGTATGTTATTAGACAGTAGTTACTATAATTAAATTAATTCACAGAACAGTACAAGTTCCTGTGAGTGTAATTACATGCATGTGGACAGAGTTTAGATGAATGAGTCCCATACCCATCCACAATGCCACTGTGAATATCGAAGAGATTACAGGTCACACATTACAGTCACATATTAAAAGGCAAATGGCTTACCCACTCCCACCAACGCACCGCTACAGCCTTTTACCTTCCCGCTCCTCCACGCCAGGCTCATGCTCCAAGAAGTTTCCTGGCTGTCAGCAGCCACAAGCAAACTCTGAAGGCTGTGCTACGGTCTTAACAACAAGCCCTAATCCTGCCTGGCAACCTCTGATAAATAAGTTGTTAGAAGCCATTGGAAGCTGGATCAATGCACAGAAACATCACCCCAAAGAAATACGCAGAGAAATTTTGCAAAGCAGGAAACTGCTGAGCGAGAAATGGCATTGTTAGTGTGTTACAGCATCCAAGCAGCTGTGCCTGGGCCCTGGCAATACCAGTGAAATGTCAATAGAGTTACTCCAAATGTTTCAAAGAGTCTTAGTACTGCAAAAATAACTATGAATACTATAATCTAAAAATACAGAAGTAATTCATGCTTGTTCCCCCTTCCTCCCCCTGCTCTCAGCTCCTTACACTGCATCTACACTTTCCATTTAGTACTTCACCATTTAGGGTGCCAGTTAAACCTTTGCCATGAAATGTTAACAACCTGTGTTCAGAGAATACTTATGTGTCCTTGTATAGTTAATTGCATAGGTCAATTACATGAAAAAAATGAAAATTAGCAGACTACTGTTTCAATTACGCAGCACATAATATGTACAAATCTTACAGATTTGTCTTCCACCGTGCATTACCTGCATTGTATCACAAAGCACACGTGCTACGCAGTTATCTGGAATTTGCTGATTTTGTACTGGGTGGTAAATATTCACTTAGAAAAACTGTGAACTGAAGTGCAAGGCTCTGAGTCTATTTAAAAATAAGAAAAAATCACGGTCAAGTGATTGTATAAGTGAACTACAGATTGAATGATGTGAAAATCACTAAGATATTATTTCACCTCAGACTTCTGAGTTTTGCTTAGAAATAAAATAGTGGAAGGAAAAAAAAAGGGGAAAAGTGAGATCAAAGTTTTTGTATCAAAATATGAATACCTTTTAAGATGTCAAGCATTCCTTCATTAAGATAGATTTCAAAATCCATCTACTTTCAGGTCTTTGCTTGATAACTGGAACATTTTAAAGAATTCTGAATTACACTGAAAATAATCTGTACAGCTCTAAGCAGAACACTCATGAGTTCTGATTCTGTCTCTTCTATGACAGTTACTCCCTCTATAGCTTTTGGCAAGTAACTAAGGATGAAACTTTGCCTAGTCAGTGCTGCTTTAAATGAGGCCAACATTTCCTAATCTGATCATTCCCATCTACAGTAAAACAATCAGAAATGTCTGAAGTGTAAGATCTTGTAACATCATTTATAATTGACATATAAAATCATATTCTAAAACGCAACATTGTCAGTCCTAAACTCTAGTAAATGAGCACTTCATGATCATCAGAGATCACCAGTATTGTTTTTCTGAATTACATTTGCAAGTAATTAATGCCACTGCTGCATTCTTGGATTTGTAGTATTCCCTAGATGTTCCTATACTGAGTAAAAGGGGAATACTGTGATAACGTAATCTAATTGCCAAGTGAAATTGTAAAGATTTTTAGTAGCAACCACTCTATAGCACTTTTAATTTTCTGTCTGCTTCATGAGCATTAAATAATTATTTCTCACATTACCCATGTGAGTAGATTATACCACTTCTGTCTCTAAGCTTGGAAGCGTATATTCTCACTCTACCGTAATGCTGAACATGTTACGCTTGAGAGGCATGTATTTCAGACGCAGAGGCTGACTACCACTGTTTGAAATGAGTCTTGTTATTGAGTTGTATAGCGTCTTTCTACCATCATCCGTGGAAATCTGTTACGTGATCTAGCTGCAGCACCGAATCCAATTTCTGTATGCAGAGAAGTCTTGAATGGAGATCTTTTCAAATTAGCAGATGAAAACTTAGGAGACAATCTGATGCCATCTGCTTTGCTCTCTTTAAATTTTAGCAGTTCATATGCTAAATACCTCCTACCAAATGCATATTTTATAATGTTATTGCTAGGAGCCAAATTAAGGTCAAATTTGATGCCACAAGAAGAAAGAAATGTTGTAAGGACATGCATGAAATAATTGTCACTATATGAAGAAGGACAAGCTTTCTTGCACTCCACTTAAAATATATTCCTGATAGGAAAGTACAATGTTCTTTTCCAGACCAAGTGAGGAGGATAGATCTTTAATCTTTCACAAGCCAATGACAATTTTATTAGCAAAGGGAGCTATGCAAGACTACCCGCTTTCTATTGGAGCAAAACCTTTTTGAACCATATGCTACTATGTGAACCTCATAACAATTTGCCATGCCACGGGCAGATTAACAGACCACCACTAGCTGCTCGGAATCCTAACAGAAACGGGCGCTGCAGCAGTTCATTTTATGTGCGGGAAGGTGAGGAACCCATAGAATGGATTATCTCCAGGAAGATTTTCTTTGGCGCGGCTCAAATTTTCCTGAGAAATGTCTCACAAAGAAGTAAACAAGTAAACTTATCCTTTGGATGTCTACCTATTTTGGTTCTGATATAACTACTATTTACCTGTTTTTTTTTTATTATTTAAAAATCTTTGGTGCAGTTTCTGAAATGACAGATTTTAAAGAAAGGGAGCCACTGTAACAGATTCAGCTTCCATGTAGCTTAAACAATATAAAAAGGATGGAAGATGTACCCTGCACATGGAAGTTTGGGTTACAAAAGATTTGAAAAATTGCTTATAACATACACTGGTATCACCTGGACATCACCTGGACAGAAGCCTAGTAAGCCTAGTCAGGTGAAACTTGACATTTTTTCTGTCTATTTAGATAACCAACCCAGTCATTTTTGAATAGATTCTGCCCTGCCAGGTTAAGACAAAAGTAGATGAATCAAGTTTAGCGGGTGATGTAAGAAAAATCAAAATGAAACAAGATTTACTATATGTTCTAGTCCTATCAAAGACAGAGGCTTCAAAAAGGAATTTAAGGAAATTGTTATTAAGAGGTTAATGTGTTTGTCAGAATCTTCAATCATCTTGCCAGTAGACTCAATGAAATGACAAATTGAACTATAAAGAAACAAACAAGAAATCATTCTTTAAGCTAAGTACTGAAGAACCAATTCTCATCAGTTTCTGTGGCATTTTTGTAGACTTCAAATGTTCCAATACATACTCTTAATCACCTCTATCCTATGAGAATTTAATAAAAGAAAGGATTTCCTTCTCAACTTTTTAATGCTTGTCTGAGACAACTGTCTGAGCTCCGACACACAGCAGCTGTTTCAATTTTATCTATCAATCACATTTATTTTTCCAACAATGATTAATATTAAAGATGTAGGAGACCTTTTCTGTGAAATTAAATCAGAGCAGGAGGAATGCGAGGGGAAGGAGGGAATAAAATTCCAAACTAAACCATTCTTAGTTTAAACAAATACAGAGATAATTTGTCATATACATGAGATATGCAGGGCCTAACTATATGAAACATTATACAATGGGAAACTTTTAAGTATATTGTAGTTTAAGTTCTGCTTCCTATTCCATTTTTCTGCAGTTATTTTAGACCAAGCAGAATGCAACAGTCACGTCAGTCAAACACGTCAGTACAGCAAAATTAGGCAAAGTAACCTTATTGTAGAAAACTGTTTGACAAAGAATAATAACAAACTATTCAAACCATAATGTACTTGAAATCTTCTGAGCTCATTCAGGCCACCTGTATAACACCACCTTTTCCCTCATTTCTGCCCACTGAGATAAGTCTTTACTTGAAAAACAGATCTCTTCTGGTCTCTCATGCAACTTCTATCAGAATTATGCCGCTCTCTGCACTCCACTTGTCCTTTCACCTTTGGCCCTCCTGTATGTTTGATTTCTGTCCCTCTTCTGTGCTATTTTTTTTTCCCAGTCCTGGTCCTTTTTCTGTAAGTTTTTCTCCTCACTGCCATTGAGTCCTTTCTGATTCCACAGTATTTTGCTAATTAACAGTCACAAAATTCCTATGAGATTCACGCTGAATGACAATGCCTGATACATAGGTAAAATTAAAGAAAGAAAGTCTAATTAGTTTGATCAGGCCCCTGCAGGATTCAAAATCAGAGGTGCTACTAGGGTATAACGTATCCCTTAGTGATGTTTCTCGTTCCATAAGTAGAGCAGGCAGGTAAGTACGTATCAGCTGCAGCTCTGGGACTGTTGGCATAGGTGGTAGCTTGAAAAGCATCTTCTCCCAAGCTACCATTGCTCCATGCTTTTCTCAAGTCTGTACAAAGCTGTAGCGTGGGCAATTTATGATTTCTACAAAGAAATCAATATGAAACCATTTTTATATTACATGATCACATTCCATATTTATAGCTTTTCAACAGAAGGACTGATACATTGCTTTTATAAATGGAGTGTCAATGTCAGGCTCAAAGTACTAAAAATCACAGTAGCAGTGGGGACATTGAGCTATGAAAGACACAGACTTACGCTGTGAAGGCCAGCTTCACTTATACATCTGCTCTCAGAATAAACTTTTAAAGAATCTCTACTTGCATAGGAATGTCCTGAGTTTGATATAGATGAGCAACAGAGAAGCCAAGCAAGAATCATTTCATCGAGGGAAGACCCAAAGCATATCAAGTGTTATTCACATACCCACCAAACGCATTTACCCTTGTAAATAGTTCTGTTGCTTTGCCACTGTTCCCTGATGTCTGCAGGGAAGTCTGATATTAAACTAAACAGAATGGAAGATTCTGGGATGGAGTGAAATACTCCTTATAGCACACATCATCTTATCTGGAAAAGTTAATTTTTAATGACTATATAGCATAGATAGAAAAAACCCCCCGTTACTAATTTTTACCTGCAGTGTAATGTCAGTCAAGCTATGATCCTTATTTTCCTCATATTTTGGAGACATAGGGAAACAACACACACTGAACCTATCATTCTCTCAAGAGTATGAGAAACAGATAGCCATGGCTTGCACCTTCATTTCACATACACCATTAAATGGCTGATTAGGGAGCAAAACTCATAATTTCATAAGGGTAATTGGATACATTTTCTTCTATTGCAAGCAAATTGCCCCCTGGCACAAGAATTTTAAAATCTTTGGCAGCGGACCTCCTGAAACCCATCTGTGTTGGAAATTAATTTTTTGCTTTTGGGTATACTATATTTACATATTTTGTTTTATTTCTCAACATTTAATCTGGTGAGAAAAGAGCTTTTTAGGGCAAGCACTGAAACTTCTCAACAGATTTTTAAAAAATATAGGTTTCCAGAAGAAACCGGCCATGGTAATACAGCCAATATGCAAAACTGGAACTGACTTGACTTTTATTAGGCAGTCAAATGTTCATTTTAAGCACATCTATTTTTAAACATCTATTATTTATGATATTTTACTGAGGCAGTAGCTGATAGCATTTCCTACAAATGCAAACCAATGACTATTCTCTCATAGGCTTGTAATTTCCCCAAACTTTCCTTTGAAGAAATCTGCCACGCAGAGCCTCCTAGCAACATTGAATCCCTGTTGTTTTCACACATTCTGTTTATTTCATATAAAGAAATGATAAAATAATTCTTATGACCAAGGCACTGGACACTTGAGCACAGACTCATCTCTCCTAATTTAGGGCTACGGTCCTCCTGACTCCCTCCCTAGCAATGGCAAGAGATGGACACTCCAAATGGTAAACCCTAAGGATAAACCAGCTGGGTTGATTCAGCTTTCTTGGTTTGCTTCTGGTCAACATTCCTTTTGCAAGTGTAGGGTTGCAATGAAATATAAAGAGCAAGTTATAATTTTACCAGTGCAAAAGTAACTTTTAAGACTGTCTTTAGTTTGAAATAATCACTTGGATTTTGGAAAAAATCAAGAAAGGAAAATTCTTTGAAAGTAAAAGGATACTTGTCCAAATAAATAGCATAAATGCCTGAAGGATTTGCTACCATGAAATGCCTTAGGCCCTCCACAGTTCTTAACACAGAAACATGTCAGCAAACAGAAAAGACTCTTCATATTAAGTGCTATGTGCGCAGAAGAGAAACACTCACTGTAAAAGCTTGACCTCTCTTGTAGGAAACCATCACTGCTAAGACACCAACCACTTCAAAAACTAACAAAAAGTATTCAGAGTTATCAAGGGTGTAAACTGTGAAAAAACACAGGGTATTAAAAAACCCTGAAACTCAGATGAGCAAAGATGATTTACAGAGCTGACACAACTCTAAAACCATAAGTGGAAAAAGTAAATGCGACATTTCAAAGGACACATGTTGTGAAAACACTGAACTTCAGGGCATAAGCTTGTTCCCAGATGAGGTTTGGAACAAATTATTTTCTTGTGCAGCATCTGGCACGGTCTACTGCCAAAGAAAAGGGTACCCAAGAAGCTGAGCTACTGTTCTGCTTGGCAATTTCTGTATTCTGAATTATTTGAGGAGGTGATACCTAAATACCCCATACGAAGTATCCACAGCCAAGGACAAAAGGAAATCCCTCTGAAGGACAGATATCAGAAATTACTCATTATTACAGACATAAAAGGACAGAATAATCCAAACCGTTATAAATAAAAATGCCTGAAAAATAAATTCAAGCTGTGAAATACATGAGCACTGTGAAGTTGTCTATTTATATGTACATTGGCTGGCTATGGCACTGCTGTCTAAATTATATTTATCAGCCAAATCTTGCATTAGCCTCCCCAAGCAGATACAGATAGATGAAACTGCTAGGACTCACACGGACAGGAGAGCACATTAGAATTTTTGAAGCACATTTTCTACAGTATGACATGACTGAAGTATGATAAGATTCCACTCTGAAACTTTGATCAAGGAATGTGAATGGCACTAAAACAATTGACCCTCAGGGAAGGCAGAGGACAGTGTCCACAGATGATAAAAGAGCCCTGACAAGCTCGAGAGCAGGGACAAGAGGGTAGGTGCCAATACCTCCCTGTGATGGCCAGGCTTAGTAAGATGATGTGTATGCTCTTTTTGTTATCTTTGAACCTTTCTTGATCTTCTCATTATTTCTCAGTGAGTAACTAAAGCACTTTGTTTCAGCACAGGCATTTTCTTCCATAGCCCATAGGGTGGGAGGGAAAGGAGGTGCTGTCACTTTGGAAGTGTCAGAGCTGAGAGAAATGGTGGGTGCTGCCTGCAGGGACAGGCAGATCTGGGTTTGGCATCACCAACCTGCACCCTCGGCAAAGTGTCACAGGTGCAGATTACCCCAGAGGCACAGCTCCAGGGTGTGAAAATCGTCAGATGGTAAAATGAGTATTCTCCACCAATCTCTCCTGCTATTTTCATTTGTATTGGCTATATTTTAATTTCCCTCATTTTCCAAATTCCAGAAAGGGTACCAGTATTTCAGTCTTCATATGTCAAGTTTCTGGCAGTCCTCCTCCAAACTTTAACCCCTGTTAGGCCAACAGTGAGTGTTTAAAACTGGATCAACTCAGTTTGCATGAGACAGTGATACCAAACGGTCTTTACCAGTCTTCTCCAACAATACCCTAAGCAGGTAGGGGGAGAAGATAAATTACCATTACATGTCATATGTGTGAAACCTAAGGGTGCATCAGTAAGTCTTTGTCAGAGTCACATAGCAAGTAGCTATTTTAGCCATTCAAGGTGGAGCAATCTTCAGAAGCATGGAATAAGAAAACAGAAGCAAACTTCAGGGCTGTTTGGACTGGATACCTCACTAGCACCTAAGGACACAAGATAAGCAAACACAGAGAGAGAATCCTTTCCCCCGTCAAAACATAACACTGAAGAAGTAGAAAAGGAAAACCAGTTTCAGTGTCTGCGTCTGGAAAAAAGCTGGAGCCTGATTCAGAGCAGGAAGATCTATAAGCAGGAATTCTATGAAGAAAAGCTAAAGGATTGGGTCTCTTCAGTCTGGAAAAAAGACAACTAAGGAGGGATCTTATCAATGCTTACAAATACTGAAAGGGTGGGTGTCAGGAGGATGGGGCCAGGCTCTTTTCAGTGGTGCCCAGTGACAGGACAAGAGGTAACGGGCACAAACTTAAGCACAGGAAGTTCCACCTAAATATGAGGAGGAACTTCTTTACCTTGAGGGTGGCAGAGCCCTGGCACAGGCTGCCCAGGGAGGGGGTGGAGTCTCCGTCTCTGGAGACATTCAAAACCCGCCTGGACGCGTTCCTGTGCAACCTGCTCTAAGGTGGCCCTGCTCTGGCAGGGGGTTGGACTGGATGACCTCCAGAGGTCCCTTCCAACCCTATGATTCTGTGATTTTGTGAACTAGTCTGTTAAGCTCCATGCTGAAGTTAAATTAGCTGCTGCAAAATAGGGCATCCACTTCACTGAAAGCAGATGTGCTCATTTTTGGAATGAGAAGAGAACAGTTCCTCATTCAGGATGGCCAGAGCAAAGCATTCCAGAGCTTTTCTGGCCAAAGGGATCATTATGATCATCTGCTGGTTTTGCATAAAACAGGCCATAGGATTTTGTTGAGTATTTTCCACATCAGCCCCTGAAACATGAACTCTAAGCACAACAGAAATAATGCTGATCTAAAAAGAACTTTCTATTTATAAAACTAAAAAAAAAAAGTCTAAAAAATACACATGGAACATATTAATACATTTATAAAATAATGTATTAAATAACTAAAAGCTGTAATTTACATTAGGTTGACAAATATAAGCAGTAAAATATATCTGAGATAACTGAACCACATTTTATGACATATAAAATCATATTACTGCACCATATTAATATTTTTTAACAAAGTAAGTAGGATGGAATTCCTGCTTCTCATGATAAGGGAAGCAGGAAGAAATACAAAAGTGAATATATCTCCATTTGGAGCCAAACCAATGAAATACTTTTTGTAATGCGTTGCCATGCTGGTGTTATGCTATGAATATTAACACAGCCTAGGAAAATAGACATTTTCCAAAAGATGAACTTCTATAAATTCAGAACCGCAGACACTTTGGTTTATGAATATGATGTTCAAAATCTAATGGGTGTTTTATAGAAATCTGAAACAAAAATACGTGCAACAAAACGAACCAGATGTGTGATGAGAAAGGAAAGCAAATTTCCCTCTGAAAGAATAGCTGCATGTTATGCATATCTTAAGTACTCTAGTAATTCATTTGCATTTTCATAGCATTTATACCCATAGCATGAGCCCCAAAAATAATATAGAAGGAAATTACTGTACCTGCAGCTTTTTGCAACATTTGCTCATGGAAATGATTAGGCTTTTACTAATTCTTCAGTAATTTAACAGTCCCAGCATCCTGCTTCTTTCAAGAAGGATAAAATAATTTGTTTAATTTTGCTGCATCGAATATTTTTAAAGATGGGCAGTATACAGTCTGTCAGTAATATAATTAATAGATAATATTCCTGAATTTTAAAG
Organism: Rhinoptilus africanus; assembly: GCA_013400135.1. Lineage (NCBI taxonomy): Eukaryota > Metazoa > Chordata > Aves > Charadriiformes > Glareolidae > Rhinoptilus > Rhinoptilus africanus. The sequence goes on from VXBO01013774.1 coordinate 482,760, forward strand.
TTATGAAAAAGAAACATTGATTTTTGGGGGGACAATCCTCAGTGAAAGAGAGATAGAACAGCTTCTGTGAAATAAACCACATAATCAGATTAGCTTTAGAGCACTGATTACTGTACTTCACATTCAAATAAAAACCAAAGAATAATTTATTTGATATACTAGTTAAGCTAAAAATGCAGAATTGACAGAATATGGAAGTTCTTTGATCTTCTGTAGGTTTTCAATGTACTCTCAATGCTGCCTGATGAGTGACAACAATTCATAACATTTTAAAAATAAACCTCTGTGCACAGGGTTTGGGGTTTTTTAGCTTTAAGCTTACGCTTTCATTATATAACTGTTGCTTTGACTTTGAAGATTTTTTTTCTTATTTAAACAACATATTTTATTCTCATCTTGGAATATAGAACTAGGAAATGAAATAGGTTTGTAAAAGGGGCAGAAAGTTGACTCCGATCCTTTCTAAAGAAGATATTAAAAATATGGTTAGCAAGGTAAGTTCTCATTTACTTTCCTTTTCAAAGCTGATAAAAAGTGACAAGAGTCAATTTGGGTTCATTCTTGTAGTATCTAGGTACATTTTTCTGAATGTCAGATTCAGTCAGGCCTGCCTTCAAATTTGTCTCCCATTTCCTATTCTATCTTTCACCGTACAAAAAAAATTGTGTGAAATATGCAGGGAAATGACAAATAGAAATAAGATCCCCTCTCATTTCCCAACACATACCCCACTAGTTCTTGACATCTTCTGAAAACAAATCAACATTTTCTAAAAAGTATAGGTAGTCCAGTATTGTGACTGACAGGAGGCTTTACGCTCAGAAAATTTTAACAAACTATTTTTTTCAACCTGGAAGAATTTTTAACTTTTCACAGAATCACGGAACAATAGGGGTTGGAAGGGATGTCTGGAGATAAGTCTAACCTCCCTGCCAGAGCAGGTTGCACAGGAATGCGGCCAGGTGGATTTTGACTGTCTCCAGAGACGGAGACTCCACCACCTCCCTGGGCAGCCTGTGCCAGGGCTCTGCCACCCTCAAAGTAAACTTTTAGACAAGCTTCTCCTATCACTTTCTATATAAGACTAGAATTGAATCAAGCCGCTGAATTTTGCAGTACTTCTTTAAATTGGAAAACCCATGATTCATTCCATTGGTGACTTCTGGTCTGCAATTATTTATTTCAGGCTTCCCATAGAAAATTTCAGAGCTACGAAGCAGGAATCTCCAGTCAACAATGCAAGCTGTACTTGGCTTGCCAAAGTCTGCATCAGGACAATTCATGCAGACCAACAAGGCTAGCAAGATAATGGGGGCAAGACATTCAGCCTAGCTGAAGATACGTTTTAAGGCAGCTATTGAGGTTGGTAAGATAATGGAGAGAGATTGGATTTCACAAATTGTTCATTGTTTATTTAACTATGCTTTGAATTTGCCCCCATGGGAACCTTTGATATGAATCAATCCTGTTGGTGCTGCGTTGTTGAAATACCATCATCAATTCAAATAGAGCAGAATGGACTGGGCCGTTGACGCTCAACAAGGCTAAAGTGAAAAAGACTTTAATAAAAAGACCTGAATGTACTTCAGTGAAAGGCAGAGAGATTTACATTTTTGTAAGACGTGATAATCTCACCTTTATTTATCTCATTTATAATGCTGTTTCCCAGAATAAAAGAAAGCAACCAACAACTATTATAAAATTTGAACTTTTTAGTTGTATTCTAGAGAGAAAACAGTAAAACCAAACCAACCACCTGAACTAAGTATGGGATTCCAAGTGCATTTCACATGAAGGACCTGGGGTGCTGGTGGACAGCCGGCTGAATATGAGCCAGCAGTGTGCCCAGGTGGCCAAGAAGGCCAACAGCATCCTGGCCTGTATCAGGAATAGTGTGGTGAGCCGGACTAGGGAAGTGATCATCCCGCTGTACTCGGCACTGGTGAGGCCCCACCTCGAGTACTGCNGTAATCGTAATTCAACATCTAAGATCACAATGCAGTATTGGTGTTTAAAAATAACTTGGTGTTTCTTGGATAGCAGATCTTTAATGTACTTTCATTACAGTTTTTGTTGTGGTTTTTTTTTGTTTTTTTTTTTTAACCAACACACTGAAAGTGTCTTTAAGAAGTCAAATTTCTGCTTGGTAACGCAATCACTTAAGCATCAAGGATTACAGCAATTCAGCTAGCTAATCTGAGGAGGGGAAAAAAAGTGATTCCAAGATTTTTACTGCTTCTGAGTTGGCATGACTTTCTTCTGCAATTCCTCATTGCATGAAAGAGGTAGAGAGATAACTAGAATGGGATTTACTCAAAAGAAGATGTCTCAAGAAGCAAGTAATTCTGTAAGTAATTGTACTAATTAAACCACCTTCCCTCTGCCTAGCGTATACCTAGCAGCTGAGAAACAGTTCTTTCAGCTCTTTTTTCACTTGCCCCTACTGCATTATCCTCCAGGCATTTCTGCTCCTTCTCTGCTACAGGTCACCACCCTCCAGAACTACAGTCCCTGCAAGCCAGAGGTTTCACTCCAATACCTCATCACAGGGTCTTCAAATCAACCCCTCAAATCTCTACTTCCCAACAGTAATATGCCCTAGAGATAATTTCTAACATAGGCATGAGCATGTCCCAGGGCAACAGGAGGACTGTCCTGGTTAGTAAGCCTGGTCAACGTTTTATTTTGGTCATCTCTTTAGGATGTGAAGATCTCAGGATTGTTTCTTTCAAAAATCACAATCCAAATTACCAGCTCTTAGCAGCGCAATACAGTGTCTGACACCTGATGCTTGCATGTTCTGAAACTCATTTCATCCCAACTTATACCGAAACATAATTTTCATAGCCTCTCTCAATTGCATTATGAAGGGACGTATTAGTTAAGATTCCTAATGTAGTGTTATGCCATTTTATGTCAGCTTGACTATGTTTTCTATTCATATAGATTTTACATTTGTTATGTTTTGGCCTCCTTGGCATTTGTGCCAGAGCACCAAAATAAATGTTGGGTTTAAGTTCATGCTAGAACAAAACCTCAGTCTTTAAGTAAAGTATAAAAAAGAAGCATTGGTGGCTATAAAGGCTCAGCTGCATGTTTCTGCTTAAATGTTAGCATCAGAAACAATCCCTTTCCATGATTAAGTGCTCTCACGTGACATTGTAAGTTGAGCTCATGAGGGATTTTGTGAAAAAGTGTGGTCTTGAGCATGCAACAGTGACTAAATTTCTCACAAATCACATATGATTTACATAAATGAGTGTCTCAGCTCTCACACAGTCAGCACTAGACCTAGTTACTAACACATGAAAAATGCACTCTCAGACTCGGCACACAGCTTTTGCAGCTGCCAAATATACCCCCTATGAGATGAGAGCAGGTTGATGAGAAGGGCAACAAAAACATTTTCAACACTGCTAGTGACAGGAAGAAGAATGAGAATTCTGTTTATCTTGTTAGAGATTTTCTGATCATATTAGTGATTTCATTATGCTCTTCCTAGAGACCAAACTTTTTTAAATGCTATAGAACTCAAAAACGCCCTATGAAAATTGCTGCTATAAATCAGATTCACGTCTTATTAACAGTGCAGGAATTATACAATGTCATGAAAATACAGACACTCCTTGGAGGTGGTGTTTGAACACCCTTTTGCACTGATATTCACACAGGTGAACCTGTCGCCATCCCATAAATATATTGTAGTATCTGGTTAGTGGTATCTGTGGCATGGCTTCACCACAGGCTATGGGTGTGTTTGCTCTTGGGCTTTCAAGGCAAGCCCTGAGAAATGAGGCAACTTGGCAGTTATTGAAGAGGAGGACTTCCGATCATGACTGAACTGCACGTACTGCTCTGAAAAGGCCCAAATTCTTTTAAATGTGCAGAAAGTTTCCTGCTGGATAGAAGAATTTAAACCAGGGTATCTCAAAAATGCTGGTGGAGTAAGAAAAATCTACACTGGATGTTATTGGACTATAAAGACACAAAAAATGACACAGAGTTCATCTTTCATAATCAGGCTGGTAGGTGCCCATAACAAGGCTAGAGGAATGCTAACAATCAATCTGACTTGCTTGTTTTTTACACATGCGTCCATAATCAGTTTAATTTCTTTATTCAGATTGCTTGACATTATCTCCTCTTTCCCCCACTTTAAAATAATAAAAAAATGCTGCCACACCTGTACATAATCTCTCTGCCTAACTTCATGGGCCAGATGATCTCATCTCCTGTTTGTCAAAGACTTCAAAAATAAAAATAACTAAAAAATCATTTTTTGGAGCCATCCCAAACCAATTCTTATTAAAAGACTTTCTCTCACAAGATAGAGCTATTGTGACTTACCTAACTTTTAGGCAATGATAAATCTAATCTATGTAATATAAATGACTGCAGAACACTGCATACTGTTAGTAAACCTAAATATATCTTAAGAGATGCCTATACATTCAAGAAAAGGATATGCTTAAATTCTTTCAAAAGACTTCTCTTGTGAAGATCTGAGCTGAGAGCAGCATAATCATTAACGAAAAAAACCCCTTACCACTGTGTGTTGCAGAGTAATCCAATAAGTGTGGTAAGAATATGATAATAAAAAGTTCGATGACATAAAAATATTCATATAATTACATGTGCCATTATTTTTGGTATTACATAGGAATCTTAGATTTTACATGAAAGGCAAAACAAAAAAAAGTAAACAAAAAAAAAGTGGTTTCCTTTTCTTTGTAAAGGAAATTTTAAATAATGTCTCAAGACAAAATTCCAGGGACTTCAGTCTATGTCCCAAAGACAATTACTAGATCAAGACACCGTGTCCAGTGTCTTTAACAGAAATTGGAGCAGACCCTCTGTGAAGTGAAATAGGAACTGTTTGTTGATCTGTCTTTTAAACATCAGTGTTTTTACACAGTCATGTTTTTAAAAGGGAAGAAAAAGTGAGCTTGCACTATATATAGCTATGCTATGCCATCTCCTCAAAACTTTTAGAAGATATGCTAGAATGTCCTGGGCTATGTATGGAAAAAAAAAAAAAAAAAGGATATGTCATTTGTCAATAGCAGCTTACAAACTTTAGAAAGATCCCATTCTTGACTTTATATTATCTGTCCAAAGAAAAAGCATCTAATCTAATAGGGAGAATAAATGGATTTCTTTTTTGAGATAGCCAGATTTCTTCTGTAGCACAAGAGGGGTAAAGATAGAAACAGATATTTGGCTTAATTTTTCCAGTGTTTTGACAATCTACAGAGAAAGTGTCAGACAGGATTTATCTGTAATACAAAATCCTCTCATCCTGGACAGATCAGAAGTACCACTCCACTGGGGATTTCTAACAAATACTTGGTTTCTCGATGCTATTAAAAGGGAATATCTACAGCAGGAGTGTAGGGAATAAAGGCAGCACTGAACATGGGAAGGGAAAATCAAGGCTCTCTGATATTACTGAATAGTAGTGTACAGAGAACATTTATTAGATGTGTTATTATACACAGGACCTGCTCAGTAGCCTTCTCTCTTTGAACTGATGACTGCATTAGTAGGACAGCACTGCAAAACACACTTGCAAAACACTCCCCAGCCCCTTTGATAAAAATTACTATAGCACACCCCACAAACTGAATATTTTGGCATAGCACATAAGTAGAATGTGTCTCATTTGGCATGCCCAGATGAATCCAGGTAAATTTCCCACAAAATACACAGGAGTATTTAAAAGATTACAGTAATTTCATAGATGAAGCAAAGAATTTACAAGTCTCAGTAGTCTCACATACAGCCTTCTTATTAAAACTTTTCTTTTATTCATTTTATTTATACTATTTCCTAATTATTAGCTGTCTGAAAAGTCACTTGACCAAGGACTGTAAATTTACTCTAAGTGTAATTCAAATTGCTTTAGAAGTGTCTGAGAAACATCTCCTCTGTCATACTGTTTCACCCACATCACATATAATAAGGATGTATCCAGTGCTCATTATCCATTATCTTATTTTACTGTATCAATGCCACAGTTTCTGCTGCTTCTCTGATATCACTCTCTGTGATAAGCATTGATGCAATTTTTCATGTTGTTGCCTCATTTTATTTTTCTGTTTTTCTTTAAAATTATAAATATTAAAGATCTTACCAGGATATTGGTACCTTGGTCTTATTCTCAGTCACTTGCTCATGTGCATGGCATACTGTCTCGTCACTGTGCTGTGCCTTAACCTTACTTCCTGACAGCAACAGATCTCTCACTACAGCGTCGTATCACAACCAGCAAATCCTTGATTCTGGTATGATGCACATCACTCTTCCCTGCACTTGCAACACAAAAGGTGCCCTTATAGCTTTCCTTGTTTGAGCAATTAAAGTCCCATGATGCTGACAAATTATCTAGGAACTCAACTTTGCATCTAAAACTGCAAACAGCACAAGAAGGAGATTGTCTGATGTACTATTGGGTTCAATTCCTTATAATAATCTCCCTCTCTTGAGAAAAAATTCTACAATAAACACCATAGTGATAAATGTGAAAGAAAAGTAAAGAAGTGATATCATAGATGTTCTGATGTCATGGATGATTGTGGTATTCTGAAACTATTATCCATGCTAATATATAAACAAAATATGTGGTGGCTAAAATGACCAAATGGTGGTGATGATTGTTATCTGTAGCATGGTTTATCCTTGCCCCTGAAGGATTCTACAACTCTGTAAATATCCTAGCTATATATAAAAAAATATACCTTCAATGGTACAGATCAGGTAAATAACTATTCTTTAGGCAATGAATGTAGGACCAAATCATGGCAATTTATATTGCATAATTTCAGTTACGTTTCAGTCCTCAATTGCTCAATGTGAAAGTTGTTGCCTTCCAGCCCATAAAAATTCAACAGAACTTCTCAGAGAAATCCAGCCTTGTCACTCTTCAAATAAGAGGAGTTGTTTTTCAGGTAGAATTACATATTCCCTATCTTCAGTTGCTACAGGAGGCATTACTATGACTTGTCCCTTAAGATACAGGTGAATTTAGTTGTCAGACCATCATACTCCTCTTATGTCCATAATCTAATTCTGTATATACCCCATTTTATACAGAGGCAACACAGTGGCCAAGTTGATACTCAGGGCTATGCAAATATATTCTTTATCATAATCTTATAAAAAATTTAAAGATACATATGATCGTGGAAGCAACAACAATTACTTGACATGCAAGATGAAGTAAAAATTGGGACACCACATGGCAACCTGATAAGTATTCAAAGACATCAGAAAGCAGTGAACTACCTAAATATCAGAACACAATAATATCCGAGAATGCAAAATGGGAAACACAAACGGCAACTGCTAAGATAGAGAATAGGTTTTAAAATGTGTATCTGTAAATTTATTTGGGCATCAAGTTCCCATCACAAATTTTCCACTTCTACTCTGTGCAAAAGTGCTGTTCTTTTGACCATTTAGGGTTCAAGAACACGTGGAAAGCTTCATTACTGCCTTTTAACGGCATTTTAGCAATAGGAAGCAGTGGAGAGACAGCAGAATGCAGCAGCTTGAAGAAAAAAAATAAACAGATTTATGTCATGCTTTGTTTTCGCAACTTGGCAAAAGCACGAACAGAGTTATATAGCCAATCATTAAAACCCTCTTAATTTTATTACAGAGACTTTGATCAAGATAATTCCTTTCTAACACACCAATGTCATTGCAGGGGCCCGTAGTGCCTCCTTTTTCTCCATTAGATTTTTTTTTAAAAAAACCCCTTCTCTCTTTCATCATGACTATTTATTTCATGTATAGCAAGCAAATATAATAAGCTTCTTTCAGAAAAATAGGCTGGTACAAAATTGTGCATTCTTTATATAACTTCAGAAGGAAAATGGTTAACATTTTAGCCTCATGACTTGCAAATGAAAGAAAATAATAACGCTTAGCAAAAGACATTAGAAGAACACATTCACCATGAATCATACTGCCCTTGAAGGTGCAGCTTAAAAAAGCAGAGAAATAGATTTGACACCACTTGGACTTGCAGCTCGGACATGCTGCATTAAACTGTTCAAAATTAATTTAATCTGAGCATGGAGAATAATAGCCTCTCAGTTCAAGGTTTCTGATAGCAGTAATTTGCACTCGAAAGTACTTCCAAAGGGAAAGAATAAATGAAGGGCGACTCTCCAAAACTGAGTGAGCAAATGTATTCACTAAATGAAAGCCTCTTGATCACTCTGTAAAAGAGCATTCAGGAAAACGACACATTCTATATCATTTTGTGGGTTAGGAATTTTTTCTTCAAACTGCTCCCTGCTACAAGGAGAGATACTGTTCTTCCTGGTCTGATGATGGGATAAGAAGCTATTTACTTAGAGCTCTTGCATTTTAACTCAAAGCCATAAGATCCATTTACCTTAGAAACAAGCAAGTAAGACTGGCGTAGTAAAAAATCCTTCTGTCACATTGTAATAAGGCACTTTCTAGACTAATTGCATGTAGGCCCCTGACAGTTCCCCTTGCTTTTTCAGCAGAGGACTAAGAGCTAGCTGTATCAAAGTGTTAACACTCCAGCCCTTAAAAAGTACCTTGTCAACCCAAAAGATTTTTATATTTCGTAAAAGTCATATTGTCTTCACTTACACGTTCATAACTTTCAATTCTGTTCATCATGCCTGCAACTAAAATCTTTTGATACCTGTCTCACTCACCTCCTAGGAGGCAGTGTGATCTCACTGAAAGGGCACTGGAACAGGAGGCAAGAACACCATTTCTCTGCTTTAGCATAGAAGACGTAATTGGTGTTTTAGAGCAGCATCAACCCAGCAAGAACCGCTATGGTCACATGTGGCAACACACTGGACAACTGGATGGGGAGACCTTATTACCTTCACAAATCACAGGCAGGCAGAGATACCCAACGCGAGAGAATGCAAGGCTGAACTGCACTGTTAGTTTCTGGCCTTCATTATGATTTCTCCAGCCCAAAATGACTGTCCCAAAGTATTCTTTAAGTATGAGAGCACAGGCTGGCCTATGTCAAGTCCAAGACGGCTGCAGAAGCGTGTGGGGAGAATCACAGGGGGCAGAAGTTAATCAACAACTTTACAAAGGTCAGTGCTGTAGTGAGAAGAGGGATGAAAAAAGAAGGGGACTGATGTTGCTGAAAAATGTGGATTTAGTCAGAGCAAAAGATTTTACAACTTCTGAAGACCTGTTTTATATATAATATCTATATATATAAAATAATGCATTCAACAATACACATTATCTCCACTTATTAGTAAGGCCACATATCCCAGCCACAGTAGTTAGCCAAGCAGTTCTAGCAAGGAAGTGAAATACGTGCCGAGCCTAGGGAGGTCCGGGAACAGGTAGCAATAAGATGACTCAAAGCCCTAAGGCATGCATTAGGCTTTGGGCTGTCTCTTTTAGTCTCTCTCTTAGGGTCTTGGGCAGTCTCTTGGGCTCTACCTTTTTAGCTATACCTCTGAGGGAAAAGGCCAAAAATATGCTTGGGATGGGTGTGTGTATGTGCACCAATGTGTATACACACAACATCTTTCTTTCAGTAAATCTAGCACTCTTAGGAGCTGTATCCTCTGCATATACAGCACCAAGTGAACTGTGTGCTTAAGTGATAGTATATAATAATTAACAATATCCTTTCTAGGTACAGAAGTAAGGACAATGGTTTTCACTACAGTGCACTGATAGAATGAAAGAACAACTACAGACAATGAAAAATAGAATTACCAAACAAAATGAGTTCTTGACTTTACCTCTTTCCATTCATTTAAATACCTTATCTCTCTTTTCTCTCTTATTTTTTTGTTGGTGTTTTGTGTGTGTGTGCAATTATAAGAATTCGCTTTTTTGAGTGAGCTTAGTGGCTGTGAGAAAGTCTTCGGAAGAGATACGAAGAAAAAGTTTCATCAAACAGAGGGAAAGTAAATAATGTATTAGTATTCAAGTTACGTTTCCAATCCCACAGTTGTATTACTTTTGCAAATTTACAACAAAGAAAGCCAAAAGGTCTTTTTAAATTCTCTGGTACTGCTTAATTTCTTCTGAATAATTTACCTGCCACTAGCTGTTTGTTCTATAATAATTCAAAGAAAACAGGTTACGCCGAAAGTCTAAAAAAATGAAAAGTGCTTCTAGAATGTATTAAAAAGTTAAAATAAATTGAAAGCCTTCAGGATATTGTAACTCATACACAGCTGGTACGAACAGCACTGCCAATTAATGGCACTTAGAGACCAAAACTAGTCTAGACAGGATGCTTCTGGTACCTCTTACCAGAAACATTGGATGATAAACTGTGAACTTCCATTATCTTTAGGAAAATTATTCTTTGGAGATATTTGCAGGATGCAAATACAAGTAATTCAGGTCTTTGAGGGCTCATCCTGCTATATCCAACACCTTTCTGAAAATACCTATTTTTCTAATGCTCTATGATTAAAAAAGGGAAGGATATTTCAGTTTTCAAAGTTTGGTTTCTTCAGCACACTTAGTCAGCTAAATTAATTTGTCAAATTCCATTTGAAGTACACTAGTATCTAACCCTTGACTTTGCAGATGAATTAGCATACCAATATTGAGTGACTTACGGAAAACTACCCTGCAAGCTAGCAAGTAATTGATATTAGAAAAGATAATAAAGTACATTATTCCACAGTCTAGTTCCTTAAGAATATTAGTGACAGAGAATAACATTGAGAGAATAATGACTGGTCAACATTTCAACTCATTTCTGTCTTTCAAAACTCAAGTTCAGTTCTACATCCACTGCTTTTTACAAGGGAGGAGCACTTAGTCACTTTTGCTTCAAATCACATTTCAAGAATAAAAATAGATGCCTACTATAAGAATCTGCTCATAACTTGAACTTGATTTAGGTCAGGAATACACCTTTCAAGAAGAGAAGAATGGAATATAGCAACCTACAATCTTAAATCAAATTTGACAACATATCCGGAATAAAGAGTGATTGATACCAACCCCATGTTTCTTTTGACACAAGGTATAAGTTTGTAGTGTTTGGAATATGTCTAGGAGGAAAAAAATAAAAGGGTTTGGTCTTATAATATTTTATAATTTACATAGATTTTGCATATTTACGGTTCACAGAACTAAAAATAAACAGACAACTACTAGCCATGACACTTTAATTTTTTTCGTGGCCCTAGTACATTTGGAAACTAAAAGCTCTAGCACCTTTGTGAAGAGTTAAATAGTATAAAAGGGTTTTGTCTAAACATTATATCTTTGCTTTAAAAGATAAGTGCAGGCAATTAACCCACTCAATGACCTCTGACTGCACATCCAGCTAAGGAGCTCCCTCATGGCTCTATACCACTATATCACATTTTTTAAAGACAAACAAAGCAACTTGGACACAGGGTTCATGCAAGGTTTACGCAATCAGGAGCTTAACAATGTTTGTTACTTTAAGAAATAAAAGACTTTCCCAGGAAAGTGAGATTTCATATAAACCTTCTGTATAGTCAGTTTGGAGTCATCAGCTTTCTGTAAAACCATGGTTCAAGAGGCTGTGTGGATTATCCTAGCCAGGGTGGAAGGAGGTGAACTGCAGCCCTTTTACTGCCCGATGTCCCCCCTATCGCACAGGCACAGCTGAGGGGACAGGAGTATGAGTTCACAGCCCCGTGCTCCTGGAAGGCTTTATGTTGCATGACAGAGAAGCACCAAAAATCTGGTGCCTATTAAGACGTATTTTTCACAAAATAAAAGCAGAAAACTCAGTTTTGTAAATACTTAACAAAATAATTTTCCCAAAATGAAGAAATATTGACTGATTTTCACCATTAGATGGGGAACTATCAACCACACAGAAAATTTGGGGAAGCCAAGTTATCATCCCTAAAAACACTGGGGTTCTTTTTGTTTGTTTCTATTTTTTTTTTTTAATACAGGGGAAAAATATTCTGATAGCTGAAACCGTTTATAGACATTTACCTTCTAAGGATAAGATGGAGAAAATAAAGATGCCCACAGTGATGGTAATTCAGAATGGGATAAACATCTTTGTGAACTATCTCTGATATTGCATATCAAGCTTCCTGTGTTCATGAGCTCACTAACAAGTCAGTTCATAGAAATTTAGAAAGTTTATGATCCGTTACAAGGAAGCATCTGTGCAAAATGAATCCTGTTTGTGGGAACTTGTAGAGGGAACCTGAAGAGTCATATCACTCTGTTGGAAGAAAGTATTAGATCACAAAATAACTACTCAACCAAGACCCAGCAGAACTACTCTAATTTCTGTTGATTCCATCCAATCCACAGACCACTATGTATTTCCACGTGTGAGCAGTGATAACCAGTTACAACAATGTAGAAACCAAGCTGTAGAGGTAGATGCGTGCAGGAGAGAGCAGAGAAGCTGAGGTGAGAATGAAAAATTACTTCTGGTATAGCATTATACAGAGAACTAAACAAACCACTAAAGCTCCATCAGGCTTGTACACTTATATCTTACTATGCCACAATTTTTGTAGCTGACAGAGGATAGATTTTTTTTTTCTTTTTAATACAGCACCTGCAAGTATTTGTCTTATCTGAACTGCTAGTGAAAACACGATGCAAAGATAGAAATAACTGAAAATAATACAAGGTTCTCCTATCAAGCAACAAGCTGTTATTCTCCAACTTGGCAAAATCAGAATCTCTACTTTCTGAAAGCCAATCAACAACGTCCCAACACCACTCCAATACCAGTGGAGGTCTTGTTATTTAAAATAACATGTGGGGGTTGCAGGAGCTTTGTAGCACCTCCAGGCTTGTTTCTGACCATGTCTGGATTCATGTCATGGCACGAATACCATCCATACAGGTGCTATGGGTCACACTGGGGGTCCTCCTCGCAAAACTTCTGCAGGTACTGAGAGAATGTGTTAAAGGTATGATGTAGGTGGATTCATTACACAGATGAAATGATTTCAAAGGGATAGAGAAACTAGGAGGTCATTTTTCCATCTCAGGATTACTATTAACAATACAAGAAATAGAGTAAGGTAAATAAATCTACTGCTATCTCCACGGCACCAACAGGTAGGGTAACAGTTGGATTAAAATCTGCAGATTAGATAATCAACAGGGAAAAGCAGCTAATACATTTTTAGGCCTGAAAATAGTGTTTGACCCTTCTACAAAAAACAAATGAATTTTATCTTCTGAAATGACACAGCAGATAGAGTCTGCTTTGCCAGAATAAGAATTACAGAATGCCAGTGCTGTGGACTACTTAAGAAACTAGTCTGATGGCTAGTGAAAAAATATCATCTCTCTAATACCACAGCAAAAGAGTAATGTTACTTCTGTAGAATGTCTCAGTTTAAAGAATAACAGAACAAAACCAAAAACATGAACTATGAAAAATATTCAACAAGCAGATGGTGTGAGAATAATTTGGGAAGCTGATATCCAGTTAAGAACACTGCCTAATGACTGATAACACAAGGGATTGGTGGCGTTTTTTTATGGAAGTGGGTACACTGTGTGTTATGCTAGCTGGAGGCCAGCTGCGATGTAAAATTACGGAAAGGAAGCAAAAGGAAAAGAAGCAGAAGCAATTATTGCAAAGATGAAATAGAGCAGAAAAGTGGAAACACGGAATTGAAATGAAAGCATGGCAATCAAGCAAAAGTAGTAGGAAAGTGAAATGAAAATATTTTGTTTCCAAACAATTAATTAGAAAACTAATTTAGGATCTTTATCAACCATATCTGAAGTCTACTGGATATGGATCACAAACTCATATTGCTATTATTGTCTTAGTCACCATCCTTTTATTAACTCTATTACTTTATATCACACTTTGTTCATGCACTTACCTATAATTAAGCACCTCTCTTATGCTGCATCTTTTTAACAGTCCAAATCACCTTGAAAATGCTGCAGGGTGAAATACTGACATGCCTTTCAGCAGAGAGATCAGAAACAAGTTTAAGAACATCAAATTAACTGTGACTGATTTTAAGAAGGATCCTTCAAGAGCACATCTGTACTTGACATCATTCTGAGTCTAGTTAAGTTCTGACAATGTATTTTTACCTTGCAGCATATCTGGCTAACCTTGTTAATCTTTCTAGGGGCATGTATGTCACCAGATTGGTGATAACACATGAACTGCATTTTAAGAAGCCATATGTCATCTCTCCAGAGGCCTCTTAGCACTTTTGAAAATGCTGATGGACAATCTAGTCCTTTCACTATGCCCTGTCTTGCCCTCTCAAAGTGATTAGCTCTGAGAAAGCTCGGAGAACTGCAACTCACAAAATATCTGTTCAGAAACTCTCCCAGTTGACAAAATATTTATGGATCCGTTGTCAGAATATTCAACAGGGCTTCTGCAGAAAACCAAGCTTTCAGAACCTTTTGCTTTCACATTTTCTCCAAGGAAATACAGTATAAAATATATGCCACAGTAATGACCAGTAATTACTTGTATAAACCATCAGCTTTCACTAGAGCTACCTTCCACTTTTTTGCATTTACTTCCATCTTTATTTAGTAAACATTTACATATAAATATCCCTCATGGACATTCAATTTATTACTGTTATATCATTTTTCCTTGCAACTATAATGAAGATTGATTTAATCTCAACAGCATTAGTCCCTTGCCAACTAAATACTGTGTTGTTCTCCTAAGTCAGTAACAAAATTCTTTATGATGGCGCTATTTACCATTCTGCTTTCTAAAATATTGGCTTTCATAAAACAAAGTTTATTCATTTACAGTTAAAAGACCTCTTACACTGAAGAACCAAAGATGATGGGGGGGAAGAAACCAAATATTTTTGACGCTTCTTTGAAGAATCATCTAGTGAGTTATGAGTATCTCTCTGCTAAGAACTCTAAGGGGTTAAATAATTTATCTTTTCAAGTGCCCCTGAATTAAATGTTACTTTTCTCATTCAGGTCATGCAGTATCAATTTCATCAAAACTAGATCATGCACTCAACCGTGTGTTGCTAATGACTGCAATCATTATGATCTTCTCACAAAGCATTGTGTCTGGCAGAAGTGGCTATACACCACAGCTTTCGGAATGAACAGGAGGTCCCTTTTCTGCCTTTCTCTCTTCAGTTTCTTTCCATCTGTGAGGCACATATCCATCAGCTAAGGCATTTAAGGAGAGAGTAATTTTTTTTGTTTCAAACATGTTTCTTCCCACAGGGATCATTAAATGCTTGTATTCACTGCTAAAATGGAAAGATCTATCAAGTTTCCCTCCTGGACCTAGGTGACCATTAAAACTCTTTTCAACTGTTTTAATTACACTTTCATAGCTGAACTTTAACCACATGGCTAAAGCACCACCCACTGCAGTTTATTCTGCTTTCTCAGGACTTGAAAAATAAAGACTAAACTGTATATTCATGTTGGACAGAACAGGGTGAATACAAGCACATCCTAAGATAAAGCATTTAGACATAGTAGCGCAGACGTTTGTTTGGCTTTACTAATACACGTGTTCCCAAACTACCTTTAGAACTTCAATGAAATTCACTGATAACAAGAATGAAAAAAATTTTGACAAAGCTGGCACATGATTTATGGCATATGTATGATATGGCATATGCAAAATACTATCATATGCAGGAATCTGCATATGGGAGTACTTTGAGATCACTACCTGAAAAAAGATTGGACAAGAACAGTGAAAGAACAAGAAAGTCAGCAGTGTGGTTGGTATTACTGTAGCATATTAATTACACTATAGTGACTTTTCAAATCATTAAATGAAGAGCTTATTAAGTTATCATAGTGTGTCGTTAATGAAAGACCTAACTGTAAAATTCCCCAGTATTTATTTTTATTTATGTAATCGACACCTTAAAAACATAGTGTATAATTATGTGATGGGCAAGCGTTTATATCTTAGCGAAGATATAAACTGAGTGTCCTTGTACTGATGTCAGTTGATTCATGGCAGATAAATTCAGTTCCTCAAAAAACTATTGAATAGTTGTATGGAGGAATGCATCTGTCAAAGAATATGACAAAAAGGCTTTGTTCCAGTCTGGAATTCTCTGTAGGGATCTCTGTTCAGCTCAGCTGCGTTGCTCTGCACAAGTTGTTTCTATGCTGTTCTTCAAAATACAACAAAAGATATATTCTATTAATTAATACAACTGTCCTGACAGTATAGAAAGTATTCCTTTTTCTCAATGAACAGAGAAGACAAATTACACACAGGAAATAGTTTCTGTCCCTTCTAGAAAAGATTGGGCCTAAAACTGGACAGACAAAACCTTTAAATAATTGACTGAAAATAAAAAGTAACTTGGGTCCAGGTTAAAATTTTGTAGCATTCTTGATATCCTAATTATCTTAAATTTTGTATTCCTATATAACATTGAAAGGTGTAAATGAGAATATTTCTCAGCTTCATTCCTTGTATTTTTAAAGCATTTCTAAATCTATCCTTTCATAGGTCAACAGAAATACGTGTTAAAATATTCCAGCTTCAAATATACCTTGCCTATGACATATGGTCTCTACCTGAGGAAGATCAAAAGCTACACAGTGAAAGTGATTTATGAAAGCTTAACTTTAAGGAAAAATTTTTCATTTGCTAGCTTGAGATTATTTTAAGTTCTTGGTACGATTCCAATACTTTCAGGAGACTTGTCAACAGCATGGGTAGACATATGCAACTTAGATTAGATAACAAGAGCTGTGAAGATGTAGCAAGAGCAACCTTTAACATATCAAGAATGTAAAGTACCTTACTAAAACAACCAGCCTGGGCTGATGTTCGTGCTGTCACGTCTTCACTATTACCAAAATAAATCAGATTATGTCTTGGTTATGTAAATTTACTCAGGCAAGAAGCAGAACCTTGGGTAGGCATGGGAGATCCACAAAACGCAGGGAGTTCTACATAATTTCTGAAGCATTTTTTTTAAATTTGATATATTTGGTTATTTCACTATCAATTCATAACTGGTTTGGTTGGCTAAATCTGATTCCAGCGTGTGGAGAGAGTTTCACATGATAATGCAGTACTCCAGCTTTGAGGGGCCATATTACTTCCTTCAGACAGTACTCCTGTACCCCTGACTCTTGCCGTGCCTATTACTGTGCTCAAGTTATTTGCACTTATTACTAACCTAATGCTACTGACGTATCTGCTGCTATTGATGTTCTTACTAGAAGAACATTTTGAACATAGCCTGCTGCTATATAGGCTGTTAACAAATGTCTGCTTGAGAAAAGCAGTTTCAGGGACAAACTCCCAGTTTATGCTTCCCTCATCTGCTCTATCTAGAACCAAGCTAAAAGGTCGACTGGCATTCAGTAAACCAGCTTTGGGATTGACCTTCTATTTTTTTGTGCAGCTATTTCCTGCATGGTTTAGAAATTCAAAAGACAACAAAAATTATCAAATACAGAGTTTGAGAGGCAGGCAGAGCAGGAGGAATATAATTAGTACAGCCCTTGGTTTTACTGAAGAAAGTTACCAATGCATTTGCAATAATTAATCTCCAGACAAACCTGTTAAACAAATTCATAACAAATTAGTGGAGCAGAAGGCCACTGGTTGTGGAACTAATAATTATTTACTGTATTTTATTCTAAGTGCTTTTCAAGACTTTACAAACGAGCCTTACTTTGCAGACTAATTTGAACTGCCTAAAGAACAGTTTCCAAAAGCTTTTTTTTTTAAAAAAATCAAAAGCTATATTCCCTAACACAATGGAACAACCATCTGTCAATCCATGCTGTAAAAAGTCCAAATCAGATATCACCTCTATATTCCATGTACTGATATGTAAAAATATTTTTAGAAGCATAATGAAGCATGTTTTTAATCCCAGAAGTGTTAGCACCTTCTTGACCGTTCTCATGTTAATTGGGTCCAAATCCTGCAAAGCGGTTACAGGTACCGCACTTTGACTTTTGAACAGGCACATTCTAGTACCAGCTGAATCCATACAATTATCCTCCAAATTACTTCATCATTTAGCATTCAGCCAGCCATGCTCCATGCAGTCCCGACTATTTAATAAAAACTTAAATATGCGTGCAAATATGAAGTACACTAAAAAAACAATATGTAAATGTCAATCTGGGAAGAACAGCAACAGAAAAACATAAATCATGAAGACTGATACAAGAGAAGGCAATACATCACATCTGCAGCAAATGTCACCTGACTTTATTCCAGTTTGCTTTCAACCTGTGCAAGTTTGCTGAAGCAGTTGAGGAATTGTGCTTTATTTTGTTGACCAGTTAATATGTATAATTCTAATATTTACTATATCTTAATGAAGTACTGTCAGTGATAATAGTCACAATAAATACATATTTTATGATTAATACATTATTAATTTAGCAACAATTTATAAGTATTTAAGTACTGCAGGTTTTAAGAAGAAAGCTCTGTTTAACTGTTGAAGTACTTTATTGTGCACTACATCTAAAATAGGATTTTTAATCCAAAAGCTATGTATTAGATAAGAACTCAATGTGAAAAAAAATAGGTTTTCATGTAGGAAAATCTGAAAGATTCCTACTGACTGATTCATTTTCTGGACAAGCTCTATGTTGTCTCTCTCTAATAAAGGGGGGAAATGTAGGGGGTGGGGGGGGAATTTCAGACCTTCACCTTGAAATTGAACAGAAACTGAAATTCGGGGCTCGTAGGGGGCATCACCTAGATGTAGCACATGGAAAACAGCATCTATAAAGAGGTCCAGTGAAGAGTATCTTCACTGTAATTTTAGTCTCCTGTGGCTCTGACTCATGACCTCAGGTTGTGTTTCAATGGCCTGTTGATCCTAGGAATTTAAAGCAATTTCTGGCATCTTGTATTTCAGGAGGGCTCTCTTACTGCCTGCTGGGGTGGATGGACATTTTGCTCTGCAGTCCTGTTGTTTGTCATTTCTGAAGTAGAAATAAACAGAAATATAGGACCTGTAGAAAGACTGTAAAGCAATGAAAGGACTTATAATAACAGATGAAATAAAAGTTGTACATACAGCCTCACCTTATATATTGCTGAACTCACATAATTGTGTCGAGTTAAGTACCAATTCTTGCTCTTCTCTCTCTCACAACTCTAAGTGAGCAATTCTTGCTCACAGTCCCCAATTTCTACTTTCATGTTTTAACCAGTAGTCTAAGATATATCAACTTGGTGAATTAATGTGATATGCAGTTCAAAAGCCACTTGGTGTTTACTCAGACTGGAGTTACGTTGTTTTCTTTCTAAGTGCCTAGCCAAGCTGCTGCTGAATTTGGTATCCTTGCTATTCATGGTATTTATAAGTATTTGTTGAAACCAGATAAACTTATCCCTTCCCTCATCCTCATAAAACACTCCAAGAAAATCCTAGGTTTAATGATTTCTGAGCAGAGTAACAAATAGTCTGTGACTAGACTTCTGTATACAGAAGTTCTTTTTGAAACTGTGCTGACATGAAGTGAATGTAAACTAGAAATAACCAATTTTAAGCCCTCCGCTGAGATTTGTTCTTTGACAATTGACAGAAAGACTGAGAAATTAGCATTTTGGTAAAACCTTTATTTGTTTAAGATGCCTCTTAGCCAAAGAGACTGTCTGTACAAAAGGATTAACCTATTGACAATGACTTTCTGAATCCAAACTCATTGAATAACAAGTACTGAATGTGTTTACCTTCCTAATGCACCCACAATTCACAATGAAGCAGGCTTTCTTGAAAAGGTCAAAATGCATGAAGAGTTGAATTTCAATAGGAAAACAGAAAAATTTAAAGCTGAATAGAATGGAATTTATTTTATACAAGAATTGGTAGGATTAAATGCACTTTTGGCTATCTAAATGAATAAAAACCTCAAAAAAAAAAAAAAAGGATTTTAAAAGACTACCTTTGCAGACCTTTTAGGTTTACCTGATCCACACTGAATTGCCTGTGTCAAATAAAACACCCAGTCATTCCTCAATTAATCTACTACATATGAACTTGCTTATGAAGTGAAGAGCACAGTACCCTAAATTGCTTGCACAAGTGCATACATGCATTTATATTTGCATGTTGCCCACAGTTGTACATCCCCTCTGGGCAGACATGTTTAAAAATGTGAAATGAACCATTGTAACTTATTTAAGTTTTCTTCGGAGGAACAGTTTCACCGTGTGAAGCAGGTACACTTGAAGGGTCATTTCCTGAGTTGAATTCTGAGCCAAATTATATTTTCTATATTTCACAAGGTCAATTGAAACAAATTAATTATTCACCATATACCGAAGAGATAATTATTAAGACAGATCACTTGTTATGCACCGAAACATTTTTTTCAGGTAAGACAGCAAATGCAAATGAAGCTGTTTAGATTAGGCAACTGTCAGTGGGTTGCAGATATCATCATGTGGGTACTATATATATGAAAGAGAACATTTTTATAGAACAAGTCAAAAAATGAAATAGAATCAAAATAGAAGATTGGGCAAAATCTTCACCACATTACAAAAATGTTACCTTCCCTTGAGTAATTTTGGCCACATTTTCTAAGGTTCTTAAAATACGCATGAGCCTTAAAAGTAAGGTTTAAAATGTTACTCAGGCACCACATTCAGGTGTGGTTTTAATGACACATACTGATGAACAGGTAAGTATTGCTTTCAAACATGATTTAAGCACTTACGTCAATCTGAGGCTTTTGAAAACATTTCCTCAAATCCGTATTCTTATAGTTTTTAGGCAGCCTCTTTTCTCAAAATTGCAAAGCTTTCACTACGTCCAGAACACATATGTCAGGACAGTTAGGTCTTGTCCTGCACCATCACAGCTGGATCATGAATTCTGAACCGCACTGAGTTCACTCAACCTGCTCAGTATTTTATGGTGCCAGCAGTGATGAGACTTAAGGCCACCTTAAGTATGCAAAACTGGCAAGGATATGAGACCCTAAATGGAACTGTTTTGAGATGAGTCAGTCCTGGAAGGATTTAACGATCTGTACCTGTTAGAAACAGTCCCCTAGCTGCAGGCTATTTCCTTAACTTGGATACCCTGATCACAGAATAACGTCAGCCTTTCACAACGCATTATGAATATGAATGAAAATTTTCCTATCTCATCTTGGCCAGAAGATTCTTTTTCTGGTGGATGAAGACATGATCTCAGTCTTA